>JASVEL010009298.1:0-109999 GCA_032618575.1 Nicotiana noctiflora | reverse complement strand
AATTTATCTGACCCAGGTAGCTTCACTATTCCATGCACGATAGGAAACTTTGCATTTGCTAAGGCATTGTGTGATTTGGGGGCGAGCATAAATCTTATGCCCTTGGTGATCTATAAGAGGCTGGGCATCGGGAGACCCAAGCCTACTTCTATGTTATTATAGCTTGCTGACAGGATGGTTAAGCATCCATTTGGTATATTGGATGATGTGCTCATTCAGGTGGGGAAGTTTGTGTTTCCCGCCGATTTTGTGATTCTGGACTACAAAGTGGACGAGGAGATTCCTATAATCTTAGGAAGACCATTCCTTGCCACGCGGAGAGCATTAATTGATTGTGAGACTGGGGAGCTCAAGATGAGGCTTAATGATGAAGAGATCATATTCAATGTACAAAAATCTATGAGACGCCTTAGTGAGTTCGCAAATTGCTCTCTCATTGATGTAGTAGATATGACAGTGGAGACAGATGATGTAGAATTGATAGCTGAAGATCCACTTCAGGCATGCATGATGAACTTAGAAGAGGTAAACGGTGAAAGTCTGGCAGAGTGGGTCCTATCTCTGGAAGGTAAGGTGTTTTGGGATAGAGAGTTGGAGTTTGAACCTTTACACTTAGAAAAGAGAGAGACCCCTCCAGCAAAACCATCCATTGAAGAGCCACCAAAGCTGGAACTTAAGCCACTACCAGCTCATCTCAGGTATGAATTTCTAGGCCCTAAATCCACTTTACCTATTATTATCTCATCTGGTTTGCTAGATGTGCAGGCTCAAAAGCTTATATAGGTACTTAAAGAATGCAAAAATGCTATTGGGCGGAACATGGCAGACATAAAGGGGATCAGCCCCGCATACCGCATGCACAAGATTCTCCTGGAAGAGGGACACAAACCCTCAAGGAAATGCAAAAGAAGGCTGAACCCGAATATGAAGGTTATGGTGAAAAAAGAAAGTGATAAAGTGGCTAGATACGGGGTAGGTCCTAGGTAAGTTTTCTCACCCTTTTGTGCTTTACATTGATTATTATGTCACGAGGACATGTCATGATTTTAAGTGTGGGGTGGGAGACTTATCTTGTATTGTATGTTGTGCATAGTAGATTTAGCTGTAAATTATAGTAACTGGCTTCGCCGATGATAGACACTTGGCGACGGGTTTCTTATGGGTCTAAGTCGGAATAAAATCACAAAACAAAAGTCAAAAATTTGAAAAAAATCCAAAAATATGAGTAGAGGGCTCTTCTTGATGACGGACTACTCGGACAAGTACCCTTGAGGGAAGTAGTTCATGTAGGAATTTTTCTTTCTTTTATTTTCTTTTTATAGGTAGTGTATCACCTCTCTCTTGGTTTTTCTTTTAACCACAGTTCTTTTCCAAGGGTTTTTATTGAACCGGGTTAGGTAGATTTTTCTTTTTTAGGATTAGAGGGTAAAGGTTAACTTGTAACCCCAAGTATGCACATTAGCAAAACTAAAATGAACATGAGGATGTATTATCTAATCTTGACTGTAGATTCTAGGATATGCTAAATTGGACAATACAGCTTGCTTGAACATTGATAGGACTCTGTAAATGAACCTGATTCTAAATGAGTTGCATGCTAAGTGTGTGTGGGCTTTTACCTACATTATATGTTTTTACATGTTACCTAGAACTTGCCCTATGTGTGTTCAAAGCGAAAACGAAGTTGTTTGGTTATAGAGATGATAGAGGCATTTCTTTGTGTAACCCCATAAATCAATAAAGTGTGAATTCACATGTACATAGTATCCTCGTTAACCTCTTTGAGCCTAAAGCCTATTCTTTGATAACCCTTGAATGTTCATAAAAATCGAAATCTTATATTGTTCTACTTTACGTCCTAGAAGCACTTGTGTGGTAACGAATATGCAAAAGTCTAAGTGTGGGGTGAAAGGAAGTTAAAAAAAGGAAAAATCAAGAATGAATGGTAGGAAATGGTGAACTGGCAAAATAATGTAAATTCATTACAAAGCAGTGAAAAAAATAAAAAAAATCAATATATATATATGTAAAATAGAAAAGCCAGTTACACCAACAGAAAATGGGGATTAAAAGTGAATAAAAGGTGAATGAATGTTTAGGGAAGGCATAATGAAAAAGCCTAAAGGGAAGTTGTGAAAAAAAAAGTGCTTAGGGAGGTTAGCCACTATAACCAAAAGTATCGTACCCGTCCCATAGCCAACATTAAAACCCTTAAAGACCTCTTGATCTGTGATTGAATAACTCCATTAGTGGAGTATTACACTAGGGGCAAGCCTATGGTGTATTTGTATGCATATGAATGTTCTTTGTTGAGAGTGAGTGAAATTTTTACTATATCTATAAGTTCCATGTTCTAAATTGTTTATGTGTGGAAACTTCTCTCAATAAATTGTGTGAGGGCATGTAATTCAGGAAGAAAAAGGTAAGTTTGCAAGTCTGTGATAATTATTAGAGTAAGAAAATAATGTGCTGGCATTTGAGTTTACAGTTGGGTAAGGATTGTGCGTGTCTTAAGTTAATCATGAAAGATCGCTTTTGTGACATATTTTGGGGGAGGCATTAATAAAATTGGCCTAAAGTATGATTAAGGTTGCTCGAGGGAGAGCAAAGATTTAAGTGTGCGGTATTGATAATAGGTGAATTTGACTATATTTATGCCCTAGATAATTACACTTTATTGTTGTTTTGATATTGTTTATGATGACAAAATATTTTTATTAGTGTTTTTAGTGTGTTATAGGTACACATGAGCTAATAAAGACTAAAAGAGCAGTTTTGGAGTCATAAGATGGCGAAAAGGCCAAGTGTGGAACAAGTTAGAAGTTTGTGCTGAAAAATTACTTGAAGAATCCACAGCACTGTTCTACCACGGTCCAACCGCGATCGCGGTAGAACCACGGTAGAAGAGGTCCGCGGAACTTTTGAAGAATCAGAAGGCTTGTTCCACCGCGATCCAACCACGACCGCGGTGGAAGCCGAAAATTTGAAGGCTAAAATTGTCCAAACGTGCATTATGTAACCAAAACCCTATATTTAATATTAGGATTCGCCCAAGAGAGGAAAGTATTGTATTATTCACTACTTTTGCAAGCAAACTAGTAAGAGAGAACTCTCTCAACATTTTTTTGTTTCTTTTACATTGAATCTTTGATTATGAATTCAATTATCTATCTTGTTTCTTTGATTATGAGTAGCTAAATCTTTATCTGATGTTTTGATGGAACCTATTGAGTGATGAACTTTTAGGTTATGTGATTACAAATTGTTAGATAGATTTTTATTTGTTCAACTTCGTTCTTGTTGTAGTTAATTGATAGGATCCTCAATTAGCTGTGCCTATTTAGTGTGCATAACTTGGAAAAGAGTATATATTTAGGTAATTGTTGAACAACACCACACCTAGATTATTGGAGGAATCTATAATTGTAAGTGTAAAGGTGGGGTTAGGAATAACAAAACCTTCGGTGCAATCTAAAGTGAACTGTTCAAATTAAAGCTAGATAGGGTAGCTCGGAAGAGTGCAATAGTGAATTATTGTAGTTGCTCAAGAGAGATTTATGGTAAAAATATCATTCATGATTGATAGAATAATATTAACAATTTGTATGAGCATAAACAGAAGGGATTCCATCAATATGGGAAATCAATACCTTAGTCTTTCTCTTTATTCTTTACATCACATTCAATTATTTCCTTCAAGTCTTTAGTTTCTTGCAAAAGTTAGTTGGTAGAGATCATCCACAAAAATATATTCAAAAGTTTGGGAAGCTGATTCAGAAGTATTATTGGGTTTTGGAAGTTGCTGTTGATAGGTTAATTCTCTGTGGGATCGACTATAGACTTAATTGACCGAATTATATTGACTACGACCATTGTTTGGGCGTGAATCAATTTTGGACCTGGGAGTCCGAGTCTGATATGCGGAGTCATTACCCACATTTTTTCCCCGGCTCAGGTACTTCCTTCTCTTGTCCGTTCAAGGACGAACGATTATTTTAGAGGTGGACGGTGTGACGACCCAAAGGGTCATCACCTATTTTCCTTATATGTTTCACGCTTCTGATGCCTTGAAAACCTTATTTTATATTGCCTCGATTTACGTGTGTAGTCCGAGCACGTAGCCAAAAAATTTTTGTTGGAAAATCTAGGGGATCTGGGGCATTATGAGCACCATAGAGACCTAGGGTACCGTAGGCGCATTAGGGTGGAAGAGGTCGTGGGGGCTTTGCGCAGGATGAGTAGAGGTCGTGCGATCGGGCCAGACGAAATCCCGGTGGAGTTTTGGAAATGCATGGGTAAGCCAGGAGTGGAGTGGTTCACCAGGTTGTTCAATGCGATCTTCAGGACCAAAAGGATACCGGAGGAGTAGAGGTGGAGTACAGTGGTACCTTTGTATAAGAACAAGGGGGATATCCAGTGTTGCAACAACTATATGGGCATCAAATTAATAAGCCACACCATGAAGGTGTGGGAGCGGGTGATCGAGGCCAGGGTGAGGGAGTCGACGTCTATTTCCGTGAACCAATTCGGTTTCATGCCGGGTCGGTCCACTACATAAGCTATCCACTTTGTTAGGGGATTGGTGGAACAGTTCAGGGATATGAAAAATGACCTGCACATGGTGTTTATTGACTTGAAGAATGCGTATGACAAGGTCCCTAGGGAGGTACTATGAATATTCCTGGAGGCTAAGAGCGTGCCAGAAGTCTACATCAGAGTAATCAAGGACATGTACGATGGAGCTAAGTCTAGGGTCAGGATAGTGGGTGGTGACTCAGACCATTTTCCGGTGGTTATGGGGCTCCATCAAGGATCTGCGCTTAGCCCTCTCTTGTTCACCTTGGTGATGGATGCTTTGACGCGGCATATTAAAGGGGATGTGCCTTGGTGTATGCTATTTGCTGACGATATAGTGTTGGTAGACGAGATGAGGGTCGGTGTTAACGAGAGGCTAGATGAATGGAGACAGACTCTCGAAGCTAAGGGCTTTAAACTAAGCAGGTCTAAGACAGAATATCTGGAGTGCAAGTTTAGTGCTGAGCCGAGCGAAGTGGGAGGAAGCGTGATGATTGGATCTCGGGCCATAGCCAAGAGGGATAGTTTCAGATACCTTGGATCGGTGATTCAGGGGGACGGGGAGATAGACGGGGATGTCACTCACCGTATAGCGGCGGGGTGGTCGAAGTGGAGGCTTGCATCAGGAGTCTTGTGTGACAAGAAAGTGCCACAGAAACTCAAGAGGAAGTTTTATAGAGCCGTGGTTAGACCTTCCAAGTTGTATGAGACGGAGTGTTAGCCGACGAAGAAATCTCATGTTCAGAGGATGAAGGTTGCGGAGATGAGGATGCTTAGGTGGATGTGCGGGCTCACCAGGATAGATAAGATTAGGAACGAAGTTATTCGGGAGAAGGTGGGGGTGGCCCAGTGGATGAGAAGATGCGAGAGGCAAGGCTTCGGCGTTTCGGGCATGTGCGGAGGAGAAGCCCCGATGCCCCGGTGAAGAGTTGTGAGCGGCTAGCGGTGGTCGATGTGAGGCGGGGTAGAGGGAGGTCTAAGAGATACTGGGAGAGGTAATTAGGCAGGACATGGCCAGTATGCGGATTTCCGAGGACATGACCCTTGATAGGAAAGCTTGGAGGTCTTATATCAGGGTTGTAGAATAGGGGCTTCTAGAGTTTTCGTACTCCTTTCCGGGGTGGGTGAGGTACGGTAGGGCCACCCATAGAGGATTAGTTTGCTTTCTCTTAGGGTAGTCATTTTTGTTAGCTACTGTTTTAATATTATTGCATGTCGATTTATTTATGGTACATATGTCTCTTATGTTTAGTTAATTATTTATGTGATGTATGCTGGTGTAACTAATGTTGTTTTTGTTTTTGTTTGCCTTTCTTTTCCCTGTGCCGAGGGTCGATTGGAAACAGCCTCTCTGCCCTTTTGGGTAGAGGTAAGGCCTGTCTACATATTACCCACCCCAGACCCCACTTTGTGGAAATATACTAGGTTGTTGTTGTTGTTGTTGTTGTTGTTGTTGTAGAATTGATGAAGAAGGGGATATCGATTATCGGCCCATAACATTTTAAGTTCAATTTTTCTAACATAAATATGTCTAGATAAATCACTATTCTATTAATTTTGGCTTTTTTTTGCTATACAAAATATTTTACCGCGCGTGGTTTAAGTAAGTGAAGAAAGAGAAAAAAAAAATGTTAAATGTAATTTCATAAGTCAAATCCAAACTTATAGTATTGCATTAACTATTTAGATGTACTCATGCTGATTCTACCAAAACTTATATGGCATGATTTATTTTTTCCCAATGGGATTTAGATAATAAAAATTCTACATAAAGCATGTATAAATACTTACCAATTTTTGGGTACAATGACTACTTTTTGGTAAAATTAAGTAAAAGTATTCATTTATTTCTTAAGTTTTATATTTAACTGAATACAACCAAATAAATTACAAGAGTACATTTTTCATCCTCTCGATTTATTCACCATACGAAGAGCCATGCATCATTATTACGCTTTTGCAAGTATTTTTGAAGATATTTTTCTTAGAGTCTGTTTGAAAAACCGTGTGTAATTACTTGGTTGTGTAATTACTAGAGTAGTAATTACTCAGTCTTGTAATTACACAGTATAGTAATTACAATAGTTTGTTTGTTTGTCCTGATGTAATTCCAGTATAATTACCAGTGTTATGTTTGGTTGTACTAGTGTAATTACATAGTTAAATAACTTTTTTCAGTTTAACAAGTTAATAAATTTTACTGAAAATACTTATGTACTAAAAAATATTAAATATTATTATATATTAAATATATATTTTTTGTAAGAAAATATATTAAATAATATAAAATAGTAAATAATATCAATAAAATAATTGGTATTCTCCATATAAATAATTTTATAATTTGAAAGAGAACAATGAAAATATTGCACAATTTAATAATAACAACGTATGTCAAATTTCAACAACAAATAAGAAGCTCATTTGGTCTATTAATGAAGTTTATTGTAGCAATTATAATGAATTGAACAAAAATTTGGAGAAGGATTACTATCCATGGGAATAAGCTAGAAGACGCTCACTTCTTTATAACTGACTAACAACATATGTTTAATGAATTAATATTCCAAATGAAATTAATAAATCAGCTAGCAATAAATAAACTAATTATATGCAACATGACAACGACAGATTACATAATAAAAAAATCTGTGACAGATTATCTGTCTTATTTGTTTTCTCATATGAAAAATATATTTGAAGGGAAAAATAAAATTTGAAAGGTTGCCTTGTAATTACACTCAATTCTTTACTTCCCTCGAGAATTAGAGAGTGTAATTAATCATTCCCAATTACACCTAATTCTTCACTAACAAAATAATTACTTGATTAAACAAATATACCAAGTTGTATAATTATATCCAACTACATATAAATCTAATTCTCGTGTGCTTTCCAAACATATTCTTAATGATACTTCAATGCACTTAAAATATGTTACGTTAACTTTTGTTTTTACAAACTGTATAGTTATATTTACATCTAAAGACAAATGTAGCAATTTGTACTCAAACTACTGAAATCGAAAAAGTGAAAAAATGTACTTCCAATCAATATTATCAAATCAATAATACTTGATATATTCATTTTATAAATACTTTAATTCAAAAATTGATCAAAACTTTTAGTTAGTATATTTAACTTTAATAATATCATTTAACTAATAGTTAAATAATGTGATGGAGCCATTGAGGGATGGAATAGCATTTGCTCAAAAAGGGGGCCACGTACTACGACCCACCTATCTTCGGATACTTCATACTTGGTCCGACTCGATTCGCCGGTGATTTATCCCATATTGCTCAAGCCCTAATCCACTCACTCCCTTTGTGTTCTCTCTTACAAGAGTTTATGCCGTAAACTGCAATTCCTCAGTTTGTTCCAATCTACATATGTCGGTAATGTTCTTCTCTGAAAACTTTTCTCTTTCAGTTACCCTACGTAGTTGATATTATTATGTACTTTGTTTTATTTGAGCATTGCCATTAGTTTATTTGTGCTTTTGTTTGTTTTGGTGTATAGAGTTGAATTATTTTTCGTTTCCTTGCTGAATTTGCTCATACAAGTTAGTTTGAGCATAGTCATTAATTCATTAGGGCTTTTGTATGTTTTGTTGAATTACTCTTAGTACAATTCTTTTGTGTTTTCGAACTCGGGGATGCTTTGTGCGCCAGGCTGCTTGGGTATGTATTACATGATATTTAATAAAACAAGTAAGCCTTGACTCGAAGATAGTTGGGGTTGGTTCCATGAATCTTTGGTATCCATTCAGTTCAATTTGTGCCCTTTCATTACGATAATATTTGCTAGGTGATTTCTTCATATCTGCTGGTAGGCATAGTTACCTGCTACATGTGCTGGTAGTATGTAGCAGGTAGCCGGTGAAATAGTTGAGGTGTACGCAAGCTTGCATGGACACCACTGTCATTAAAGAATTTTTCTTTTCCATGAAATCTGGCTTATAAATTTTACATGGTTCTTTTCCAGACTGGCAGAGGAGGGAGAGATAGATATCGCAGGGATCATCCTCCAAGATCTGAAGAGAAGAGTCATCATGGTCGCGAAAACCCCCCTTCCAGACATCTTTGGGTTGGAAATCTATCTCATAGTCTTTCGGAAAGTACATTGGCCGATCATTTCTTACGTTTCGGAGACCTGGAAAGTGTGGCATTTCAACCAGGTCGAAGCTATGCTTTCATTAATTTTAGAGACGAGGAAGGGGCTTTTGCTGCTATAAGACATCTCCAAGGTTATGCTGTTGCTGGCAATCCACTTAGGATTGAGTTTACAAAGGCGGTTAGTCTTGTCAACCTTTGCCTAATTTTCCTTGTGACGTTGTTGTCTGCGCGTAGAAAATTCTCGGCGGAGCACTTGATACTGCTATAACTTTTCCGTAGAAAGTTTCTATGAGATGCATTTTCTTACTCGTCAACGTATGTTGTTAATATTAATGCAACCATCCAAGTTTCATCTGGATCTTGATCTTCCATTTGCCATTCTATCTGCTTTCATTCAGTAATCTGGATACTGGACTCCTCATGGCTGCATTATATGTACAGTATTGTTGTGGACGCCGGAAGGTCATGAAAATTTATATCAGAGGCTAGGAGGTAGGGCGCACTTAGTGCTTCTGTAACTCGATTTGTAGGCATGGACTGAACTGTAGACTAGACTAATATAAGAAGAAACGATCCGAACATTAAAAGTACATGTATAATATTGGTGTAATTGTCAAGAATCTTATGGAAGACTTAAACTCCAGACTAAGGGAAGTGGTGAAACCCCATCAGTTAACCACTGGACCAAGGAAAGTAGTAGAAGTTCAGCAGTCTAAACCCAAATATTTGCAAATGTTGTTTCAGCAACCTCCAAAAGTGAGCAATATTTCAAATGAGCAGCAATCTGGTATAATTTGTACAATAACTCCTGCATTATATCCTTCTATAAAAGATCAAAAATGACCTATGAACGGGACTTGTGGTGTGTCTTTATCCGTGTGTGTGTGTCCCCCTAAGGGGGTCCAATTCCTAATATGCCAAGCATGGCCCAGTCCATCCATTGTCATCCATACACCATCCATTGTATTTCAGCCTCTTTTGACTAGTTCAGAAGTTTTCACTCTATCCTGAGCTAATGATGAGTAATCAATTAGGATAATTCAAAGCTCTAACACAACTTATACTAAGTGGCTAATGCTATAGATCATAACAGGTGGTCACCCCCCCCCCCAAAGCAAACACACACACAAAAAAAGTGGATGGAAAAATTGTATCAATTGGCTAAAGTAGTCAAACATTTAATCATCTGAAACCAATGGAGAATTGACCCAAAAAAAAAAAAAAGGAAAGGAGAAATGAAATTCAATACCCATATGACATGGAGAATCTAAAGAAAATTCCACCAAATTTTCAGCAGATTAAATTTCCACAAATTTTTTGCAAACATGCAGAATATGGCAGTGACTTAGCAGGGACTGTCTTGTGGCATAAGCAATTCTGAAATATTAGAATGTCCTTGTATTTTTCTCCCTCAAGTGATCTTGTAGCCTTAATTTGTGAGGGTAGGGAGTGATTGAGAAATTTCACAGGATTCAGGAGAGGTTTTACGCCTCACCAAGTGCGCTCTTTAATCCACAAATTATGGATCATCTGAGTGAACAATGGCCACAAGGTCCTTCCAATTTTGTCTCCTTTACTCTGTTTCCGTGAAAATAAGTTATCAGGAACCGAGCTCCTTGCTCAAGCAATGTCTGTTTTTGATCACTGTACATCAGAGTCATGTGGAGTATCCAACTATGCATTTCTTTTAGCACTTTTGCTCATTAAAACAAGTGAGAGCATAGATGCTGGTGTCTTCATCGGAAGTGTTAAATGACAGGTGGACTGTCTTTTTAATCAACCTCCGGCTGCATAATGCTGCAATTGAGCTGGACCACACAGCTGCTCAGTGGAAGCATTTATCTGTTAAGTCCTAATTTTAGATGACTCCTTTTGTTCTAGGATAGTCCAAGCTGCATTAGGTAGCACCTCACAAATTTCATACTCGTGCAGCAGCAGCACCATATATGCATTTGCGAGTGTTTGAATGCACACGTTTCTTTCTTATTCATATGCATTTAAGAGATGATTTGTCCCCAAGGCAGAGCATAAATCTGGACCTGTTTTTGAGATAGTGACCTTGTTCCATTTTGCAAAAGTATTACTTATTAGTTTGCCATGACAAAGCAAATTAGTAAATTGTTTCCTTTTCCTTTTCATCTTCAGTTGCCTTTAGGATTGGCAACAGTATTTGCAGGCTTGCAGCATGTGGTATAAGGTGAGAGTGAACAATCAAAATTAGATCCTGTTCAAGCAGGAAAACATCTATTGCTATTACTTTTCTGTATGCCATGCAGTTGGGATTGAGTTACCATTATGTAGGCCTGTTAGTTTTCTGGAGATGAAAATTAACCATCCGCATCTTACTACTATTTTCATTTAAATTACGCTGGCAACACATCTCCATAATATAAGGCTATTAATATCAGAATTATCAGAATTTGCATCACGAAATTTTATCAAATTGCATGGTTTCTTAGTTGTGATCTAGTTCAAACTACTATTATCATGGCCACAATTAAATAAATTCCTATGAGCTACATCTCATTTATACTGGAAGTCCTTCACAAGCAACATCTCATGTGCGGTGCCATCAAAAGCAACAAAGTAGAATTACAACTGCTTTTATCCATAGAGTTCCAGTTATTACCTTTTTGAATCAATGAACCAAATTAAGAGGAAACACAGAGATTAGCTATTCGAGAATTCACTTAAACCCCAATTCTTAGATCATAATGGTGTCAGTGATTGACACTGCAACAACCCCAGTGATAAGGATTCTCATTCTCAACCATATGCTTGGACTGAATAAGCACCTAACGAAATAAACTGATCAAAAGACCATCCAAAACTGTGAGTGATGTATCCAAATAAAATTGTATGACACGACATTCTACAGAGCATTCCCCAGTTGAACACTTGAATCTGGTAGTTCATCAGCTGATATAAAAGGTTTCTCAATTTTCTTTCAGGATCTATTCTATCATACATCAAATTCACATACATGACCTGAATGACTGGTGGCCATTGATGTAAAAATAAGCAGCAGTTCTCTTATGTGAGACCTACTTGAATGCTCTGTAATTGTGACACAATTATCTCTTTCTATGGTGTTCTGTGATCTAACTTAATTTGTATTCAGAAAGTACCTATCTTGAGGCAAACTCCCCCTGCTTCTGAAAACAAAGTTATAGGAGAAGTAAGACTGAAGAGTTGGATAATTAGCAATGATATTTTCAGGAAAAGTGAAATTTCTTAATTCAGAAAATTTTACAGCTGCCAAGCATACATAGATGCTAAGATGCAAATAGAAGCCAGTACATGGCTGAAGTATAACTTATTGTCAATATTATATTCGCAAACGTAGAGTATCATCACTTGAGCAAAATGCATGACTACTGCTCACTAAGTTGTTCCTACTTCTGTCAGCTCCTCCGGGGAAGGCGATCCATTTATATCTATTTGCATGTGAGGCGGTTGAATCACTTTGCCTAGTGCATGTTTGAATTTAATTAAATCCTGATTCCTGAACAAATGGATGTACAGAAAGAATTTCCTTGAGCATAACATTAAATGAGTTCGCCTCCCTCATCTTTTTGGTCAGCTCATGAAATATTTACATGCTTTGTTTGGATGAGATAATTCTAATTCGCTCTTCTAGATGTTCACTGTATTGGGCCCTGCCAGCTGCTCAATACTTATTTTAGGTTACCTTGCATTATCCATTGGATCCCATGAAGTTTTAGGAACATACACCAAATCTGCTAGACATGTTGTTTGAGCAATTGCCAAATCTTCCATGCATATGTACATTTTTACAATGTCAACAAATGATTCACAATTTCCAAGTCTCTTTGCATAAGCAGCACCAACTGCATAAGTTTAAGACTCTCTTCTTGCAAATCTTCCTGTGTCAAACAAGTTTGATGTGCAGTTATCTATCCAAACCGTGCTGCCTTGCTTGTAGCATTTTGTTTCTGGATCATCTTCCATAGCCATTCTGTACTTTGCCTAGAGGATTTTTTTTTTCTTTTGACAAACTAAGGTAACCATTACCGTGTAAAAATAGAGAAAAAGGTCTATGTTGTTCCACGGCCATGCAGTATCTAGTGGAATTCCTTGCCAGTAGTTCGTAATCTTTCATCCTTTCTACCTGTCCAGCACAATAGTTTCATTTGTGTGTCATGTGGAGGAACTCCTTCAACCATTTCCAGCAGGCCTTCTAATCGTTCAACTGCTGGATGCCCCAATCGTTAAAATTTCTTTTAAATTGGAAATTCCAACTACTTACATACCAGCAATCTGCAATGCAACAATTTCTGTTAACCATGAGGCTGTAGGGAAGATTTCTGCTGAGGTATTTTCCCCTATTTTTTGCTACACTTCTAACTTTAATAACAGTTGGGCACAAAAAATTCGAATATACAAGTAATACAAGAAATATACCTAAAGGGTAGAAAACAATTTTTTTTAAGCTTTCAACGAACGACACACGATCTTCTTTTATGCATAAAGAAGCTCATGGGTGCACCAAAAGGAAATAAGGAATTAAAGGTCACCATTGTGCAAAGTTGAAATAAGGAAAAAGGAATAGAAGTTGTCCTTTATTTCTCGCCAAACGACCTATACAAGTGCTAGTAGAGCAACATCGCACGCCATGCATCCTCTCTTCGATCTACCACAGTTCCAGCCGAAACATTACTTCATTTAGAGTGTTGGCAAGTGGCATCACTTGACGTGTTCCAAACTATCTCAAAATATCCCACCATCAGTGTTGTTCAAGGCAAAACGCTCTAACAAGCGCTCGAGGACTATTGAGGCTTTAAATGCAAAGATCAATTAAAGTGTAGGCTTTAGTTAAAAAAAAAAGGAACAATGAAGGATAGTAAAAAATATGTGTAATTCAAGAATATTAGGGTAGAAGGTTAGTAGGTAGTTGAGCGTTTTTTTTCTTTCTCAGACCGGTAGCTTTAATGTTAATATGGTATCCTTTTATTCTAAGATTGCTATTACTACCTATTGTTTTATTGTTATCATTCGCTTTGGTTTTGTTATATTCTTACTGTTGCTATTTTTTGTTGCTACTACTTCTTTCGTCTTTTGTTTAGTCAGGGGTTTATCGAAAACCTCTCTGTCCTCCCAGGGTAAGGCTAAGGTCTGCATACGCACTACCCTCCCTAGATACTGCTTGTGGAAATTCACTGGGTTTTTTGTTGTTATAGTTCAAGAAAAAAAGTAACAAATTCACTTATAATGTTCTCCTTAACAACTAGTCCCTCTGTTCCAGTTCATGTGAACTTATGTTCTTTTTGTTCCGTTCCAAAAATAATGACCATTTCTGAATTTGGTAACCATTTTAGCTTAAACTTATAATTCTACCCTTAATGAGAAGCGTTTATAGCCACACAAATACTCTGGGCCCCTTTTGACTCATTAAGACCACAAATTTCAAAAGCCTTCATTTTTTCTTAAACTCCGTGACAAGTCAAACATATTTACATAAATTGAAACGGAGGGAGTAATACACTTTTTTGCCGATCATTGTTGTTTTTAGTATTGCTTGATTCAAGATAGAACTCGTGGATAATAAGGCTTACGCCTTAGTACCTTGCCTATACTAAAACGCCGCTTAGGTGGGGCTTATCACCCTCTTTGAGCTTTTCTAAGCTTCAGGGCTTAAGCACGCCTTAAATGAGCCTTTAAAAGCATTGCCCACCATCGAGGCTATCAGACAATGAACGCGGAGATTGTTGATGTCTTCACCCGACTCTCTTATATAAAGCACCAAATACTGTACGTAACCTTCTTCTTTATTATATTCTTCGCTGTCAAGATCTATGTTGCTCGGACTCTTCACTTTGGGTGCTACACCCGTGTTGGCATGACGTTGGTGTGCGTGTGGGATCCATACCAGATTTGATCTACCGATTTTGGGTACTTTGACCAAAGTTGACGGAGAAATTCAGGACAGATACAATTTTTGAAATTAAAACAAAAGTTTGGGTGAAATTGAACAAAATGGAATACCTTTTACATAGAAATTTTTATGTAAGGCCTTTTCCTTTTATCTCATTCTTGGATTCTCCTGTTGATCAATATTTTCTCTTTCTCGAAAGACCTTGTATGTTTTTCACATAATCTCTCATAATAGACATATTTTTATAATTGAATTATCTTTCGCAGAATTCTCCCACTCGTATCCGTACATGGATCTCTACCCCCGAATCTTAAAATTTAGATAATGAAAGATCCAACCTCTAGATCTGCACCCGTATCGGACACCTGCACTCGAGGTCGAGCAACTTAGGTCTAGATTACCCCTATTACTACTAGCCGGGTGAAAAATCCCACCTTTTTGGGTACCTTACGGATCTAAATAGATCTATATGGAAGGAAGCCTCCTCCAAACCAAGAGCTTCTCATAATATGACTTAACCAAGAATACTCCATGCCCCAACCTCTATACATCGCGGTGGTTATCCTCTGATGTCCCGTCTTTGTTGAATAAATCGACTTAGTTTTGAAATTCTTCTACTTCTTGTCATTAAAATTCCTCCAAAATCTTGGTAGTATCCTATACCATTTTCCCTCCCAAATTTTGGTTTTCCTTCCATCACCATCTTTTAACGTTTTTTTTCGTTCCCAAACTCATCTCGAAAACTACTAATATGTTTTCAGAATGAAATCCATGTGGAGCGTGAATTGGAGTACTCTATGGATACTGTGCACTTATTTTGTTTGATGACCTTGTTGCAATGCTTATTTTTTCCATTATTCTATTTCCAAAGCCATTTAAATAGGAGGCTTTCGTGAAGCCTGGGATTCCTTAATCCTAATTTCTCATCTTCTTTACATTTCATCACTTTTCTTATTTAATCAGATTCATCTTTTTTCCTTTTTGATTTCCTTTCCTGAGGAATTCACTCTAAAAGAGCCTTGGAAACAACCCCTAAAGGTGTTATGAAGAAATTTATTCTGTTAGCATAATAACTTCAGCTGATAGGAAAATCTATGATGACCTAAAACACTGCCATCTCGGGGAGTGTTGTATTTTGCGCATCTCGAGTTTAGAATTCTCTTGACACTTTTTCCACCACGATTTTCTCCTGTAGGAAACTCGTCTCCTTGATTCTTGTCCTCGTTCTCCTTGATGAAGATTTCACGCATCGTATCAAAGCAGGATGCATGAAGTGAAGGCTCGCTTCCGTATTTTGTGTGATACGAATGTGCCGTTAGACTTAAAGTAAGTTCTACTCGGTTGTAGTTAGACTGACTATGCTGTATGGAGCAGAGCGTTGGCTGGTTAAGAATTCTCATACCCAGAAGCTAAAAGTAGTTGAGATAAGGATGTTGAAATGGATGTGTTGGCACACCCGGTTGGATAAGATTAGAAATGAAGTTATTTGGGAAAACATGGGAGTGGCCCCGTGGAGGATAAGATGTGGGAGGCGAGGTTGAGATGGTTCGGGTATGTTAAGAGAAGAAGTATAGAAGCCCCAGTTAGAAGGTACGAGCGGTAAGCCTCGGTAGGTAGCATGAGGGATAGAGGTAGGCCTAAGAAGTCTTTGGAGAGGTTATTAGGCGAGACATGGCGCAACTGGAGCTAACTGAGGACATGGCCCTAGACAAGAGGGTGTGGAGGTCAAAGATTAGGATAGAAGGTTCGCAGGTAGTGGAGCGTTTCTCTTTGTCTTACTCAGTTCGCTAGTATTAGTGTTAGTATGATATCTTTTATCCATAGATGACTATTACTACCTAAAGTTTGACCGCATTCTTGGATTCAATCTTATTTCATCTTGTTGTTATTCGTAATTGTTGCAATTACATCTTGCTATTATTCATACTTGTTGCAATTACTTTTTCTTTTCAGTCGTTCTAGCCGGGGGTCTTTCGGAAATAGCCTCTCTGTCCTTCTAGGGGTAGGGGCAAGACTGCATACATCTTACCCTCCCCCGACCCCACTTGTGAGAAAATACTATGTTTGTTGTTGTTGTTGTTGAGATGTTTATGTAAAGCATTCTTTTCTACCTTACGACACCCATGATGGCATGTGTGTTGCGCTGGGCATAAGGGGCATGACGACGTGATGTCATCATAACCTTACTCTATTCACCCTTTTCTATCGTGGACGGAATAGGAATTAATGACATCAGGTATGCTGGGATGCTATAAAGCTCACTATTCACCAATGGCAATTTTCTCAAAAAGATAAATTTTGTCTTCTTCCACGTGGTTAGCCTTTTTTCACATTTTTCAATGGACTCTTTCATGTATTATTGTCTTGTATTTTGCGCCAAGTAGTATTTCCAGATACCTTGTTTCTGTTGTTCAACCTTGCAGCTCAAACTTATCTGCTAGCTCTCGAATATTCATAAAATATTGTTTGAAAATAAGTTGTTCTATGAAGATCTGTTACTGCCCTGATTGCTACTAGGATCCTTTTTATATGTAGTCTGCTTCTTGTTTGCATCACACAAAACCGAAGTATTGTCAGCATATTTTCCAAGAATCTGCGTTTCTTATCAATATTCTGTATCCACTTGACCAGTTCATCTCCACAACTTGGGATACCTTTCTGTCGAGAGTCCCATCACCATGATAAAAGGATCATCTGATAAGCATTCACCCTATCTCAAACCTTTCCTCTTTGGGAGAGAAACTTTCAAGATGTTAGATTTCCACATCAATGGGGGATGGGGGACTTGGTCCCCTTGTATGGTCTTGT
The DNA here is from genome assembly GCA_032618575.1 of Nicotiana noctiflora. Lineage (NCBI taxonomy): Eukaryota > Viridiplantae > Streptophyta > Magnoliopsida > Solanales > Solanaceae > Nicotiana > Nicotiana noctiflora. Next base: position 92,602 of record JASVEL010009298.1, on the reverse strand, counting down.
GCAATTCTTACCTTATGAGCTAATTTTGGGGTCGAGTTAGACCCAAGATCCATTTTTAATCATGGTATCCGAGCCAAACTGTCATTATTCCTATCTGGTTTCCAGAGCAAGTGCTCTGCTTCCTCGAACAAATTGGAACAAATTCCAGAATGTGCTCCTTTATCACTTTTGCATCTTCTAATAGTTCCCCTTATTTCTGTTCTATCAAAAGAATTATATCTTTTTTGGGCATTAACCATTCTATGAAAGAGCCTTGTATTTTTATCCCCTTGCTGAAGTCACAAACATCTACATGAAATTTCTTCCACTCTTGCTATTTCCTCGAGCTCCAGTCATCGTCTGTTTTCAGGTGACCCTGGATGACTAGTACATGAGTTAGATGTGTCACTGACTAGTATATGAGGGATATGCGTCTATCTGTCAATATACATGATCGGTCTCAGACCTAACTTTCTTTAAATGGTTGAACCTGACTAGTCAGAATAAGGCTCGTATGCTATTTTGAGTTTCTAAGCTGTCCAAACTGTTATCCCTTTTCAGGTAGGTTTTGCACATTAAGTGATTTCTGGAGTCATGCCCATGTTTAATTGTGCTATTTTATGTGCATGCTTCATGCCACTTAATTTAGGATCCTAATTTTCTTGTTTTTTGCAGGTTAGAAGTTAGGCAATTTAGTTGAGATCTTGTTTTGCATGAATTGTTGTTTCCGGATTGCTTATAGGGAGGTTTGTGAAATGGAATCATTATTATTCTTCTCGTTTTCTCTTCGGAAATTCCAATTCAAAGAACTGTACAAGTTTGACTTACATGATGTGCAGATTGTTCGCTCATTTTGAAGGATTTTTCTTTGCACTAATATGCAAATGACCATGATCCTTGTCTTCTTCGGTGTAACTTTTCCACTTCTGCTCAGTGTTGTCTAAGTGATCTTGGTTGAAGTCCTAATAGTGCTGCCATCTTTTCCACTTCCCAGTGAAAAGAGCTTTTTCTAAAACGTATCTCCTGTATCTCCTGCCCATTCAATGGACAAACTTCTTAGAACTGCATTTCTATATCCTAGTAAGTAATATAAGATGGTTTTGATTTGATTGTCATCATTTTGCTTCATTTATATTTGACTCACTGTAGTTTTTTAATTAATTCATCCATATAATTGTTGTTCGGGTTATTTACTTTCAGTATCTCTCTTATATATATGTGTGTGTGTGCGCGCGTGCGTGCGCCGTGTGTATGTACATATATATGAGTGCATGCGTGGTGTATGTGTGTCTGCGACTCTGTACGCACGTGCAATTCTTGTCATATGGCTTTCTTCAGTAAAGAGTATTAATAGCGTTTTTAGCTTAGACTTCTTGCGGAACTTGGCGCCTTTTTTCACTTTGTGCTTCTTGACATCACCACTATTGCTTCACTCCGCAAAGGAGAAGAGAAGCTTCTCTTAGTTATTTATTCCCACTCTGCTTCTCCTACTGGTTTTCCCAGTTCATGGCAGGATGAAGGTTGTCAAATTGATGCTTAGCTTAGTGATTGGTTACATCCACGATGTTTATCCAAGTGCACCATTGATATACTCCAGAGAAGAGCAAATAGGTGTGTTAAGTTGAGGTATTCGAAATATATTCTTTTCAAGTTAGGAGATTGTGCCTTTAATATGTGCAGAGGTTGTGTTGCTGTCCTGTAACTTGACACATCTCTAGAGCTTCCTTTCATTGATAATCTAGGGGCTTGAACAGAAGATTTATGTTTGTTGGGTTGTCTTCTTCAAAATGCCTAGACACGTCTTTGGCTTTTGTGGTAGTGATAACTTGTGCTTTGTGCCTGGCTTTTTTCGTATGGATCAGTTAAGAGCATGTTTGGCCAAGCTTTTAGGAGGCCAAAAGTACTTTTTGGAAAATTTAAGGTGTTTGGCCAAAATAAAATAGTATTTTGGAGCAGCTGCAGAAACATTTTTTCTGCTTGTTGGGAGAAGCTACAAATTTTAACTTCTTCCAAGAAGCAGACCAAAAGCAGAAAATTAATTTGTTCAAGTAAAAATAACCTTACAATAAATTTATTTTTTTCAAATTATCCCTCGTTAAAAATAACTATACATCTCTTTTTTATTTTATTTTAATCATATTTAAATTCTCTTTCTCCTATTCCTAAGAGTAAATTTTAAGTTTATATTGAATGATGTATTTTGACATATTTAAATTGTCATATAAACATCAAGTAATACCGAATACTCAATGTTATTGATTTTGAATAACTATATTTTATATTGATTGAAATTTTTAATTTATATTTTTACATTATGTTTCATATTTTAATTGAATTCCTTTATAATAAATGTTTAAATTTATTTTTCTTTTATAAATAATACTAATCGCATATTGAACCTTTATTGTCTTTTTTAGTAATTTGATACTTGAAAGTGCTTTTTTAAAAGATTGGCGAAACACAATAAGCTTGCAAAAAGCACTAACTCAAACAAATTGGCCAAACACAAACTGCTATTTTGCAAAAGTACTTTTTTAAAATACAAAAGCAATTTTCAAAATAAGCAGTTTTGACAGCTTGGCCAAACGGGCAGCAAGTCTTGGAAAGGTAACTGAAAGCTGCATGTGAGTGAACCTCACATTAGGTGTATTCCTATCATATCTTCTGTAAGAATTGGTTATAGAAATCCAGTGGAAAACTGCAAAGCTTCTTCACATCCACGGGTCACTGCATTAGTGAAATCTTGCATTTGTTCTACCAGAAGAATGTTGCTTTTGTTAAGACACAGATCTATTGACATTTATACTTCTGTCTGGACTTCGTGTTTCCTCTTTGCACTTAAAAGAGACTGTCTAAAGTCATGATGCTGTAGCCACATCCCCTATAGACTTGATTTCTGTATTTGTAGGCGATATGAGCCTGGAAGTTAAGCTACTCCTAACTTGTTTAAATAGTAGTTAAACTGATGTCCATCTAGATGATTGCATTTGTCATCTCTTATATGCATGTATGTTTGTTTGCGTATGTGTACACTTCATCATCTTACTTCCAGATTCTTGCTGCAATTATCACAGTACCCTCGTGAAGATAATGCAGTATTACTATGTTGGAGAGTGTATACTAGTAACTAGAGTGTGGAAAGAAAGCCCTTCACAAGAACTGAGACCAGTTTTAAATTTTGAGGGTTTTGATTGATCCTTAATGCAGCATGTTCTTCGACTAATGGGTTACTTCTCTTGGTGTTGTACTTCTCAACAATGATACTGCAACTCACCATGTATAATTATTACTTTCTGGTGAAGAAGTTAATCTATATGCCAGCAGATCCACCTCTCTTTTGTTGTTTGTTTTATAATTTAGAAATATATCAAGAAAAAATGGCGATAATTCTGCTCTAAATAGGGTTTTATATCACAGGAAAAATCATCACCTCCAGCACGGGATGAAGAGTATTTTCCACGTCGAGATGAGCGTCCCATGATAAGAAGATCTCCACTTCCGCAAAGGGACTTGAGGCCTCGCCACTCTACTCCTGACTTATCACCACATCAGGACAAATCAAGGTTAAATGATAAGAGTGGAGAACCGAGTGAGGTCTTATGGATTGGGTTTCCTGCACAATTGAAAGTAGACGAATTTATTTTGCGAAAAGCCTTTTCCCCATTTGGACAAATAGATAAGATTACTGCATTTCCTGGTAGAACTTATGCCTTTGTTCGATACAAGAATGTGATGGCAGCTTGCAGGGCAAAAGAAACGTTACAAGGAAAATTATTTGGCAATCCTCGTGTACATATTTGTTTTGCGAGGTCGGAATCTGGAACCTCTAACAAGGAGAGGAGCTCAATGAATGATTCACCATCCTCACATTTGAGATCATATGGGCACATTGGTTCTTCTGAGAACCTTCGCCATGGTAGGGACTTTGGTAATGCTTCTGGAGATCATGGCATGAGGTCTCCAAGGTTTAACTCAGATATGGATCCTGGTGATTCTCGTCGTGTTGGTTTTGGCAGAAGGGGTAATTCATGGGCAGGTGAAGATGGTGCACTTGACAGGAGGAGATTTCCAGCTCTGGGTTCTGAACTGGGACATGGGGACAATGCTTACAATCAGCGTAGTCCTCCAAGGAAAAGAGTTTTAGACATACGTGAGTTTTCTCCACAGCGGTTCCCTAGACATGATCCATTGTATGATGATTCATGGGACTTGCCTGAGGATCCTTTAGTCTTTCATGAAGCTAAGAAACTGAAGACCAGCTCCTATCCTCCAGAAAATGAGCTTCCAGAATATCCTTTCACTGATATGGAACCGGCAAAACACAGGGGTTACCATGAATTTTCCCAAACCGAGGTTCTTGATAAAAATTTTGATTCTGGATCTCTTGTGCATAGACAGATCCCTGAGCGAATGATGAACTCGAATCTACCTTATCCGGAGGAGAATGAAAGATGGAATTCGCGTTTTGATGGTTTTAAGGTGGGGTCTGGTCAATTGGCTTCAAATGCTGACCAGAAAAGATTGACTCCTGAACCACATCCCTCATCCATGAATACTGAGTGGAAATGGGAAGGTACGATAGCCAAGGGAGGAACTGCTGTCTGTCGCGCTCGATGCTTTCCTGTGGGCAAACATCTAGACATGAACTTGTAAGTAATAACATGCTTCAGGGGTAAATGTTTCCATAGACATAATTTCTGACCCTAAAGCTTAGAAGTTATTGAAATAAAAAACTGATAGACGACTTCCAGTTGGCAATCTTTTTCGAACTGCAGGGCTCCTGCCCTCTAGACATTTGACTCGAAGCCCTTCCTCACACAGAAATATCACAAGTGCAAATATACTCTGGTGTAACTGATAAAATCATACTTAGTCCATGGAGCTCATGTTGTATAACAATTGTAGTTTCCTATACGTGCTTTTGCATTAACTTTTAAATGTTGGATTGGTAAGCTCAACATTCAGGTAAGTATCACTTTAGACTTTAGAGCAACTCTCTACAAGACTTGTACAGTGTTCGGGTGATTGATGCTGTAAGAGCAATACTTAGGCTTGCTCAAGTCAAATATAACCATTTTCTGTTTATATGGTCGAGAATCAATTGTTATAGAACTCTGATAGTGTACTCTTTGGAGAATTCAGTGTTTTACAACCTGGTTTCGATTAGGCCATCTCTTATCTTAGAAGTCAGAAATAAAAAATGGATAGTGTTAATAGTCTGCTCTACCTAATTTAAGGAGATTCAGAGATTGAATTTTGCGACTTCTTGCCCTTTCGGGAGACAATCACCATTTCTCTTGTATAGAGTAGGAAATCTCTGTTCATGTTATCAAGTACATGGGATGAATCTAGAATGGTACTTAAGTAGTCACAAGACTTGTTTTAACTTTCTCGTTCATCTTAGAATTACGAATTTCTGTCTTCTCATACATTTGTTCACAGGGTTTTTGGGATCAAACTACAACACTTAAGAAAAATTGAGCTTATCTTCTTAGGTTGAGAACTTTACACCCACATGTTATGTATAGAACTTAAATTCCTTTTCTTCCATTGAGTTTGCAATGGTTCACAATTCTGCAGACCTGTATTCTTAGACTGCACAGCAAGGACTAGTTTAGACATGCTTGCGAAGCATTACTATCAAGCAGCTGGTTCTTGGGTTGTCTTCTTTGTTCCAGCTAGTGATCCAGACATGGCATTTTACAATGAATTCATGAATTATCTTGGTGAAAAGCAGCGAGCTGCTGTGGCGAAATTGGATGATAGGACCACTATGTTTCTTGTACCTCCTTCAGACTTCTCTGAAAAAGTCCTTAAAGTACCAGGAAAACTGAGCATCTCTGGTGTTGTTTTGAGATTAGAACCTACTGGTTCCAGTTATGCGTCTCTTCACCAACAGCCTGAAAAGAATGAAAGCAGTATTACCGGTTTCCAGGGCATGACATCATTTGCCGGGCCGATATCGCCTTCTGGGTCTAATTCCGCACTTACATCTTACCAAACTACTCAGAGGCTAGGAATCAGTAGTAATATGTCTTTTCCTGGCATAGATACAGGACCTCCAGCTGCTTCATTTCCAGGCTCTCTTCACCCAGGTGGTAACTTTTCGGAGCCACTTAGTGGAGACAGGAATAATTACATGGTCAATCAGCAGTACCCTGCCATGGGACAGAACTGGTCTTCCCATGATATGCAGAACATGAATCCTGGTGCTAAGAATATCACCTCACAATCATCCGGTGGCAGAAATGATCCTGCAGTGGTTCAGGGATATAATCCGGTCATGCCTAGTACAGGACACGGAAGTTCAAGCTTTTACAGGGGTGAAGTTTCAAGTATCCATTCAAATGGGAATAACAGACCTCCTCTGGAGGCAAAGACACCAACATCAGCACCTCTTCAATCAGAACAACTTGCATTGCTAGCCTCATCACTTCTTGGGCAGCAGAGGCAATCAGGGGTTACATCAACAGGACAAGATCCTAGACAATCAGGCACTGCTTACATGCCTGACAACTCATACAAACCACAGCAGAATTTACCGCCCTTAAACAATCAGACTGTTGATATTTCATCATCACAGTTTGGTCAAATGCAGCAATTGCTTCAGCAGCAGCAGCAACAACAGCCAACTATGAGTTTGCCAGGCCCACCTCCGAGAGATCTTCAACAGGGCACTCACTTGAACCAACTGCAGACTGCAGCAGACGAGGAAACGGACCCACAGAAGCGCTTGCAGGCAACATTGCAGTTGGCAGCAGCTCTTCTTCATCAAATTCAACAGGGTAAAGGGACCTAATGAGCAAATATACGTACCTATACAGGTCAATAACCACTGGATGTATTTAGGGGAGAGAAGTATCTTCATTGTGCTGTGCTTTCAAATTTGACCTAGAGCTAAGAAACTTGCTGCATCATTCTGTTCCTCACAGATCTACGTCTTTCTTAACCTTTTAGTGTATTGCTTGTTTTACTTGTGGTTTGAGCTGTTGTTCAAGATTAATTCATTCTCCCCTGTTTTTGATAGCTCGAGGCTTCGAGTTGGGACTTGTACTGTACAGTTCTACTGTGTTCTGTGCAAAAAAGTGTGCCATTTCTATTTCCTTGGCATTTATGCTCATGGCTTGACATGTCATTGTTTTCATCTCCAAACATGGAATATCTACGTTTTGCATTACAATTGTAGTTCTTCAAATCAAGCTTTAGATTTTCACCCGATTTGTGACAAGAATATGGAAGTCTGATATTTCAAGTACTTCACTCTTTTTTGTTGAGGCTAAATGGAGCTATTTCTTTAATCAAGAAACAGAAAACAAGTCCTATCAGCAACCATCTCCAGAACAAGAGATATTGTGAGAGTATCTAAAACGGAATTAGCTTAGAAGTCAACAACATTAGTGCAATCTCACAAGTGGGATCTGGGGAGGGTAGGATGTATACAGTCTTATCCCTATCCTGAGAGTGCAAAAAGACTATTTCCGATAGACCTTCGGCTAAAGAAAAAATGGAAGAAGCACCGATAGCAAGTAATATCAATACAGGATATTTAGAAAACTAAATCCAAAATAGCAAAAGGGATATGAAAGAAGTACTGATAGCAAGTAACACTACAAGATATGTAGTGATAGCAAACGAAGGGAGTACTAATGTCAAGTAATAACAATACAAGATATGCGGTAATATCAAACTAAGGATAAAAGAGATACTATACTAACACTAATACTATTGAACTTAGCAAAGATAAAAGGAAATAAAAACTGTGGACACAGCATTTTCTTTGGCTAGTGTAACTTTGATACTTGAATTTCTTTACACTAGCGGCTTATTTAGAAGGTAAGTGCATGTAGCTAAATATATTAATCATGATGTGGTACCTAGAACTAGGGGGAAATGAGTTACTACAATGAAGTTATTCTTCTTCAAATAGGGTATGCTGTTACTGGAAAAAAACTTGTTCACATATGATATTTACACCAAATTCCATATTAGTTAATTATGGTTAAATGGAAGTATGTTGATGTAAAAAAACACAAATTAATTTAAGTGCTAGGAATTTATTAAAAATTATATATCATTACTTTATTGATTTGGTGTGCATGTCCATAACGGAAATTTTATCCACAGTAAAGCTGTCTAAATTTGTTCAAAAAAATCATCAGTCTCCAGCATCCGCTTTTGGCACCTCTTTGCTAATTCTCTCTGTCAAGTGTTAAATCACGTTTAATTAAGACTTGTTATATGACATTAAATCAGACTTATGAAAATATTCATACAGCTTGCAATCAGCTAATTCGATATACTATAATATGACTTACATCAACTGCTGCATTCATTTGTTATTACTATTTTAAGACACTGAGTACAAAGATAGAGAACTTCTACCCAAGTACACAACCCAACAATGAGTTCGTGTTCATATAACTATTTTTTTCCTCTTAATTTCTTTAGCGTAATTGATAACACTTATTTCCTTAAAATACTATGAAATTAAAACAAGAAATTAATTAATTGTTACACTAATGACTAATGAGTATATGAATTGGCGTGTCCGTATAAAATAGTAAGTTCAAAGTGGTTGTTGTTGGATGGATATTATTTAAGGTTGATTTTCATAAATGAAGCTTGTCAAGTTTGTCTAATCAGTATATAGTACTAACTAAAGATCACATATTTATGCACTTTTGAAGGTTGTAATAGGAAATGGATCAACATAACCCGTTACGATTTGAATTGAAGAAAATAATCCAATAAAAATGTCTCGTATTTTATTTTCAGATCTCTCGTGTATAGAAAATAAAGTTTTGGAGAAGATTCGACATAAAATTTAAAAAATTATAATAGGTCACAAACAGGGGCAAATCGAGTGTATTAGCTACGGGTTTTTCTGAACTCAGTAACTTTTTCATAGATCTTGTATTTGTATTGAAAATTTTATTAAATGTATAAGAATATTTAGCCCGGTCACAAAACTAACCCGACCAAGAGGAACCAGTAAGTATACTACTGAAATCAGCCTACGTTTCATTGTTATAGCATTTTACATGATATGAAGTCTAGTAAAATGTTTTACCACTTCAAAAAAAATTGTAATATTTCTGAAATTTTAAATATATTTGAAAGTTAATTTCTTGCTTCTCAAATTCTTCTTATTTTAATTTATCAGATTGAATATTCCCCTATTGGCCTATTCTATCGGAAAAAGAAAGAGGTTGGTAAGAATTGAAACTTACATGTAAGATAACTGTTTTATATAAGCTAGAACTCGTCCCTTAACAAATCATTTTTTTGATAAAATAATTTACGTAAGGTATCTAACTTTATCTTTGGCATTTCCAAGATCCAAATTTATCTGATAGCTTTCACAATATATAATACTTTAAATTTCATAAAATGTTAAAATATACAATAAAAATAAAATAAAAGTGTAATGTAGACGTAATATATTTACTAGACCGAATTAAATCAAGTATTTTGTAAATTCAGTATGCTTCACACGATAAGATTAATAAAACAAAATCTACAAAATAAATTAGCCAAAAAATTACAAGAATATTAAAATAAAAAGAGATAGAGAATAATGGGAGAATGTTGGCGCTAAACTAGACTTCTATAGAAATTAGCAACTAGAGCTTGAATAAAACACAATAAATTCACATTTAATAACAGATAGAATATAAAACAAAGTTTTCAACTAGGTCTCTAATTGATCTATTACTATGTATTATAAATAGAGGTTACCTCTAATTATTTTTTCTACGTTAGTTTCAACTTTAGGTGCAGCCATGGCTAAATACACAAATATTTTACTACTTTCTATAGTTCTTTTTGCTTCTTGTTTGATTTCTTTTGCTACTGAAGTTACGTATGATGATCGAGCTTTAAAAATTAATGGCGAAAGAAAAATTATATTGTCTGGTTCTATTCATTATCCTCGTAGCACTGCAGAGGTAAATCAATTATTTGTATCATATAATGTTATTTTGTTATGTCAATGTTATTTTGATATGTCAATATTCTCAAATCAATTGAGGCATGTTATATTTTTTATTAAAACGTAACGATTATTTTTTCAGACGATGGTAGTGAATCAAAAGCAAAATTTAAAAGGCGAAAGACTTACTTTAATTTTAACTGTTTTTTATATATATTTTTTAATTTAGATGTGGCCATCTTTGATCAAGAAAGCTAAGGAAGGAGGTCTTGATGCAGTTGAGACCTATGTTTTTTGGAATGCTCATGAGCCTGTATATCGTCAGGTTTGTATTTATAATATTTAATTAGCCAGGTTTTTTAGATAATGATTTTCTTTATTCTGTCTAATTGATTTTTTTTCTTTGTTTTTATATTTTTAAAATAATTAGTATGATTTCTCGGGCAACTTGGATCTTGTGAAGTTTATGAAATTAATACAAAATGAAGGACTTTATGCCATATTGAGAATTGGTCCATACGTCTGTGCTGAATGGAATTACGGGTAATTATTCTATTTAATCGTCTGGTCTGATTATTTTAAGTTTAATTTTCATTTTTAATGTATTTATTTATTTGTTTGTTTGTTTTTCTTCCAGAGGGTTTCCAGTTTGGTTAAACAACATAAAAAATATGACTGTTAGGACCAACAATCCTCCGTTTATGGTAAGTATTATTTTTGGTTTACATTTAATTCAAAATTAAACTAACTTTATTTTTCTCAAACCGAATACTTATTTTTTCTTTTAATTTGATTTGTAGTATGAGATGAAGACTTTTGTCAGCAAGATTGTTGACATGATGAAAAAAGAAAAGCTTTTTGCTTCTCAAGGTGGACCAATTATACTCTCTCAGGTATGTTTTATATCTCTTTTATTAGTTTTAAAAAAATAAAATATTAATTCGTGATATTTGAAGTGAAATTTACAATTTTTTTTTTTTGGTTTGTTAATTGTGATAAAATTAGATTGAGAACGAATATGGCAATTGGAAAGTTGAATCTGAATATGGAAATGATGGGAAAATATATATTCAAGAGTGTGCAAAATTTGCTGAGTCTCTTAATATTGGTGTCCCTTGGATCATGTGTCAACAAGATGATGCTCCAGACCCCATGGTTAGTTTTTTTTCTTTTATTAATTTTTTTTTATTTTTCGCTCGATGACGTACGTATATTGGAAATTACTAATTCGCGAATTCACGTCGAAAAATCCTGCAATGGAGGATAAAGAGCTCCTTACTAAATGTGCGACTCTATACAGAGGGTTATTCTTATTCGATTGTTTTATATTATTGTTTAATAATTTTGCTTTTTATTATTTTGAAAATTGCAGATTAATACAGCAAATGGTTATTATGCTGATGACTTTTATCCTAAACGCAAAATTCCCAAGATGTGGACTGAGAATTGGACTGGATGGTAAGTTAAATTAATTTATAAAATTTAATTTAATATACACATTTTTTTTCTTGTGAATAAAAATTATTGATTATTAAATATGTGATTACTTTTTTTTTTTGGTGTGGTTTACACAAGGTTTAAAGACTGGAATAATGGTAGAGATCCTCATAGAACTGCTGAAGATGTTGCATTTGCTGTTGCTCGTTTTTTCCAAAAAGGTGGCACATTGCAGAATTATTATATGGTTAGTAAATAATTCATGTTGATTTTTTTTTGGTTTGATTCTATGTTTTGTCTTATTTAAAATTAATTATTTTAATTTTTTTCGTCTTTGTAGTATCATGGTGGAACTAACTTTGGCCGTGTAGCTGGAGGACCATATATTACCACAACTTATGATTATGACGCACCCCTTAATGAATATGGTAATAATTATAGTTGAAACATATGTTTTTTATTATAAATTTAACATTTTGATTATAATGCATGACACTATTTAATGGGTAATTCTAATTATTGCTCAAAATATTTTAGGACAATTAAACCAGCCTAAATATGGACATCTGAAGGAGCTTCATGAAATACTTAAATCAGTTGAGAAACTTCTCACATATGGCAATGCAACACAAAAAGCTTATGGTGATGATGATTGGCAGTATACGGTTAGTATACCCGTTTTATTTTCTTCTTTTATATACATTTTTAAAATTTAATCGGTAATGATTTATATTCAATTTACTAATTAATTACTAATTATTTGTTTTAATATGGTGTTTTAATATGGTCTTGTCCAGAGTACTGTGTATGAATACCAAGGTTCAAGGGTATGTTTCTTAGCCAATGCAAATGACAAAAATGATCGGATATTCAATTTTGAAGGCAAAAACTACACTGTTCCTGCTTGGTCCGTTAGTATTCTTCCTGATTGTGTCAATGTCAAATATAATACAGCAAAGGTATGTCATATAATTCTTACTTTTATACTTTAAATTTTACAAAAATATATAATGGGATCTTTATATAGTATTCACTGTTTACTTTTCTTAGCTGATATACATAACTCATACATTGATTACACACACGGTTATATACATATTATACACGAATTCTATATATATATATATATATATATATATATATATATATATATATATATATATATATATATATATCTGTCGAATATTTTTAGTTTAAGCGGTTGGATGAACGACACTTGGGGTAATTCTTCTAATTTTTTTATTATTTGTTTTCATAGGTTAATGCTCCAAACAAGGTCATGGTGAGAAAACCAAACAATGCTGATAACCCTAATGGCTTAGATTGGAGTTGGAGAACCGAGAAACCTTCACATCTTAAGCCTTCTTTTATCAACATTAAAAAGAAAGGTTCTTTATATGCCAATCAACTTCTTGACCAAAAAATTGTGGCAAATGATACTAGTGACTACTTATGGTACATGACAAGGTAATATTTTTCTCTTTTTCTTTCTTTCCTTTCTATAATTTTTATATTTATCTTGATTACAATTTTCTAATTTAATCATCTGGTATCTGAAACTAGTGGTCCGACTAATTTAATTGTATTTTTGTAGTGTGGATATTAAAGAATCTGATCCACTTTATGGTGGTGAAGCTGTTCTGGAAGTTCATACTGATGCACATGTTCTTTATGCATTTTTCAATGGCAAGCATATTGGTATGTATAAGAAATAATAATTGTTTTAATATGTAAGTTTAATTTATTATGGTTTGGTTTAATTTTATTTAAATTTTATTTTAGGGACTAAATGGGCGAAAAATGGAAAGTATAGTTTTGACTTTCAGCAACTTTTGAAGATCAAACCTGGAAAGAACACATTAGCTCTCCTTAGTGTCACTGTTGGATTTCCTGTAAGTATTAATTTTTTAAATTTTGCACTTTCTATATAGATAATATTTATTAATTTATTTTACATTTATTTTTTTTAACAATAAACTTTTATATTTGTCTTAGAATTATGGAGCCTATTTTGACAAGGTGAAGAATGGAATTCTTGGTCCAGTAGTGTTAAAATCACCAAGTGGTGTTGTGAAGGATTTAACAAATAACCAATGGGAATACAAGATTGGTTTAGAAGGACTTGAAAGAAGGCTTTGGGAAGATGAAGATTACATGCATAGAAATTGGAAACCAGCTCAAACTCTCCAAACAAACAGAATGTTTGTATGGTATAAGGTACTATTATTTTTATTACTATTTTATAAGATGCATGTTACAATGGCGGAAACGTAATTTTTAATAAAAGAATTCAAACATTTATTATATATTACATAAAAAAAACTTGATGAACCCCTTCCGTCCCTCTAGCTCTGCCTCTGCCTCTGCCGCTGTGCATCTATTATAAGGACTTGTTTGTCCATAGGAAATTTTTTCTTCTTTTCGAGTTTCTTCCCTCAAAAATGTGGTTTTCCATAAAATTCTGCAAGTTTTTGAAAAAATTTCAAATATGAGTTTTTCGAAAGCTAAAAAGTAGTTTTGACTACTTTATTTTTCAAAAAAAAAAATCTTCACTCATAAAATTGCAATATTTTTTTCAAGTAAAATGCATGTCCACACATAATTTCAAATTTGAAATATTATTTTTCAATTTAACTCTAGATATTACTTTTTTTTTTCAAAACTTATAATTTTTATGTCAAATGCCTATTAAGTAGGCTGTGGAAATTATGGTATTTTGTTCGAGTCTTGTTTCTTTATTTATTTATTTGTATTTTTTTACTTTGTTGGCAGACAACATTCAAGACTCCATCTGGTGATGATCCTGTTGTGTTGGACATGATGGGATTAGGAAAAGGTACAGCTTGGGTAAATGGAAATAATATTGGTAGATATTGGCTAACTTCTTATGATTTTGAGAAAGTGAATGGCTGTAGTAGTTCATGTGATTATCGTGGTAATTATCATCCTGAGAAATGTGCAACTAATTGTGGACAACCTACTCAACGCTGGTATGTTATACAGTTCTAATTCTCTAATTTAACCTAAAGTTTAATTATTAGTATATAGTATCATTTAATTTTTGGCCACTTTTTTGTTGTAGGTATCATGTACCAAGATCTTTCTTGCGTAAGAGTGACAACAATTTGGTTATATTTGAGGAGTTTGGTGGTGACCCTGCAAAAGTAAATGTTCAAACAGTTTCACAAGAATAGTGTCAAGACTAGCCAAGACTTATCATGGATGATATATAATTTCTCCAATTAATTAGCTCATAGTTTCTTTTTTTTACTTAGTTATTTAGCATATAGTATGATTTCCTAGATTAGATATAGATAAAGTTTAGCAAGATTATAGAAACTTTGGATCTTTATTTACGTCATACATTTAGTTTTTCGCCATAATATTTATAGAATCATTTACTTGTTATTTCAGTATCTAATCTATAATCTCACTGTTAGCTATTTATGCACTTTGAAACCAATACTGAATATATCCTTCTTAAATATTAAATTTATGCACTTATTCGCACATACTACTTTCACCAAATTGTACCTAATAAACATGGTTAAGTGATTTTACTAGGTGAAAACATGTATTAATATTAAACACAATATTTCCTTTGGCACAACATGCATAATATTTGTTTGCAGAGGCTCACAATTATCACTCTACTCCAGGATAAATAAAAATATACATCCTGCTTTTAGCAATGGAAACAAAAAATGAAAACTCACATTTAGCCTACACTCTAACTATCAAAACTGCAAGATACTACTCTACTAAACAAATGGAGGAAAAACTGATCAACCTTGAGCTATAGCAGCAGATGAATTCTTATCAAAATCACTGCTTAATGTTTACAAAATGGTGGCTCTTCATTTCATGCATTTCATCATAGGTCCTTCAGCTTTAGCATGAAATCACTTATTTAACCATTTTGTTTTCTGGGCTTGTCCTCTGCAAAATCAGTTACAACGCATGAACAGATTTAGGTGGATCCAGAATTTTAACTTTATGGGACAGTTGGTTTGAAATCCTTATTTGTGCTAATTTAGTGGATTTTTTAACACATACAGGATCTGAGTTAGAGCTACGGGGTTCAAATGAAATGAGGTGCAGCCGGTACGAGCGCACCTTCTGCTGTGTATGTGTGTGTGTGTTTGGTTTTTATTTCACTAAATAAGAAAGCAATACATACTAGAATAGCAATGCTAATATATTATCTACACTAAAGAGATATAGGAAAGTGTAAATACAATACAGATGACAAGCTCCATATAATAATTCCACAAACAGAGAGAGTGTGAAACTTACGTATAGACTCTGGATCTATGTGTACAAAGAAACTTGCAGCAACTATAAGATAGCAGAGAAGGAGCATCAGCCCTTTAAAGTAATTAGAATTTCCGTCCTGTAAAAAAAAGGCTATCGTTTTACTGCAAGGATGGAGCATGGAAATAGGATAAGATAAATGTAAATTCCAATCATAGCACTCAAGTACAGCCAGGCCGGCTGACGACAATGTTAGCCAATGAACCATTCTTTAACAA
This sequence comes from Nicotiana noctiflora, assembly GCA_032618575.1. Classification (NCBI taxonomy): domain Eukaryota; kingdom Viridiplantae; phylum Streptophyta; class Magnoliopsida; order Solanales; family Solanaceae; genus Nicotiana; species Nicotiana noctiflora. The sequence continues at coordinate 76,723 of JASVEL010009298.1, read as the reverse complement.
GATAAGATATGGCCACTCTAGACATTTAGTCGTCAAGCAATTTGCATGGAACAACGCTAAGTATTAATTCTCCACCAATATTTCTAAATTGAAGATGAACGGCCAGCAACAACAACTAAGTCTCAGTACCAAACAAGTTGGAGTCGACCATATGAATCTACACTGACCATGTACTCCATATAAACTCATCTCATGCCAGAAAAGGAAGAATTAGTAAAATACGTAGAGTGATAGCATACCTGCAGCATGAATGCTACTACAAGGACAGTCATTAGAAGTGTGGCTGTTTCAAACATTTGGAAGTCCAAGTTCATAGGACACCCTATTATCCATCCAACTACAACAGAGAATGGGATCTGCACCAAAAGAACAGATGAAAACAAGCATAAATTACCAAGGAGAAAAAAGAAAGCAACCAAAACAAAAACACATTTAATATCTCTATCCTTCTTTTCCTTTTTCACTAGGCAGTTGACATGGCTCAAAATTTGGAGTTAAAAATGTGTTTGCGTGACAATAAAAGGGGGTAAGCCAGGATGCCACAAAAGTTTTGTATTTCTTGAAATAAAAAATTGAAAAAAAGTGAGGTGTAAAGTAACTGCAAAGCTATGGTGATACATACACCTAAAGTTTCTCATTGGTGCAAATCAGGAAACAGGAACTCTTTAAATAAAGTACCTACCCCAAACATGGCTATCTGTGTTGATGAGCCTATTGCCACTCCCAAAGATATGTCCTGCACAGCCACAATATAGTAAATGAGGAATGGTGATTGTAAATCATTAGCTTTGTAACAGAGAAAGGAGAAGAAATTACAAGCTTGTCTTTGACAGCAAACATGACAGCTCCGGCATGCTCAGCAGCGTTTCCGACAATCGGAAGCAGTATCACACTTATAAATGCTACTGGAATATTCATTGCAATGGACGCCCCCTGAAAACATTGTCGTCTTTATTGGATGAGTTACTCAAAGAACCAAAGGGAAAGGGACAAAAAAGGGCCACATTTTCCTATATAACATACTGAACTGAAAAGTAGAGGAGAGTCTGCACACAGTAATTTATTTATTTATTTGTTAGATACTTTAGAAAAGGACCTTTTCTTTGTTGTGAGTTATGATAAAGTAATACCTGGATCATTTCAATCATACAAATATACAGCAGCAGCCAGTAAGTTGGCAAGGAACAAGGAGAAAAAGAAATTTTTTAATTATTTTTAAAGAATACAAAATTGCAAAATCGGAAAAGATAAAGGAGTTTTTTTAGGATGGACTTACCTCTATGGTATTGACTAGGTACTCTGACAAGACGGCTATCCATAGTGTCATAACAGAGAGCCATAGGATCGAGCCCCATTTTGATATCTCGGGAGCTTCTTCATTATCTGAACATACATCAATCTGCTCCTCTTCCTGAAATTGTACTATACTCAGAGGAAAATTTGGAGCAAACTCATGAAGTAAGAATGGACGGTTGGACACCAAAGGAGGAATATAATGGAGATAGGAGTGTTAATTTTTCTAATCGGAGATGAACTTAGTATAACCATACAAAAAGAAAGGATTAACACATAACAACAATTTATGTATGTAGGATAGCACCATTTATAAAAAAAGAACCCCAACCTCAGCCATTGGCATGTAAAGATTCTTTTGGTTTGTCAGCTGAAAAAATAGATATGCCCCATATGCTACAAGCATAACGCAGCTGCTAAATCTGGAAAGCGCCAACACTGACTTCCCAAAATGCACTTCAGTGTGCGTAACGTGGAGGACAGCAGGGAACAGCAAGCACATAACTGCCATTAAAAGCAACCCTGAATTCATCACTGCAGTTCCCTAACAAAAAGAATTTGGAAAAGATCCAATTATCCTAGTGTTATCCATTGACCATGATGCAACTTGAACAAAACTATTATCGATTTTGGTGTACACAAAGCACATATATATGGAGAGTAAAAAACTATTACCTTGTTGAAAACCTGCTCCTTATTAGAATGAACAATGCCACCACCAAAAAATGCACATCCAAGCACTAGTAAAGTATTGGACAGAATCGAGCCCAATAGTGATTGCTGCACCACACGAATCATGCCACTTTTCAGAGCATACATTGAAATTATTAACTCTGTTGCATTTCCAAAGGTTGCATTTAAAAGTCCTCCCACTGCGAAAGTTTTAACTGAGAATTAATCGAGATGATATTGGCTAAATGCTGTGCAACTACATAAACCATGGGAAAGTTTGCTAGAAACAGTATTCTTAATATACTACAAGTTTGAAAACATATGCAACATGCACAGCAGATCTATATCTAAGAAATCCAAAATTGTCAGGTAATTCAAGTAACGTTGTTCAGAAGGCAACATTAAGATAGTAGCTTGAGAAAATTTAAAATGAAATATATTGGCTGCACATTTTGTTTTAACTAGGAGCAGAAAAGAAGATACTAGTAATTTTGCAGGAAGCTAATGCTTTAAGTCAAATAGTTGGTGAAGACAGCTACTGGAAATAGTGCTACTTAGAAAGGAGATGAAGGGTATGTAATCACTTGGTACAGGAGACAGGTCAATAGATCCTGAGATTATGTGGAGTATTAACTAAATGCAAGAAACGCTGCCTGTGAGAGCTTTCTCACATTGCTCGTCTCAGCTCTCAAGCCCAGATAAATGAGGGGGATTGCAGTAGGATGGTGGCCACCATAGAAGTAGTTATCCAATTCATGTTGAATCCTCGAAATACAGATATCTTTGGGACATGCTCTTCTAGACACACATTACATAGACAATGCCGAAAGACAATTAATAGGTGAAAAGCAGTGGATGATACAAAAAACATCATGTTCTTATACATCATATACCAAAAAAAATGGAGATGAGTGATGTTTGCTGTTTCCTCTTATGCAACTCTAATAGAATTATAAGCATAAAGAGACAAAACGACCATGAATTAGTTATACCAAAAATACATGCATATCGACTAGTAAAGACAAGATTACCTGTAGGTCCAGTATAAAAAGCCAGCTGCCTATACAAAGAATGAAACCAAACACAAATTAGTTACTTCTTGGAAAATGTACAACAGTATTAAAAGTTTGTAGAGAAAAACAAGTCAGTAGCCTTCGGCTTATGTTCTAAATACAATGTCTAATGTTAACATTTTAACACAGAAAGGATCAGAAAGCTATTGTCTTTTTAAATTATGTAGACATCAAAAGTTGGACATATATAAGTTTAAATGTTGCCTAGCTCAAAAGAACTTCCATTTCACAGTTAAAAACTAAGCCTGTGGCTCAACATGTCAAGAAATGCTGGCATGCATTTGGCAATTATACATTTAGTTCCCTCTGGCCCTTATTGATTTGCTCATGCAACATCTTGTAGACATTGGTTGTAGAGAATTACTCTGTGGCCCAACCTAAACGCTCCGCAAGGGGAATGATGCCTAACAAGCTAAGTATGAATATCCATCCCTGAAATATTCAACAACAAGAAAAAAATGTCACATGAGCTCGTATAAAGATCACAAAATTTTTGTAGTCTGAAAACAGTTTGACAACTCACGTGATGATCAGTTAACTCATCGACAAGTATGGCTAAAGGGCCACAAGGTACAAGTATGTTTAACTTGCTGGAGAAAAAAACAATCTGAATGTTCCTTTTTATGCTATTCAATATACATTTACTATTGTCATCATCTGCCTCGACATCATAAGAAGATCTTTGAGGAGCGGCCCCCAAAGAAGATGTCTTTCTATCAAAATGCTCAGATCTGACAAGGACCTCATCCTCAAGCTGAAGTACTGCTCTTCCCTCTGATGATCCCATCTGTATAACCAGTATCACTTCATTAGATGTGATGAAGAAGGACACATTTTATTCCCTTCAAGATATTTTCATGCATTCAGAGACCATAAAAAATATGCAGAATGATAAAGTTTTTGATAGGCATGAAACTCAATCAACTCTTAAAAAATATAATCTATTACCTTCATTGATAATAGCCAAAAATTTCGTGCGTATGTTAGCCCTTTTACAAATAATATCTCATAAATAGAACCTGCCTTGTTTATCTTTGATGAAATGGGCCGAATAGCTCAACAACAACAACAACAACAACAACAGTGTAGCCCCTTAAGTGGGGTCTGGGAAGGGTAGTGTGTACACAGATCTTACCACTACCTCGTGCAGGTAGAGAAGCTTTTTCCCATAGACATGGGCGGAATAGCTCCAATGCCAAAAATGTTCACAATGTTCAGTGGCTTAAGAGTGCAAGGGAAAAACTGACAAGATTTGTTATTAAATGTTGTGGTCACCTCTCTTAAATCTTAAAAGAATTTGTTAGCCACCTGCTGTTAAACTTACCCAGTGATATGCAACCCCTAGATTAGAAAGATGGGAATCTAATCACCTGATAAGGGAAATAAGCAATGATTCCTCATACATTCAATTCTAACCAACAATTGTCTACTAGTATTTCATTTTCTTAAGTGCATTTCTTCTCTTGCATACTCATTAAGGATATTAAAGTCGAATGATGCCATAATTCGTTTTCACTATTATAGCCATCCAGTGTTTGAAACCCACTGGATGACTACTCTGTAGTCGCACCAGATAGGCCCACTAAGGGTAAAGTGCTTTCTACAAGGAGAATCTACTTTTACACGGGTTCAAACTCGAGACATCTGGTAAAGGATTGGAAGGATGACCACAGATGAATCTAGGAAATGAATATTATGATTCCGAGTTCCAAATTCTACCACATCCCATTTGATTTCCTTAGTTTAAACTATATATATTTGTATTTGTTTAGTAGATTTTTGAATTGATATACAGGGTCTGAGCCAAAGCTGTTGGTTCGAATGAACCTATAAGTTATGATCTACATCCGGCATTAGAGGATCACAATCATCCCACTATACTTCCCATGTGTGATGCCATATAACTAATGCATTAAAATTTAGGAGGAATGTGTTATATGGAAATGTAACTACAAACGGAGAAGGAAAGAAACTCACTTCAAGATGGGACTTCGCTCCTGGAAAATGCGAATTATCATCCACTAATCCAATGGTTCTTTTCTACATGGAAAAGAGGAAATTTAATTTTCCATCAACACCACAATGAGCATAATAAACTTAATACAAGAACACATTTCTGGCAATTAATTGCAAGATTTTGGAGAAATTCCTGAATATGTGTTTGCACATCAAAGGATCAATAAATTCCTAGAAAAATTTAATGCGTAAATGAACGCACCTGATGAGAGTCAACAACTGCTGCTAGAAAACTCAGTTCGTGACATGCATGTCTTCTTTTTGAGGAGATTTTCAGAGCATTGAAATTGCAATATTTCTTTAAAAAATATATTTAATTTTCTTTTACTTATTTACTCGAATTTTGTTTTAATTTCTTAGAAAGATCTCTCCTTTGTCCTTTGTTACTTGCTTGGCGTAGTTCGCGGTGTGAAGTACGTAGTGAGAAAATGGGGCGGTTAGGAAAGAATTGGGTATTCATTTATGAAAAATAAATTGTTACATAATTATTATAATTATAAATGGATTAGAAGGAAGACCAACTGAATTTTAAAGTCTTTATTTTTCCAAAACTTATGTCAATTCAAACTAAGTGACATATATTAAAATAGATAGAATAAAAAAATCACATTTATTATTAACTACCATTGGTTTATATCCTGATTTCCCTCTAATAAATGGTAAATATACACAATAATAAATGTTTCGTACTATGAGCTCTTGGCTAAAAAATTATAGCGTTAGGTAACATTAATAACTAATAATGCTTCATTTGCTTCCAAATGAATTCAAGAGGTTCAAAGTTTCAATTAAAATTTAGATGATTAGAAAATACATAAAATTATTATAAACATCAATTATTTTACAATAGAAAGTATGTAAACTCAAGAAACCCTGGTAAGGTAAGTTCTTCTATGGTCGAAAATCAAGAAACTAGGTTTGTTCTAGTTGGACCTCTTAAAGATATAAAATTGGCTAAATCGAGTGGGAGTAGAGGTAAAAAGAAAGGAAAAGAGAAAGGGGGAAATTAGTGAAGATAGGGGAAAGGGAAGGAAGAGGTTCTGGCTGTAAGCGGCATTGCACAAGAAAGGATAGAAGAGAGTGGCATGAAGTCAGGGGGAAGTGACTTTGGGGAAGCAGCTGAGAGGTTGGTTCATCTAAGCAAACTAAGAGATGAACTTGTTTCATCTAATGAGAAAACCTTCGCTGACTTACTGAAAAGGGTTGAAGCAGGTTATGACCCAAAGAAACGCAAAGCTACCACTCCAAAAGCCCCAAGTGTTCCCAAGACATCCAAGAAAAGAAAAACTTCATCCCCAAAATCTACTGCTCCTTCAGTGCCTAAAGGAAAAGCCACAAGAAGCAGGGTAAAACATAGTGAAGCTGACTTACAAAAAGCTTTAGAAGAAAGCAAGAAAAAGAAAATAGAGAAAGGAAAAGCAAAGGTTGCAGAATCCTCTAAGGCTATAAAGGAAGAGGAGATGGAACTGGTCCATCAAGAAATGGGAACAACAGTGGAGGTTCCTACACCCAAACCTAAAAGTCCAAGACTTCTTCCAAGAAGTCTTCTTCTGTACTTGTGTCTGTTGAACCCTCACTAGCCAAGAGGACAAGATCTACAGTGAAAGCAAAACAAGCAAATAAGAAGAAGAAGAAGAAGAAGAAGAAGAAGAAGAAGAAGAAGAAGATGAATCTAAGAAGGAACAAGACAAGTTTGCCATCTTTGGCAAGAGAAAAATTTTGAAAGGTAGATTGTTGAAGGAATTGGTGGAAACATGGATGATGAGGTTGATTGACTATTTAGTTGCTCAAGGTTGGAAGGACATGGTCCTTCAGATGGATGGGAAACTAGCCAGGAATGAACTAATTGAGTTCATGGCTAATGCTGCTGTAAAAGATGGGGTTGTCAGTAGCTTGGTGAATAGAGTCTCAGTGCAGTTTGATGTTGAGAAGTTGGGAAAATTCTGGAGATACCCTCTGAAAGGTTTGATGATTACACTAGACAAAGGTGGCCATGCCTGGACTCCCTACCTACTGCCCTTGGGATCACCAAGAGGTTCTATGATTTAGAGGATGTGAATGAAGCAAGGGCTATGTAGAAAAGTGAGATGAGGCCTGAGCACAAGGTTGTGTTTGAGTTTATCAACAACTGCCTACTGCCCAGACAAGAGAGAAGACATACTGCAAACTACATGGACCTGGTTCTTATGGAGTGCCTTGAGAGAGGAAAGAAAATCAACTGGCATGCCCTTATTGTCAAATTATTAGATAGGGTCATCAATGGCTCCAAGGCTGATACTACTCCATATGGCTTCATACTGACCACAGTTCTGGATAGGCTAAATATGCCTTTGAAGAAATGTGAGATGGCATCAAGCAAGAAACACTTTGGTATTAAGACTCTTCTGGCTTGTGACTACTAGTCAATGCCATCCCAATTGAACCTGGTTCATCTCTAAAAACACCCATCAACAGCAAGGTTAGGACTTTGGTTCAGTAATGTGTAACTAAGGATGCTGAGATTGCTAGGCTCAAGGCTCGTGTGGCTGAATTAGAAACTGAGAGGGATGGCCTTAGAACTGAGCTGGTAAAAGAAAAAAAGAAGAGTGATGTAATCCTTTAGAATATGCTGAACCTTCTCCAAACTCAAACCTCTAGTTCCTCCAAGCATTATATCTCCTTGAACTTATCTTCTGAACTAGTGTAGTAACACAGTGAACCCCAGTGACCCAGATTAAGAATTTTTCTATTTGTTTGCTCATGTTTTGAAAGTTTTTCTTTCTTTTTATGGACTGTTAATGACAACATATCATGATCAATGACAACAATTGCTTTCTCTTGTTCTATGATGATTCTGATCTTAATAGTTTAAATATGTTTGTTGATTATTGATAATTGTACCATGTTTTCACTTGCAGTTGCCCCAGTGGCCATGAATACTTTTTAAAATTCTGGGATTCACATTAAGTATGCAACTTTTCGATGATGCCAAAAGGGGGAAGATATTGTGCTTTATACATTATTCTGAATAAGTGATATTTATAACCTAATTGACCTGGTCCTTGATGAAAACTAAATTTTCTAATTTTTTAAAAGTCTAGTGTTGATGGTTAAGTTGAGTTATTACAGGTCATTTGGTCAGTAAAATGCACTGAGTTTTTCATCGTCAAAAAGGGGGAATTTGTTATCCCAAGAACAGGTGGAGTTTTGAAGAATGACAAATGAACTCAGTCATGGACCAGGTCCATCATGTAAGCACAATGATGATTAATCTACACATGTGAGATGCACGTGAAGGAAATAAGTCTCATTGATCAAGCAGCAATATCTCCTGATCTGATAAAAAATATTGCATATTGGATAAGGAGAAAAAGTCTCTTTATGTGAAAAGAACACTATCCGGATAAAAGATAGGGTTGGAGTTTGTGTTGTTCAACAACTCAACTACGTTGGAAGATCAATAATTGAGTCTCAATCAAACTCTAATTACTAACTCATTAAATAACAGTGATTACCCCCTCTTGTATGGTATTGACGTATAAAACATCATAGAACATTCTTGAGCAAAATATGGAGAGAAAGCTAGGTTCTGCTTGACAAGATGGCACAAAACTTGGGGTGGAAAACCAGGCATACACATATCACTCCAGTCGTTCATACACTGCCCTTAGATCCATCCAACACTATTGTTGAAAATATGGCCACCTTAATGACACAAATGAGTATACTCACTGAAAGGTGGAATAGTTAGGGCAGAAGTAACAAGTGCACATTATAGATACAACCAATGTGGGCTTATGCACATCTTTCATTAGTCAGCCAATTGGTAGACAAAGGCATGCAGTGAGTGATCATCATCATTATCCTAATGACATGAATTATGTGTATGACTATGGGGGACAGAGATAGGGTGGTCAGAATTGAGGCCAACAGAATCAGCCATACTGGTCAGTCCAGCCGCACCACAATAATGGAAATATGGGAGCCATGCAACCTCACAATAATGTGGTGCCTTACCAAAGGCCACAGGGATACAACAATCAAAATCACTAGCAGGGTTATCATCCTCCTCAACAGCAATGTGGTGGGAAACAGAAAGATGGGTTTGCTAGACTCGAGGCAATAATGCAGCAGGTTATTGGGTCAAATGCAAAAATGAATAAATAGTAGATGCACACGAGTCAGCTATGAAGAATATTGAAGTGCAAATGGACTAGATTTCTATGATAGATTAATGATAATAGAATCAAATAGTGATGAATAATTTAAGGACTCAATAAAAATTAAAAATATGTTACTTTTAAGATGATAGATTCTTGTACTCAGGAAAAGAAAACTACCCATTAAACTAGAATGTAAAAGGTAAAAATTAAAGAAAGAATCACAAAAAAATACACATGACTTCACACCATAATAAAAAATGGCCCATATTTTTAAGTTTTACCCTACCTAGCCTATATTGTACATATTTTGAAAACTAGCTCTTGCAAATTCAATATATGTTCTTACAACCATTGCTTCTAAACCTATGAAGTTAAATCTGTGTTCTCACAACTATTATTTTCACTCTCTTCTTCTCACTTTCTGTACATATGCTTCAAGGGGCCATCCGCCATTACTGCTTCTCCCCCTATATCACCTAATTGTAATGTAAAAAAATTAAAGAGTAGAAGTTCACCATTAAAGGGCATTCAAAGCTTTGGTTTAGAAAATAGAATTTCTAGTAATTCTTAGTTGTTTGGATTGAGTGTTATTCCAATTGATTAAAAATATCAAAAGGAGTTCAAAGTTTAAATTTGAAATGATTTGGAGTAGATTTGAGCAAGATTTGAGTTAAATTTAAAAAAAAACGCAAAGAAGAAGACGGAGTCAGTTTTTTATATAATTATAAATAATCTTGTATAATAGTGTATAAACACATCGTATATACTATTATACACATTTATACACCTTATACAAACGTCTATAGGCGAACTTCTTCCACGATTTTCAGTTGCAATTCCTGTTCAAAACCAGTCCAAATCTCCATTAAATGACTTCAAATTTTATATACAACCTCCTTATACTATTTCTAACAAGTCTAAATAACACTAATCCAAATTTCTCACAAAATCAATTTCAGAATTTATAACCACATATTTAAGCTTGTTAAAAATCTAATTTTTATCACCCTAATAGATTTGGTTTGTTGAACTAATATTCGAGTCACAATTACTAATTCGAAAATTAACTTAAAAGCTTGAGCAATCCTTTTTAAAAATTAAATGGTAATTTTGAGAACCTATTGGAGTTGGATGTTGAATCTTAGCTTATTATTTTTAGCCTAGTTTGCTGTAAATTGAAATATATGCTATAAAATTGAAAATTGGGGAGATCAATTATTCTTATGTGAAATTATCCCAAAATTAAATTATTATAATATCAAAGAACTAAAGTAAAGTGTGATTAACATGCACCATAGAATTTTAGAAATTTAGTATCATAGGGATATCATAGACGCACCCACCCTAAGTTAAAAGAGAGGCTCAAATGCCGATAGCTGTTACCCGCCCGCATAGCCGTGACCAAACTCCAAACAAACACAGAGTGTGTAATGAGAGGAGGGAGCAAATACAGAATCTAATTCTCAAAGTGTCTTTTATAAATAGTAAGAAAGCAAGTAATTATTAAAATCATCAGTCATCATGTACAGGTTCATCAAATCATCTTCGAAATTCAAATTAGTATGTCGTTCAAAAACCCTCTATAGATCAGCACAACCTTCATATTCACCCAATTCAATTTTGCCAAACTTGTTGGGTAAAGATTCAAGCTTTATCCATAAGTCAAAGTTAGAATCTTGGAATCAAAGTTCGGTTAGGAGTTACAGTAGTAGTAGTAGTGAATCGGATAGTAGAGAAGCAATTAACTACGATGTGGTGATAGTTGGAGGTGGACCTGCTGGGTTATCAGCTGCTATTAAGCTCAAACAGTTGTGCCAACAAAAGGACGCTGATTTATCTGTGTGTGTTGTTGAGAAAGGAGCTGAACTGGGTACGTTAATTTATATACTCCATTTATATTCCAAAAAATGGAATTAATTGTGGTTGTTAATTTGATTTTGATTGGATTGGACAGGTGCTCATATATTGTCAGGGAACGTATTTGAGCCCAGGGCTTTGGATGAACTCTTTCCCCGCTGGAAACAGGAAGAGGTACCCTACCCTTTAACAATACTGAATTGAAAAAGGCTCTATCCGGACATACATAGTTCATGTGATTGTTGATGGATAGTAAATTCTTGAAATGATTTCACTGTCTTTGGCATTCAAAAACAACCACTAATACAAGAAGTTGCAAATAACAATTTGGTCCTGTGTAGAGTGGCTTTACTTATATCATATGTAAACCCAACTCCATTTCTGATTGCAGGCTCCCATTGATGTTCCAGTTACTTCTGATGATTTTTGGCTACTTTCCAAAAATCGTGCCTTTTCGCTTCCAAGCCCATTTCATAATAAAGGAAACTATGTCATAAGGTATCTATTTTGAAACATGGATTCAAGTGTGCATATTACTCCTTTGTCTCTAGTCTTGGTTTCTCATTTTTTTAAAAGTTGGTGTTGGGTTCAGTTGGGGATTTTTAAGAAAAGATTCTTTAATAGTGTCTTGCATTTTCTCAAAATGTTCCGTAAATATCATCCTAATTTATTGACTCCGTATTAATCTTGATGCATGAATGGCATTTAAGCAAATTTTTTAGAGGCAGAATTGGAGAAGTGCAGCAGGATATCCAGTGAAAAGTCATAGGAAAAACTAATGGAACTGTCTGAGAAAAGAAGATTTTATTGCTAAAAGAAGAAAGAACTTGTACAAGCATAGTGGATAAAATAATCTGATCAAAGAAAAAAGTACACTGAACAAGATGTGTTCGGTTGAACTAACTGATATTATTTGAGATCATCAGTGTAACTCGTGCATTTTTATAGATCAACTAGCGGGAAAAAAACAACAACAACCGTGTGAGATCCCACTAGTGGGGTCTGGGAAGGGTAGTGTGTGCGCAGACCTCACCCCTTTTCGGAGGGGTAGAGAGGCTGTTTCCAATAGATCCTCGGCCGAAGAAGACGAAAAGTGACAGTATATCAGTATCATCAATAAACCTTAGAAAGAAATAACAACATTATAAGAACATAGACGAAAGGCAAAACAATAACCAGTAGATAAAGCCCGATGCTAAGAGGAATGAAAAAGTAATGTGAACTCAACATTAACCACTAGCAGTCTAAGACAAAATCCTAATAGACAAGCCTTACTCTGGCACGCTGTAGGAATATGCATAGCTACCTCCTAACCTACGACTCTAATGCTCGACTTCCACTACTTCCTATCTAGGGCCATGTCCTCGGTAATCTGAAGCCTCGCCATTTCTTGCCTGATCAACTAGCGGAAATGAAGAAAAAAGGCACATACACACCTAAAAAAAAGTTATGAAGATTAATAAAAGAGGAAAAATATGGAACAAAAACCAAAAGAAGAGCAAAGACGCAGTAGGTCTGAGTGGGCTCTGCTAGTCGGCGAATAAGTTGGATAGTTTGAACTTTTAAGAGTATAGTTAAAGCACTAGATGGGGATCCCCACTTACAGGTTTGTAGTCCATACCCACTCTGATATCATAGTACAGAAAGAAATGTGGATGGACAAATGACTTATTTGATGGGATGTGCGTTTTGCTGATATAGTTATGACATTTCCGGACATTAAATCATAACAATCATGGTAATGCAGTTTGAGTCAGTTAGTACGGTGGTTGGGGCAGAAAGCTGAAGAACTAGGAGTTGAAATTTACTCTGGTTTTGCTGCTAGTGAGGTGCTAATCTTGTCATTCTGGATTATTTTATTATTTCTGTTTTTTCCTTGCTAAGTTAGAAATGTTTCAGATTTTATTCAACGAACACAACGAAGTTACTGGTATTGCTACTAATGATATGGGAGTGGCTAAAGATGGTTCCAGAAAAGAGAACTACCAGCGTGGTGTTGCACTGAAGGGCAAGTTCTATCACTCAATTTTTCTTCTTTTTCTTTTTCTCTTTTTTTTGCGAAGAAGTTTGTCGAAGTTACATTATATCCACAGTTACTGCAGTTTGTTTGATGACTAGTTAATGGAATTTAAATCTTCCTTTACTTTAATGTGAAGTGGTTAACTAGTCAGAATATATATTTTGATATGCAATTTCTCTCTAGTCCATGGAAAAGTGAGTATAATTATCAAACGTTATTTGTGCTCTATAAAGATTCTAGAAAGAAAGTTAATCAAACATCTTAATAGTTAATCAAATGACTCAATACTTACATGACAAAACTCCAGCTCAGTTTAAGTAGTCTTGAAACTTCTAGTCAGTATCTGTGCGTATTACGGGAACTCATTTGATACAAATGAAAACTGGAACTCCAGTTTAGTTAGTAACAGTTGGAATATGATGCTGTTCATATGGAGCTTTACAACAAAACAACAATGACCCAGTGAAATCCCACTAGGGGTCTGGGGAGGGTAGTGTGTACGCAGACCTTCCAATAGACCCTCGCCTCAAGAAGACGAAAAGAGATAATATATATGTACCATCAACAGAAACCATAGGAAAAAGATAACAACATCACAAGAACCAAAAAATAGATGAAAAGCAAAACAATGACCAGTCGATAAGGCCCGGTACTGTGAGGAACGAAAGAGTATTGTGAACACAATATTGACCACTAGCAGTCTAAGACAAGATCCTATCGGACTAGCCTCACTCTGGTGCGACGTAGAGATATGCACAACTACCTCTTAACCTACAACCTTAATACTCGACCTCCACAACTTTCTATCTAGGGCCATGTCCTCGGTAAGATGAAGCCACGCTGTTCATATGGAGCTTTATGGATCAAAAAGGTAACTCGTATGAAGGACAAGCAAAATAAATGCTAACTGTCTGCCTTTAGACCAGGATACCATTTGGCTCACTTCCATATTTCCTAATTTGCTAATCCTCCCCGTCTTCTATGATGGTGTGCAGGGCGTGTTACACTCCTTGCAGAAGGATGTAGAGGATCTTTATCAGAGGTATGCAGAAAGTTTATTCTTTTGTCTTTACATAAATGATATTTGTGGTTTATACATCTGTTTAAATTTTAGTACTGAGTTTGTTGACTCTTATGTTTCCTGATAGAAAGTAATCAAGAAGTACAACTTGAGAGAGAAAGGGATGGGACAACATCAGACCTATGCTTTAGGAATTAAAGAGGTATTTTTCTTTTAATCTTTTTTCTTTTCTCCTTTTTGCTTCTTTGATATGTAAGAGATAGAAATATCTGTTTAGTAGATTTGTCAATCTATCCAATTCCTGATTCAGCCTGAAAATCTTAAGCTCATGAGAGATATGGTTAGTCTCCTTACCACTACAAAAAAAGAGGGGGGGGGGGGGATGTATGTAAAAAATGCAACTTCTCCAACATGCAAATTTTAAACCAAAGATAACCTTCCCTTTGCAGGCGTTACTTTCTTGCTTTTCTTAGACCTGGTACATATATGGATTACTAGGCGCTTAGAGATAAGCCCAATTTTTTTGGACGACAATCTAGAAGAAGGAATTAAGAACACCAAACTATTGGTGGGTTGGAAAACTCGCACAGTTTGCATCAATTTTACTTCTAACAAGTTAATCTATATAGTAGATAAAAAAAGGTTAATCCATATATTTCCTTACTTTTAGTAAGTTCATTTTTTTCTTCAACCTCTCTGTTCTCTTTTTCTTGTGAATACTGTTGAACCCAGAAAAGCGACGGCCCACTTGTGGGAATTTCACTGGATTAGCTGTTGTTGTTTGTTTGTTTGTTAGAGACAGAATGTTGAGCTTGCTGTGCTTTACGCTTTCTTGGAGACATTAACTTCCTTTTGACGGATATCATGATTTACACGGAACTTCATACTAAAATCCATTTTCATTAAGCACCTAAGAATGTAGCCTAACGGTCACTGAAGTGGGTGAAAATCATGGGAGACCAGGATGTAAATCCCAATAGAGACAAAAAAAACTTATGTGATATTTTTCTATCAGCCTAAGCCTCGGCGGGCAGATACCCGGTACCGTGGAAGGTAACAAGTAATCTCTACAACAGTCGAGGTGCGGAAGTTGGCCCCGAGATAACCGTTATAAGAAAAGGAGAAAAAGAAATTCATTCTCATTAACAGTCACGGATAACCTAATATAGCAAGGTATCGATACAGCTATGTTACTAGTAATTGTTTTCTTCTCATCCTTTAAAGAAAATTTCCAGTTGCCAGCTCCCTGCATTGATTGGTTTTCGCAGTCTAGTACTCTAGTTAGATACGCTCTCTATGCTTGTTCACTTAGGATCTCATAAACTTATAAAGAGGGAGTTTTTTCAAATATACATCACCCTGCATCTGAATCTTTAAATGAACTATGAACTTATATCAACTTAGTGGGTTCCTGAACTTGTTTCTAGCTCAGGTGTGGGAGATTGATGTAGACAAACATCAGCCTGGTTCTGTGCTTCACACACTTGGTTGGCCTTTGGACCAGAAGACCTATGGAGGTTCCTTCTTGTACCATATGAAAGACAGACAAGTTGCTGTCGGCTTTGTGGTTGCTCTAAATTATCACAACCCTTTCTTGAATCCTTACGAGGAATATCAGGTAAATATGAGGATGCTATTGTTTATATAGTGTCCCCATTGGTCCTCGCTCAAAGGACAAGTTATTTAAATTAGTTCAAGTTTCTTTTGCTTTAAGCATCTAGTTACCTGCCTTTCATATCCTAATCTCAGAGGTTTAAACGTCATCCTGCTATAAGACCGCTTCTCGAGGGTGGAACTGTTCTCCAATATGGTGCTCGCTGTTTAAATGAAGGAGGTTATCAGGTGTGTTGGATACGTTTTCTTATTATTTTATGGATTTCACATCTTGCTTGTCATAGTTATGGTACCCATCTTCAACAATGTGTTTTTGATTATACTCAGAGCTGGTGCATTATGGACTTTGCCATATAATAATGTCCACATCTATGCTGTGGCTGACAAGGATGAGTGATGCTTAGTGTTGCCATTTTTCCTGAACTCAAATGTGTTTAGTATATTTTACTAAAGAGCTTTGTGATTATCAGTTCAATATGTGAACACATTTGATAAATTGAATCAAATGCACATAGCTTTCTTCACATATTATTCTGACATACCTGAGACATGTATTTGTAACTTATTCTTAGTCATACGAATACAGATAATTTTGTAACTTATTCTTAGTCATACATACACAAATAATTCGGTTAAATTTCAGTCTATTCCATATCCAGTTTTCCCTGGTGGAGCAATTATAGGATGCTCAGCTGGCTTCTTAAATGTACCAAAGATTAAGGGAACTCACACAGCTATGAAATCAGGTATTACCTATGATTCTTGTACTTAGTTTTAACCAGACTAATCAGAATTCGGAATAGCTTATTAATTGAAAATTTATTCTACTGCAAAATTCACGGTGTTCAGTAATTTTAAAATTGTTGCTTGGGAGAATTAATAGTTTAAGCTATTCGAGTGCGAGATTTAGGGAGGCAGCTAATGATCTAAAACTTATGAGCATGGAGTTTAAGAAAGAATGGAAGACTCTTGAAACTTATGTCTAAAACAATCATAGATTTGTGTGGCTATAAATCATCTCATTAAGAGTAAAAGGAGAAGTTTAGAGTTGCATTGTTTCTAAATTTAGAAAGAGGTCATTCTTTTAGAAATGGACTAAAAAGGGGAATTATTCTTTTTGAGATGGAGGGAGTAGTCCTTATAATTCGAATTTTTTTTATCAAGCATGAGTCATTTCTTGTCTTTGTGTTTATGAACCGGTTATAGTGGTGGGTAGTGAAACGTCTGAATTGATACAACAACAATAAAAACTACATCTCAATTTTTAAACTAGTTCAAAAAACGTCTGACTTGGTGATTCACTTTAACTTATTAACTATGAACAAGCTCTTCTTTTGAATGGTATACCCAGTTTGTTTGATGGGGTTCCATATTCTTCATAGAGAATAATTTCCACTCTTGCTCTCTCTCCTCTTTTTCTTTCCCCCTTTTGTTTCATCTTTTTCTACTAATCCATGACTATGCAAACTTGAAACCTACAAGTGTCATGGTTTGTAAAAAACGAATTAAGAATTTGGCCCATGCATTTCCCTTATCGGTGCTTTCGTTATTTGTCCTTTTTTTTGGGGGTTGGGGTGGGGCGGGTTTCCATTCTACCTTCATTATTGACTAGAACTGCTTGTACTATTCTCTTTTCTGTTACTAGTGGCTTTAACAGTTAATAGCATACCAAAAAGAAAAAAGAGAAACCAATTTAGATTTCTTAAAAGACTAAAGCTTACTTTTTCTAAATGGCTAAGGCCATTCTCCTTGGACAAAAAACTTTGTAATGCCTGCTTGGTTAAGAATTACATATTTCTGAGTATTTGATTCTCCAAAATTGCAAGTCTTCAACTTAAAGGGCTTCACAGCTAGTGATGCATCTGAAACTCTTTATCGTACTCCTGCGAGTAGGGGACAAGATATTAAGCATGTGATTTTCCCGACTTTTTTTTTTCTGCGTATCCTCAAAAAAGTAAATGATGCACCTATTAACTTCAAATGTCTGACAGGAATGCTAGCGGCAGAATCTGTATTCAGCACACTCCAAGAAGGCTTGAAGATGGAAAATTTTTGGGACAATTTACGAGGTTCATGGATATGGGAAGAACTATATACTGCAAGGAACTATCGCCCTGTGAGTGTTCTGTTTTAAAAACCCTTGAGCATATTTGTTACGTAATCATCACATTGCATCATCTCAAAAGTATAGTACTTTTGGAGCATAGTGCATAAACTTTTGCTGGAAGAGAGCACCTCTATGCTTTTCCTGATTTAGTGAGACAAATGGCTCTGGCAACCAACTTTTTGTTACCTCTTATATATTGAATTCAGCTACTATTTTTTCTGTTAGATTAATTTTTAAGTTGAATTCAGCTCTTAATATTCCCTGTTTAATCTTCTATCTTTATTAACTTCTGTGCTGCAGGCATTCGAGTATGGGCTGTATCCTGGTTTGGCTATAAGTGCCGTAGAGCAGTAAGATTCTGCCTTTTGCTTAGGGTGTGTTTGATATGAAGGCACTAAATACCAAATATATTTTCCTTTAAAAGGGGAAAAGGGACTTTCTTTGCTTATGTTTTTATGCTAAAGTCCGTTTGAAATAGTTTCTAAATTTTCGAGTGTTGGATAGTGAGACAAAATTCTTTTGGTATTTTACCATGCCAAACATACTCTTAGTCACAACGTCTTTTCAACATTCATGGTTTTTTTATTTATTTAATACAATTTCTAGACCTGTATGATAAATGGATCAGCTTATATTGCAGTTACATACTCAAGGGAAGATCTCCAGTCACTCTGAAGCATGGGAAACCTGATCATGAAGCTACAAGTGTAAGGAATTCTTTTATCGTAAGAGTTTATTTGATTTAATCTAACACCAGGTGCTTTAGTTTACTGGGTAAAGCATATATATTATCTATAGCGCTGGTTGTGGACTAGGAAGGACATGTTAAAGTGGTATCCTCCACAAACTTTAAATAATCATCTTATACAAGATGTTATGTCATGTGAGCTCCAACAATTGTACAAAAGCATAAAAACATTTCACTTGAGTCAATGTTCTTTTTCCCTTCAAGAGTCCCCCTGAAGCTTGCAGATATTTTCACCAAGTCCTTCACTGATGTTCGTATTAGTTACATATGTAACCAGCTCGATAGATATTATTTGTATGCACCGGCTTGAGGGGTGTTAGATAGTTATGTAAATAATATGAATTGGTTTTAGTCCAACATAGAATAGGAGTAGGATATGTATTGTATAAATAGGGCTCATTGTACTGTAATTGATCATATCAATAGTATATTTCTCCCGTGCTTTCTCACAGAAAATATGTTCTCCTTAGCTTGGTGGAGCTTGGACATTAGCCTATTAGCTTGTCCTCCTCCTAGACCTTATATATAATCTATAAGTACACTATTATGGGTGTAGGAAAAAAAAAGGTTTTCCCTAATGTTTATCACCTAGGAGATTAGTAGGATGTGGACAAAAGGAATTCATCCGCATTGTGAGGATTCCCAATGACCAGTGAGTCAGTGACGCAAGTCGTGGATGCTCTCGATCCACTTATGCTAAGGAAAAACACATACGTCTCCTGAATTAGTATTTACTGTTACATTCTTCAGGCATCTTTGGAAAAAACCAACATTTATTCCTGGTTTATTCTCTCAAAACTAAGAGAGATGATGTTTCTCATTTACCAAATGATCTCTTAACCATAGTTTCTTGTTTACCAAGCCTCTGAGAAAGCACGGGAAAAAATATATTATTGATATACATTTTACAATAGCCCTATTTATATACAATGCTTACATATTCCTAAAGCCTTCTATACCGATGTGGGACACTATACATGAACTAATTCTAACAAAGCCGATTCTAAAATCTTCCATGTCAATTTGTATCTCAATATCTAGCTCAGATTAAGTGAGCTCTTTTTGAAGGAAGTTGATAATGTTCTGAAATGGAGCGTATAGGTCGCAGATCAAGTGTTTGGCTCCTGAAATTACATGAATTTGGTCCTTATCTGCAGGAAGCACAATTATTCTCACCAATTGAGTACCCGAAGCCAGATGGTGCTGTAACTTTTGATGTACCGACCTCTCTGTACAGGTAAACTGTCTGTCATGAACATTTTCTGATACCTTAGTGTGCCGGTAGGTTATAAATTTGTTCGTTCTCCCGCAAATTGTATTATAGCTATATATTTCCCCTATATGTAAATGAAACTAAATCTAAAAGTTTGGTCAAAGACGCTGCAATACGATGAAGATTATTTCTATTGGTGCATACTTTCACAGAACAAAGAATTTCTAGAGAGTCGATCAGGAACTAATCTAGCCAATTGAAATCTTATCATGTGAGAACTCTAGATTAAGGTTTGTGAATAACCTGGTTAATTTTTGAAAAATAAAAGGTACATCACGGTTGAACATATCACCATTACCATGCCAAATAATTTACTTATGTGTGGTAGGACTCATTTGGTTAAAGTACTAACTAGACACGTAATGTATCAGGGCTAAAGAAGTTCCCATGCATAGTCTTCTTTCTGTATGCTGCAAGGGCTAAAATATATTTCCTTTTAGTGCCCCCCCTGTTCCCTGGGAGGACAGATCTTCTTTCATAATAAACTGCTGATTTTTCTAATTGCCTTTAGGAGCAACACAAATCATGATCATGACCAACCATCTCATCTTCTTCTGAAAGATCCTACAGTTCCAGAAAATGTCAACTTGCCCAAGTATGCTGGACCTGAGGCACGATATTGTCCTGCACGAGTTTATGAGTAATATTCTCATCTAAATAATATATTTTTTCCATTTCCTTCTCATGTGCGATGCATTTTTTTAATTATCCTCTTCAAAATGATAGGTACATACCGGATGAGACGGGTGACTTAAAGTTACAGATCAATGCTCAAAACTGCTTGCACTGCAAGGTAAAATGCTGTCTTGTTTCCCTGGTCCAATCTTCCAGCAGTAAGTTCAAGCTTTTACATGTTAAAGCCACGGCATATGTTTCAAATCCTGGTGTAGGCACCTCTAAGCTGCAATAATATCCATAAAACATAGTGTGTGTCGCAAGCTGCAAGTGTTCTTGCTGGTAGTCCTATGGCAATTCCACGACTCTACTGTTCACTCAGCTTAGTTTTTATGCTTATAGACTACTTGATGACACTTAAATTGGCATCCAGGTTACAGTATTAAGTCTGTATTCTTTCAGGCCTGCAGTATTAAAGATCCGAGACAGAATATCGAATGGACAGTTCCAGAAGGTGGAGGCGGCCCTGGTTACACTATCATGTAGATGACTTTCATCCCTCATGAACTACTAAAATGGATTCTTCGTTAACCCTTTACGATGAATAGAAAAGTTCGAAAGTGAAATTTTTCGCACTCATATACTTTATCTTGCGTACTATACATTGCTGGATTGCAAATAAAAAAAGCAATGACATTTAGAAATTTGAGAACCACAAATGGCATCTTTGTCTTCTTGTCTTTTCTTTTTGGAAAGGGGAATGGGTTCGGAAAAATCGAACTGTGGCTTACAATATGGGGTTAATGTATGTGGCTCTTGCAAAGTATCTGGGCAATTTGTGACATTAGAATGACGAGCCAAAGAGCATGGAAATGCAATTATCTCTAGTTTGGACAACAAACAGAAGTTACTCGAGAGCTCGTAGTAGCATTAGGCAATTGAGTTACAGAATATGCTCTTAGTCTCTGGGCTGGACTATGGTTCTAAAGATGTAAAGATAAGAAAAAGCCAAGGATATTCAACATATAATGTATATAAGTAAAATCTTTTTTTTTTACCTATCTTCAGGTTGTTTGTTTGTTTCACTGTTCTTGAGCCGAGGGTCTATCGGAAACAACCTTTCTTCTTTTATAAGGTAGCCAGACCCCACATGTGGGATGCACTGGGTTTGTTGTTGTTGCTTCAGGTTGTCTGTACCTTCCTGGATTTTCCTCCTCCTTATGTCTAATATGGTGGTATCAATATGTATAACTCAATTTATATGTTAATCAATCATATGCTTTGTGTCCTTGGATCTTTTTGAACTTCAAGATGATATGTGTTTTGTCATTTTCCATTTTTGTCTTTAGATACTGAACTTCAACTTGCACTGTCAAGTAATATTCTGCATATTTTGGTCTATCATTGAAACATGCTGCTACATTTATCGCATGTTTAATCAGATTTAATTGGAAATGAATATATGAAATGTGGCACATTTGCTTTAAAATCTTCAAGCTCTACAACTCTTGTTCATCATTTAGATTAAAGTTCACCTCTGTTTGATAACTTACAACAACATTTTGTGTAAAAGCTCCGAACTATGTGGGTGCTTTATATTCCGCATATTTTCATTGCTTTTATATGACTGACAGGCAGTAGACTTATTGCATAACTTTCATAATTTTCAAGCATTATACTTCACTGAGAATTCTAAAAGTTGATATTAAGATGTTTCATTATTAAGATGTTTCATTTTTCTTCTCTTTTCTCTTTTTCCTAAAAAATTATGTGTAAATTTATACATAACTGTGGTATTATACGTACGCGGTACGCCTTGTCTGGTGTCCAAGTGTCATTATTTATGTGCTTAAATAAGTTTATCTCTTGGTATAGACAATGATTATTCCCGAGCACCGAAAATGGATAGAAAATAGACTTTTCCCTGGTCAAACAATTATTTACGTAATCATCTTATTTAAAAGTTAACCATCAAAGAAAACACGTGTATGTACACTTAAATATGTATTTAACATTTGATAATCAAGAATACTTCCTGATATATATTCCATACGAGTTCATTCTAAAGGAACATTGTGAGCTTTGACTTACCGATCAATATATCCAATAAAGCAGATAGAGTAAAAGTGAAAAGGAGAACATGGTCATGAATTGGGAATTTTATTCTTTTTTGGCAAATAAAAGATTTTATTACCAAAGGCATAATGTACAATAAAAAAAGAGAAATCTGCAGTTGAGCTTCACCCACAAAAACTGCAGGAAACAAGCACCTATAACTGCAGTTGAGAATTGTCATTCTGTTTATCTTTTCGTGCTTCTTAAACGAAACTCTCTTTTCCCTACCACTCCTTTTATTCCTTTTTTTTTTTAGTTTTATCGAAAGCCACCTTCATGGTGGGGGGTTAACAAGCTTAATCATACATTAAGCTTAATCATGGTGCGATGGACAGAAACAATATTGAATATGGGGCAGTGGTTTAACAAGCTTAATCATACATTGAACAAGAAGGAGATTGAAGAAGCAATCATGATATGCTGGGAAATTTGGAACTATAGAGATGGTGTAATCTGGAAGCAAAGAACGAGTACGGTGTATCGCATACTAGATAAAGCTATTAGCTTCATCAATGAATGGCGCCAATTACGCACGCCATATGGTTCACATGGACAGGATAACGAGGAGAATCAAAAGTGGAAACCCCCAGATGGTTTAACCCTCAAGTGCAATATTGACGCATCCTTCAACCTTTCAACTGGTGAAGCTGGAACAGGGATGCATGGTTGTTCGGGATAGGCACGGTGAGTTTTTGAGAGGTAGTGTAGGGGCAACATTCAGTCCGATGATGGCAGAGGTATTGGCGGTAAAGGAAGCTCTTAGTTGGCTGAAGATTCACTACGAAGACACCAAGATAGAGCTCGAGATGGATAGTCTATTTGTGAAGAATGCATTGGAGAAGGCCAAAGATATTTACTCGTATTTATCTGACGTGATTTTTGATTGTAAAAACCTCTTAAAAGGTTTTCAGTTTTTGTCTTTGTCTGTTGTTCGAAGGTCTGCGAGTCAGGTTGATCATGCATTAGCACGAGTGGCTGATTCTATTTCAGGCTCAGTGGAATGGAATGCTAGCCCTCCATCCTTTATTGTAGAAGCTTTAAATTTTGATTTGAATAATTAAGATGATGGTTGTTTTAAAAAAACATAAATAAGTCCAAGATACCTTGTCATATGCTTTGGTAATTATCTAATTTTATAACCAAATTGCCACCCTTATTGGGCTTACTCATATCATTTATAATTTTCTGAGCAAGAAGAATATTCTCTGAGATCATTCTGCCTTTTGAAAAAGTAAATTAAAGAAATTAGTTTAGGCAGGAGTTTACCCACCCTGTTGTTTAGTAATTTAGAGATAATCCTGCTTATAACATTGCACAAGCTGATTGGTCTTAAATCCGAGAACATCTAGGGATGATCAACCTTAGGTAACATAACCAGGCAAGTATGAGTGATAAGCCTTGGAAATCAACACCATTAAAAAAAACTATTATAGCATTGCTTAAATCAACACAAATAATTGATTTATAATATTATAGCATTGCTTATTTGGTATATCACGAAATCATAAAGCGAACTCGTTCTATTCAATATCTATATGGGAGAAAGAAGATCGAAAGCCATTGAGTAGTGAGACTTTCTGTTATCAATATGCAATCTCCTTTTTCTTCTCTTTATGGTCATGATCCTTTTCAGAGGGAGATCACTATCCTTTCTGAGACATCTGACTGGGTTACTTTAAATCAATCTTCAGAGCACAGTTCCGATAGTACAGTTCAAGGTGCCGATAATTCATTTTCAAAAATCATTCTATCTCTGTTTGCCGTCTCAAGAGAGCACTTTACGGCCTTAAACAAGCACCCAACCTATCCTAGGCTGCTTGAATTAATTTACCATTAAGCTCATATATTGGGCCCGGGGCACTATCTGGATCAATAGACAAAACAACTTCCTTAATTTTATGACTGGTAGAAAAGGCCATTAGATATTCATTGTGCTATGCAGAGATCACAGAGGGTATATGGTCTATCATACATAAGTCTGCACTCTCCTCCATGGATGAAAATAAGTCTTGAAAGTAATTGACAACTGCATTAGCAATCTCCTGTTTATCTAAGAGCTAGTTGCCATTTACATCTTTAATTTGTTGAATGTTAAGATTCCTCCTTCTTTTCTTGATAATGCTATAAAAATAAGCGGAATTGGAGTCACTTTCTTCTAGCCATTTAGTTCTGACCTTTTGTCCTTCTTCTCTCTTGAGCGTTTGTTATAGACTGCATTTTCATGATTCAACATCGTCTTATTCTCAGCAGAGTTATCTTGAATAAGCAAATGTCTTGAGTTATTCCCTTAAGAAAAAGAATAATAACTCATAACTGCCACCGCGATTTTGTCTAAGATAAAAAATATGGCAATATCTTCGATCTATGCTATTTTATCTTAAGAAAGATATTTAATAGTTTTAATCATAAGAGTTCTTATTTTTCTTCAGCATACCCTTTATCTTTATCTTAAACAAATCATTTAATTAACACTATGGAGCAGTAATAGAAATTCCAAAAAAATACTCCATAATAATAATAATAATAATAATAATAATAATAATAATAATAATAGATATGTTATGTGTTTTCAAAAATGTCAAATATCTTAAAACACATTGAATTATGTAAAACGACCAATATTATAAAATCGCATAAAGTATTAAATAAGACTACTTGCATGAATCATGATTAGTGCGTTCAGCACTTGGACGTGGTCAATGGATTGTGGAGATGTGCCAAATTTTGGTTTCATTCTTTTTGCTCTTTGACCATAAATGTACTCTGTATTAACTCAGGTTCAAGTGCGACACTACTGCAACGCACAATGAAATGGGTATTTTAGCATGAATTTCTTCATCACAATTACAAACATATCACAAAAACCTTTATAATTTCTGTCACATAATTGTGACAAGTAATCCATAAAAATGAAGAAGGTTGCTGCTTACTACTATCTTCTTCTAATTTTTCTCATATTATTAATCGATGTGTGGTGTCTACAAATTAGCCAAGCCAGGATCTTGGACTCGTCCCCTGTCAAATCACAAGGTACTGTCCAATTAATATGACTAGCTTATCTTAAAGTTTAAATTATTAAAAAGAATAATTGTTTTAATTTTTAATTATGTCTTCAACAACCTTTATATCGATAAAGACCATCATATATTTCTTTACTTCTCAAGTTTTGAATTTTATCAGCCCTTCGACTGTATCCAATTAAAAAATCTCCCTGATAAACATCTTGATGATTCGTTTCTTGTATATGTAGAAGGAGATATGAATTATCTTGTCCGAGGTCGTAGTGACAGGGAGGCTCGTCATTTCGAAGACTATTATCCTTCACCTAAAGCAAATACTAATAGTCATCAGTATGTTTTCTAACTTCTAAGAGATCCTTTACTTATTTGATAATTTTTTTTTATGTAATTCCTGAAAGAGTACAGTGCTAATAGTAAATTCCATCATTTGCACACAGCATCATAATTCCACCGCCGTACCGGCGCCGATGAATTGCTTATGAAATAGGAAAGCTCATGATTCGTGAAGAAGTTAGTCCTGGGCCATGTATATGAAACGAAGTTATTGAAAGGGTGTAATCTTGGTTCAACTTCTCAAAATAAATTTAGTTTCTTTCGGACATGACTATAGTTTGTATTATTATCAAAAAGTCCTATAGGCATGATATCTAGAATGCTGTTTGTTATTTAAACTTATAAATATGTTTGCCTAATGATAGAGGCATATACATAATTCAAAAAATCCTGTAGGCATGTTATCTATGTGGTAGCAGAAATATGGAAACCTATAAACATGGTTTCTATATGTAATGCAGGATCTATAGACATGGTTTCTATATGAGAATGTAGAATCTAAAAACATGATTTCTATATGAAATGCATAACCTATAAATATGTTTTCTAGATAATACAAAGTGCAGAAACTTGTAAGCCTGGTTTCTATATGAAAATGCAGAACTTATGAGCATGGTTTGTATATGAAATATGTAGCCATCTATATATATACATAAAGAAGGGAAAAAGATTACTGATTTGGCACCTCTCTTAGACTAGGATTCCTATTTATCTTTTTTCTCATTTTTTTGCTTTTCTTTTTGTCCAAAAATCTTTTGATCCTTTCCAATGGACTTTACATATTCTTATACTGTTATAACAGATGAGAATAGTATTTATTTGTCTTAAATTTCTATAGAAGGTGGCAATTATTTGTATTAAAGCTCAATTGAGAGTGATTTTTCTCTTCCTCACTAATGGCCTAGCACTAAAGACCAATCACTACACACGTTCAAATAATAGAAGAAAATGAGTTCCTGGTTGTTACGTTCAAGTGCAGCAGCCATGTTTATATATTAATACTCATTTCAAGGTAAACTTGGAATGAAGAACAATTTATTCATTTGCTTACAAGAATTCATAATTATCATTCCAATATATGTTATAGCGTATCTTTGCCCAGTTGTGCAAGATTGCTATCCGAAGGCATGTGAATCATATCATGGCATCCAAATCTAAAAGGTACAACATAAGCTAAACTTAAATTCCTTGATATTTTCTATGTCTGTACTACTGTAGAGTTGTCTTCTTCTTTTTCATTTTTCCACTCCCTCTCCGTGCCATAGATAGCGGATCATGTGATATGTTTTTTTTTTTTGGTATTATATACTTACACTGCTATTAAAAATTTTATTGCACTCCATTGGTTTACAACGAGAGTTGTTATTTTTAAGGAATGCTTTCTCGGTTCGATAAGTTGTAGTTGATGGGATATCTTGTGTTATTGTCAGGTACTTAAATTTTTTTATCAATTTTTGAAATTACAGTTAAAATTAAACTAACTATATTAAGATATCGTGTTAACTACTAACCTGATTGATATACCACTTTTTTCTTACTTGAATTGATTATTAGATTGAAGTTAATTAAAAAATATTTGAAGTGCGACAAGATAAAGGTGTTTGAGAAGATGTCACAGAAAATTTAAAATAATCAGTATAAGGTGTTTCTCACTCTTTTTACTGGGTATTTTTGTAGTTAGTATTGCTTTACCTGGATTGTAATTGAAATTTAGAATTGGGAGGGATTTGATGATTTATAAATGCCGATTCTACGTCAATTGTGTTTACGAATCATGAGTTTACATAAACTACTAATCATCTTTAATTTATTTTTTCTCTATATTAAATACGGAATGTGCCATCTGAAAAAATCAGTAGGTAATAGTGGGTATCGAGTACTGGTCGATGGGGATGATGTATAATAAATTGCTTTCACAATTTTATTGAATTGGGTCCTATGTTTGTAGTGAGTGTGTCGAAACTACTATATTTTCTCAATGATATTATACCAACTTACTTTATATCTATACTATATTAAAAGCACGAAGACCTTTAGCAAAATATCGTTTGCCTTACTTACTTTTTAAAAATATTTGTTACAATTTACATTGGTCAAATTTGTAAAATAAAAAAACTTTCCTTATATTTAGGAGTTCTATATAAAAAAATATCTAATTATAATTAATATTTGATATCTTCTCCTAATAAGGATATAATATATTAAGACATAAATACCAAACAAAAAAAAATAGGAGGAATTTTTTTTTTGTTTCCAACAAGGAAACTTCACGTTTTTGTGATTTTTTTTTCTTTGTTCTTGTTTAATAAAAAAGAATAACTTTGCCTTTATTTGTCTTTCGTATGATTTATTTGTTGTTTTAAAATTTTAAATCATAAGTATTTTCTTAGAATCTTGGTTGTTAGATTCGTTAAATATACTACGACATTAGGTTTTGAAATAGTAATTATTGCTGAAAAAATAGTACTCATTAGTTTGTGATAAAAAATTAATTATCATAATTTAATTTACAAAAAAAACTTAAATTACCTCACTACATATGTTAAAATAATAAATGGAAAAGGATTTTTTTTTTTGGTAAAAAAGAACCTAATATTATTACTAAGAAAGTTTATTACATAATTTAACTTTATAAAACATGAATTAGTTACGAAATTCATCTTATAGTTAATAGAATTTTTTATAATATATAACTGATTATGTCACTAAGCAGGATTAGCGATGAATTTTATTACATTTAACTGTATTATTATCTATCGCTAATTTTTCTTCTCTTTGTAAACTTGTCTTAGAGTACATGATACTTAGACGACTATTTTGATACGAAATTAATATAAAAGAACGAGATACATAATAACACTAAACATTCAAGATTATCTTGGTTGTTATCATGCTTAGATAGGCCATTCGTTACTTTTTCCGACTAAGTTATAGGCTCAATATTTATCATATCCGAGAGCTTATATTTTAAAAATCTTATTTTTAAGGGCTTATATTATTATTATTTTA
Source organism: Nicotiana noctiflora (assembly GCA_032618575.1). Lineage (NCBI taxonomy): Eukaryota > Viridiplantae > Streptophyta > Magnoliopsida > Solanales > Solanaceae > Nicotiana > Nicotiana noctiflora. Next base: position 47,795 of record JASVEL010009298.1, on the reverse strand, counting down.
ACTTAGCACGATGCCCCTTAGCGAAATATCGTTCGCCTTTTTACCCTTTGAAAATAGATGTTATATTGGTTATAATTGTAATTTAATTATTCTACTAATATTTAATACTTTAAATTAAAATAAATATTGGTCTTTATATCTTTCCTTATTCGAACTACATATATAGAAACTCTTAAATTTTAAAATTTAAAACCAAATAAAAATTTACTTATAAATCCTTTTCTTAAATAAATTGTGTAAAGTAATTAGGACTTTTCCTTATGTGTATTAGACAAAATGTATATAAACGTGTTAGAAATCTACTAATAAAAATTTTGATCTAATTTTAAGTCTTCAAAAATTAAGATTACAATAATATGTAAACCAAACTTATAACACACTCTAGGTCGAGTATGAAAGTATATATAAATAAGTTTAATATGATATGCTAACGTTTTGAAAATAATAGTAGTATTTTAATTTAAATTAATAAGTACTATAATGTACTTTGAGTTAATCTTTATCTAAATAAGTTGAATACATAATGAAAATTTATACACATATTAAGTTACAAATCCAATTACAATACTCGAAAAGTAAAACATAGATAAGATATGTTTATACTGAAATTAATGAAAATAAATTAGATATTTAGTCATAAGTAATTTAAGGTAGTAAAAATGAGCAAAAATAAAACATAGACAGCGAAAGATATAAATTGATATTCTTTATTGAATTACCTATACGTAATAAAAAAATGTTAAAATAAATATACACATTTATTTTAATTCAAAAAATAATATTTATATAATTTTTTAAAGTTTTATTTTTATTTAGATAGGTAGCAATATACTGAGAAACTAATTCAATTGGTGACCACATTAGGAGTAACGAGTGGCCAGGGACTTAGAATTCAGCGGTGTATGAATATGCACTAAGAATATAAAAGCAAAGTCAGGGATAAGCATTAAACTCCAATAATATTAACAGTGATAAGCCTGTAATAATGCACTTATTTGATTAGTAAAGATAAATTTTCATAAAATTTAACAATAATTATTTTACCATATTTTAAATTTTTATTATTACCGTGCGAAGCGCGGACAAATTCACTAGTTTCGATATAAAACATGCAAAATTAAAAACAGGACATGATTGCTACAACGTATTAAATTCATATGAACATGATATCCACCCCTTTCATGCATGATATACCTACCCCTTTTTTACTAAAAACCCCAATAGTTATTACAAGATTATTATAACCCAGAATTAAATAAGAGAAAGAAGTAAAATTACTTCAGAAAAAAAAAAAAAAAACTAAAAATTTCCAACTAAGGAGAGCCTGGTTCAATCTTCTGTCTAAGGCATAAAGTAAACCAACTCCAAGGATCGAATTCCCAAATCCTATCTCATTTTTGGGTGTGTCAGAGTTCCCATGAGCCTCATGAACTCCGGTCAGTGCTTACACCCAAATTCAGTACATAATTGAATTATAGCGCAGTGTGGAAGGGGCGACCCTCAAATGCCCAAGTTTAGAGGGAACTCAAGGTCCCAAATCAAGGCTCATGGGAGGTGGGCAGAACTTAGAAACTAGGAGAGAGTGTGAGTGAAATAGAGGGGATTCTGGTGAAAGTCAAGACAGGTTGGTGGTCATACCCAGCAATTGAAAGCGCTGGCACACCCCAACCAGCGTATTAGCCACATTGTTTGGGAGTTAGGATCCCTTAAAGGATCAAGTCCAGACATGAGCAACAATTTGGATATTGCCATGTCTTGTACTTAAACTCAAAGCACATAGAGGGGAATAGGGGTACATGGATTCACAGTAGGACATGTTCAAAGAAATTGACATTGCTAAATTAATATTAACATAAGCAATAAATCAGAAAGGGGTGTAGGGATTCACAGTAGAAACATATGCAAAGGAATTGACATGTTAATTAACATTAAACATAGGTAGTAAAGCAGACAGTGATGTAGGAATTCACAGTAGAAATATATGCAAAGGAATTGACTTGCTAACTAACATTAAATATACGTAGTAAAACAAACAGAGAAGTAGAAACTGTAAAGTAAATATATTAGGATGAGGCTAATAAACCAAAATAGAACATACCGGTTTCACGGATACAAGAAAAGAAAGCAGTAGTCTTGTAAAGCATAAGTGCATGCAAGCAGTCAAAAAACTATGATTTTAGAAGAGAACTATGAGTAGTGCAAAATTATTGGATTGAGAATGTGCGATTGAAAGTTGGTTGTACTAACCGTCTGATGTGTTAAAGAAGGTCATGTATTTATAGAATAGAAAGCAGACTGAAATAGGTAGGAGAATAATTTAAAAAATTGCAAAAGGTTTCCCTTTGATTAAGGGATTATGATTTCACACGGGTAAAATAATTAAGACAAGAAGTTGATCAAATACTTTTTAAAGTAGTACTAGAAGGGTAAATACATAGAGATTTATTTAAGGAAAAGGTTTGATAGCACACAGTTTGTGCAAAATAAGGAAAGGCAATCAATCAACATCCAGTAAAATCAACAATTGAAGATTTCATGTGAATGAACCAAGTCAGGAAGATGGAAAAAATCTTGACTTAAGGAAAATCAGTACTAATTAATCAAGCCTAAAGAAAAGGATTATGAATCAAACGTAAGTTGGAAAATCCTTTTGAAAGAAAAATTCCTCATATATAAAGCATACAAACATGTTAAACACGAAGAACTATCGTGCCAATTAATAGAGAGTCTAGCATATAAAAGTTCAGATTCATGAACAAAGAAGTTCAAGTTCAGTTTACAAACTCAAAAATGAGTGTGAGAGTCAAGGGTTCCAAAGTAGAACCCTAGTTCAAACGCAAAATCAACCTCATCAAAAACCTCAAATTCTGGGGTTTCTAGGTCGAATTAGATACAGAGATAAGGAGCCAAGTAATCCAGATAGGCTCAGAGATATCTTTCAGATACTCATGAGAAAACAAACCTATACAATAGAAATTTCGAAGCAAATAGAGTGAAGAAGCTAGTTTAAAGCATAGTGAGAGTAGAAGGAACACGTTTTAAGAAAAGTTTGGAACTTAAACAAGTTCAGAAAAGAAAAAGAGGCGGTATAACACTTAGGAAAACAGTAGAGGAAACCTGATTAAAAAGAGAACTCAAACAAGGTCTAGTAAAAAGGCAAACAAAGAACTAAAAAGCTCAGATTGAGAAACGAACAGTAGAAGAATACAAAATACCAGAAAAGTATATCAACAAAAATATATAGGAAAATACAACACGATGAACATGCGAGCATGGTGTAGAAACACAGCAGAAAGACAAGGCACCAAAAGAACAAAAACATAAGAAAACAGCAAAACACATGCGTGACAAATATACATAAAGAAAAAGGAAAAGAACAGTCGAAGAAAAACATTTTGAGTTTTGCATAGAATGCATATCCAATTTTGTAACACGAAAGAACACATATTTCTATCCTTACATTTTGCATAGAATGTAGGAAAATAATTTAAACAAGTAGAACAATTAATTCACTTAGGCATACTTCCCTAAACTAGACATTAGACTTTAGTTGTAAGTAGTGTACAACAATTAGAACATTCACACACTCATCACCTCACGTACACGGTATTGTCACACCTCTTTTTGCGCGCCCGCAAGGATGCAAAGAGTTTTTCCAATTAAAGGACAATCGAGATGGGATTTATTTTAATTATTTCAGAGTCGCCACTTGGGAGATTTATGGTGTCCCAAGTCACCGGTTAAATCCCGAATCGAGGAAAAGAATGACTCTATTTAACAGTCCGCGAACCAGAAATCCGGATAAGGAATTCTATTAACCCGGAGAAGGTATTAGGCATTCCCGAATTCCGTGGTTCTAGCACGGTCGCTCAACTGTCATATTCGGCTTATTTATCTGATTTTTACAATTATATACTTAATGCAAATTAATATCCCTTTACCGCTTTTATTATTATTATTATTTACGAAAGAGAATGTTGCCTAAAATATGTTTCGAATCACGTCACATGAAATGCACCCGGATCCTCGACACATTCTTATTCAACATTTTGGGATTTGGATTTGGGCCGCATGAAATGCACGCCCGTATTTAAGAAGGTAAAATTATTAAAATACGCGCCTAGAGCGATTACTTATTTACATTTTTGAGAAGGCCAGGAAATTCGCTAAGAAACGGCACATCTCGAAATCTAAATGTTTATATGTACATTTATGACGGCTATGAGAATAGCGTAACTATTGGGCGAGGCGTACCTTTGATTCAAATCTAAAGCGAACTACATCTCACTGTATCTTACTTAAGAGTTGATTCCAAATTACTTAAAACTTGCTACTAACCACATCGCATGAAATGCGCCTGCGGTTCATGACATGCTTTATTTACTTTTGCCCGAAATTGGGGTCGGGTCACATGAAATGCACCCCCGACTCTTTTTAATCTAATCACGTCATTCCGTTGAGTAACAACTCCCTAGCTAATCTTGCTTTTAACATGAGGTCTATCATTTAACAGGTTTGGAGATTATACACATGAGTAGAGAAAATTGAACAAAGATACAACAGACTAATTCGGATTTACGTGCATATCTAATGATAGTGTATCTTTGGTCTAGCTACATTTCCGTAACAAAACTAGCAATACAAATTTAATTGAAGAATAACAGAATGTAATTAAACATAAGAACTATAAACGACCACATATTTCAATAGACTTTATGCACGAGCTTCAAACTTCATTCTTTCGAACCAAGGAACTACATTAACAGAGGTGTGTACCTGGAATGCGGAAGAACAAGGAAGAGTGAGCAACGGCAACGCAATAACAGTAGCAGGAACAGTAACAGCAACAGTAAACCAATAACCAATAACCAAATAGACCAACAGCCAACAAACTAATGAACCAACAGTATCAAATCAACCCCAACAGTATCAAATGAACACCAACACAGTAGCAGGCGAACACCAACACAGCAGCACACACTCAAAACAGTAGCATACACTCAAAACAGTAACGATAATCAACCCAGGCAGCAACTATAGACCAGCCAACAAAATAATGAAGCAACATCAACAACCAAGCCAAGCAGCAACCAAACGACCAAGGCAATAACAGTGCTGACCAACAGCCTCAATGGAACACCACAGCAACAACAATGAGGACTAACAGCAACAACAAACCAAGCAGCAATTAACTAGACCAACCAGCCAACAAAATAATAGCCTAACAGCACCAAATCAACCCCGCAGTATCAAACAACCAGTGACAACAAACTGGACCAGCAACACCACACACTCAACACAGCTAACACAAAGGTCCAGCACTACCAGCAGCAAGAACAACAACCAAACCAGTGACCAAGTCTCAGACACTGGATCAAAATAATCGAAGCAGTCACCCAGGCCAATGGAACAGTAGTTTTCCTTTGTATCTTTGTATCTGTGTATCTCAAGGTGTTCTAGTTACTCTCAGGTTTTACTGTTTTTGCTTCTTCAGGTATTTCAATCTCTATCGATGTGTGAATATGTTACTGTTTTTGCTTCTCTCAGTATTTTTTAGTCTCTCCCGTATGCCTATCAATGTATCTGTCAAAAAATCCCCCTTTTCTCAACATGTATATCCTATACTTATAGTTAAATGAACTCCCCCCCAAAGCCAAAAGAATCAGGAATTCAAAAATGCACTAATCAACAGACCCATCCTGCCCACACTCTGCCTGCCAGCCCAGTCTATTTTAGCCACTAAAACTTGTCTAAGTATGGGTTATGTTATTTTAAATCAAAGATTGCAGGGACTGGTGGTGCCCTGCTGTACAGCAGGTTCCACTAGGTCATTTCATGGGTAGGGCATTTTTTAAATCCTAAGATGCTAACATTCTGATTCAAATCACTAACAACTATACCCCAACATCACTGACCCAATTACAGTCCTCATATGCACTACACTTCATTAGTTACACCCTTCAATCCTTAACTAACAATAACTAATTCAATTCATCACTTAGTTAATCAACAGTTCAAAAGAAAGAAAAATCTCGATCCAAACAGTGATTCACAATGTGATTTACAGTGTCAAGTTCTGCCACAAAACTCCAATAAACAGACCTACGAGACTAATCAACAACATTCGTATAATTCACATAAGGAACAACAATCAATCCTCGACTTAGTGATTCGAAGTGCTCAGGCAAACGAAGCATGAAAAATACTGCAGAATTCACTACTTGACAATATCGTTTACAGCCAATTCGTGTTTCTATATCGCAATCTACTCCGACATATAAGCAAAACAAGAATGACCAAATAAAAGGTCTTACGGTGTAGAAGCAGGAAAGATTAAAATCAAACACCAAACAGATAGAAACGAACAACTAAATTAATATAATGAACACAACAACAAAACAAAAGGAAGAGAATGAGAAATGGGATACCTCAAGAAATTGGACGGACTCGGCTCAAAAGACTTCGAGTTTGCACTCTTTTGAAGTAAACAGACTTTAATTGAAGTGTTTTTCAAATGAAAAACACTCCAATTAAGGTCTATTGCCTTCAAACACCATTGACTCGACGCAATCCCTAATTTTTGGGTTCTAGGGTTCTTGAGGGTGGGATTTGGGGCTTTTGTATTTCTGGTTAGATTCGAAGCAAACCAAGGTTAGTGGGGGTATGAGGGAGGTATGGGGAGACTGTGGTGTGAATTTGGGGTAATTTGGCATAGGTTCGAGTTTGACTCGAATCTTCAAATGAAGATTCGAGGAGCTCCGGCATGATTCGAGGTTAATGGAAGCTGGGATCGTGATGGGGGAGGTAAGGGGAAGGTTTTGGCGTTGGTTTAGGTTTGATTGGCCTACCGGAACCGCCGTGAGGCGATTTCCGGCAGGCGGAATACGGCGGAAGGGGGGCGGCGTTACACCGGGTGTTTGAGAGCTCTGAGGGAGATGAAGGGAGAGGGGGGTTCTGGCTTGGGGGGGCGGGGTATGAAATGAGGAATATATACCAGAGATGAGATTGAATCCTGATCGTTGGATCATTTACGATCAACGATCAGGATCCCCTCACTTAAACCAAACGACGTCGTTTGGTTAAAGCATGGTCTGAGTGTATATTGGGATTAAATGATTAATCTGGGCCGTTGGATAATAAAATCCAACGGTCCAGATCAAGTGTTACACAGGCATGAAGCTGTACGGGTATGGGATTCGTTTGGGCTTGGGTTGGAAGAAATCCGATTGGGCCTGGCTTTTAGACTGAATTTGGCCCAGCTCGGATCTTCATGCTATATTATATGCATATGTGTATATATATATATATATATATATGTATGTATACATATATATATATATATACACACATATGTATATACCAACCTATAACACCGCTGTTTTTACTACAATTAACGCACACAATTACATATTACCCGAAAAATGTAAATCACATGACTTCGATATCAAACACTGAAAAATGCAAAGCCTAGCATATATTTTGTATTTTTAATTTAAATAAATAAACGTGCACACAAAAGATGAAATTAACACAAAATCACACAAATCATGCCCAACACGAAACTATTTTTTTTATTTTGAATTTTCTGGGAGTACTTCTCGAGTAAGGCAAAAATCACGTGCTCACAGCTGCCCCTCTTTGCGCGTAAACACGCCGAGTTTTCGTGCAAAGATAAATGAGCGGATATAAGCGATTTTTGCCTATCCGAACACTCCGTATGAAGCATTTTGGAAAAGTTTTGACCGAACCTTGCTTCAAAGATCTCCTACATATCCCTGGCTAAAAGGGAATCAGGTCAATGTAGTTCGGGAAGTTCTGGTAGCTGGGACTACCATGCCTGTTGCGATCTCGCTGTTACTGCTGTTGCCGCTGTTACTGCTGTTACCACTGCTTAACCGATTTCCTTGTTACACCGCGCTAAGCAACAAAAACAAGAAGCTAGACTAGGTTACAGTACTACAAGTTCTTATCTATCCTTTTTAACTTGATCTTGTCGCGCTCCTTGCCATCTTGTCTGACTTGGCGTTCCTTCTGACGCTTCGTCTCTTCTTACGAACTTGGATTCATGCTGGAGATTCCTGTTACATTCTACCGCTTTCCTCTACCAACTCAAAACAACTTGCCACTCCATTCTCCAGGCGGGCTCCCTGACTCCAACTACTACTTCGAAACAAAATCGCCACTCCATTCTCCAGGCGGGCTCCCTGACTTCAACTACTACTTCAAAATTAAATCGCCACTCCATTCTCCAGGCGGGCTCCCTGACTTCAACTATAACTTCAAAATTAAATCGCCACTCCATTCTCCAGGCGGGCTCCCTGACTTCAACTACAACTTCAAAATTAAATCGCCACTCCATTCTCCAGAGCGGGCTCCCTGACTTCAACTACTACTTTAAAATTAAATCGCCACTCCATTCTTCAGGGGCTCCCCGACTTCAACTACAACTTCAAAATTAAATCGCCACTCCATTCTCCAGGGCGGGCTCCCCGACTTCAACTATAACTTCAAAATTAAATCGCCACTCCATTCTCCAGGCGGGCTTCCTGACTTCAACTACTACTACAAAAATTAAATCGCCACTCCATTCTCCAGGCGGGCTTCCTGACTTCAACTACTACTACAAAAATTAAATCGCCACTCCATTCTCCAGGCGGGCTTCCTGACTTCAACTACTACTACAAAAATTAAATCGCCACTCCATTCTCCAGGCGGGCTTCCTGACTTCAACTACTACTACAAAAATTAAATCGCCACTCCATTCTCCAGGCGGGCTTCCTGACTTCAACTACTACTACAAAAATTAAATCGCCACTCCATTCTCCAGGCGGGCTTCCTGACTTCAACTACTACTACAAAAATTAAATCGCCACTCCATTCTCCAGGCGGGCTTCCTGACTTCAACTACTACTACAAAAATTAAATCGCCACTCCATTCTCCAGGCGGGCTTCCTGACTTCAACTACTACTACAAAAATTAAATCGCCACTCCATTCTCCAGGCGGGCTTCCTGACTTCAACTACAACTTCAACATTGAATCGCCACTCCATTCTCCAGGCGGGCTTCCTGACTTCAACTACAACTTCAACATTGAATCGCCACTCCATTCTCCAGGCGGGCTCCCTGACTTCGACTACAACTCACTAATTTCATCCTATCCATGATCACCTTCTTTTGCCTTTTGTACCGTTTTCTTCTTCCTGCATTGCCTCTTGGGCCACCTTTTTTTCTGAATTATCTTGTCTTGGAATTGCTTTCCCCTAGGTCGTGTTACTCTTCTTCTGGCAGCTGGGGATATTTTCGGAACTGTTTACTCGCCTGCTGGGGGTGATGCTGCTGAGGAGGTATTCTTTGTTTCCTTCAACCCTCATTCTCTTCCTTCTTCCCCTACCTCTTCTGGGACTCACGCTTTTGTTTCCTTGATCAAATTATAGGATGTAATACTGCTGGGGGAATCTCGAAGCCATTTTTCTTTTTCCCATAACTGCTGGAGATGATACCCGGCTCAAAGATCACCCCATCTTGTGTTGCTTTCTACACTTATCCTCCGAGTCTTGCTTTCCAGAAAATTTTCGCAACAGAGGAGAAAATTTTCTGCCCCAGTGTGATAAACTTCTGGTCGGTATGCTTTTCTGCCGTCGGACCCTCTTTTCCTGCTTTAAATCAAAGAAAAATTGTTAGTTTCAAAAAGCCGCGAGTGGTCGTGCCACTCTTGTTGGGGCCATTCTCTTTCAGCTGCTTGGCCTCTCTCGAACTTTGAGGACGACGTTGACGCTTGCTTGGGAAGATGCTTTTTCCACGAACGACCTCTCATCTTTCCCTTTATTCCACTCTTTGGTTTGATCCGACTCTTTTTAGCCGGTGATCCGTTGCGTGAAATCATCTTTCGGACATGCCACATGTGTCCATCATACTCCATAATTCTTGCGAACCTTCCACTCAGCCCGTCATCCCAATCTTACTATCGTAACGACTTCTGTCTTATTGCCTCGTTCCCTGCCTATTCACTTTCAATATACTGCTTCGGGGGACTTGGTAGTAAGCTTTGAAAAATCAATTTTCGAAAATGAAAGAAAAGAAAAGAATACTGACCGCAAATGACAAAAGAAGAGAAAAACTTTTCTGAACTCAAAAATAGGGAAACTTATCTGAATGTGTGCCTGATCCAATGTTATGCCGCGCCTTTGAGATTAAACTACCCAGTCTATTCATGTCAATCACTTTCTGATACCGCGTCCTGCTAGAGGTAAACGGATGTCCCAACCTTGTCTCATGCGGACATCTTGTAACCATCTCATCCTGCCACCTCACAGTGCCCTTCAAAGGGTTTTCACTAATGAGATTCTCTCGTTTCTCTCTATCTCCCGTCGCCTTAAGGTGCCCGTAAAGGTTTTCACCGTAAGACTCTCTCATTTTACTTCTCTCAACTTCCTTCGCCTTAAGGTGCCCGCGAGGGTTTTCACCGTTAAGACTCTCTCATTTACTTCTCTCAACTTCCTTCGCCTTAAGGTGCCCGCGAGGGTTTTCACCGTTAAGACTCTCTCATTTATGCTTTCTTTCTCTGCGGCGGGGTATCACCCCTGAGATTCCCTCTAGAGCGTTATCCCCTTTCGGCTTGTGCATCCTGGACTCAATCGAGGGTCGGGATGTCACTCTTGGCTTTCATTCACATGCCTTGGCACTTCTCAAATACTGATCGAGAGGTCTTTCTGGTTTTTGATATGGTTTCTGCGCGTGAGGCCGAAGAAAGGGGTTTAGCCTCAACGGTTAGCTTATTACAACTTTCGGAATCCACACTATCTTTCCAACGAAACAATGACTTCTGCCCCAGTTTTGTTGCTTGGGGGATTTTTGATTTTTATTTTATTATGACCGAGCCGTGTGGCGCCTACGTATCCTTCTTGAGGAATCAGGTCGAACGTAGTTCACTTTTTCTTGTATTACTTCTTTGTTTCTTTTCCATTCCGTTACACATCTTCCTTGATGATTCCGAAAGAGGGTATATGAAAGAATAATTAAGGCTCAAATGGGGAAACAAAGGTTAAAGTGTTTGGGTAGTAGAAAAATTGCCTCCGTCATTTCATTCTCCGAAAAATGCCAAGTACACACAAACGAAACCAAACGTTGACAAATGCATTAAAGAATTACACATAATATCTCTTAACCGCATCAGAATTGATAGCCATATCGGTGCATCTTCCCTCGACATCAGTCAGACATAGAGCGCCGTTGGATAATACTCTAGTCACCACAAAAGGTCCCTGCCAATTTGGAGCGAACTTGCCTTTCGCTTCGGCCTGATGGGGTAGAACTCTCTTCAGCACATGCTGTCCCACTTCAAATCTCCCGGGACGTACCTTCTTGTTATATGCTCTCGCCATTCTCTTTTGATACAATTGGCCGTGACATACTGCTGTCAATCTCTTTTCGTCGATCAAGCTCAGTTGCTCTAATCGGGTTTTGACCCACTCATCATCGTCAATCTCAGCTTCAGCGACAATTCGGAGGGATGGAATCTCAACTTCTGCGGGTATTACTGCTTCAATCCCGTATACCAACAAGTAAGGAGTTGCACCTACCGAAGTCCGGACGGTAGTGCGATAACCCAACAGCGCAAACGGTAACTTTTCATGCCACTGCCTAGACCCTTCTATCATCTTCCTCAATATCTTCTTTATGTTCTTGTTTGCTGCCTCGACCGCACCGTTTGCTTTTGGGCGATACGGTGTGGAATTTCGGTGTGTAATCTTGAACCGTTGACATACCTCTTTCATCAATCCACTGTTAAGATTTGCACCGTTATCTGTAATGATCATCTTTGGAATTCCAAACCTACAAATGATGTGGGAGTGTACGAAGTCCACCACCGCCTTCTTGGTCACTGATTTGAATGTTTTGGCCTCCACCCACTTGGTAAAATAATCAATCGTTACCAGAATGAACCTGTGACCATTGGAAGCCGCAGGCTCAATAGGTCCAATAACATCCATACCCCATGCGACAAACGGCCATGGTGCGGACATTGTATGCAATTCAGTCGGTGGAGAATGAATCAAATCTCCGTGTATCTGACACTGATGGCATCTTCGCACGAAACTTATACAATCCCGCTCCATAGTGAGCCAATAATATCCTGCTCGAAGAATCTTCTTTGCCAATACGTATCCGCTCACGTGTGGTCCGCAAACTCCCGAGTGTATATCCGTCATCACTGTTGTGGCTTGACTTGCATCTATACATCTCAACAATCCCAAATCCGGGGTCCTTTTGTATAGCACCCCTCCACTAAGGAAAAATCCGTTCGCCAACCGCCGAATAGCTCGCTTTTGATCTCCAGTTGCTTGTTCTGGGTATACTCCTAACCTGAGGTATTCCTTGACATCATGAAACCAGGGCTCACCATCCACCTCTTCCTCTATCACATTACAATACGCATGTTGATCCCGGACATGGATATGTAACGGATCGACACGAACCTTGTCCGGGTGATGTAGCATTGACGCTAAAGTAGCCAACGCGTCGGCAACCTCATTATGCATCCTTGGGATGTGCTTGAATTCTACCGATCGAAAGCGTTTGGTCAAATCATGCAAACACTGACGATATGGGATAAGCTTTAAATCTCTGGTTTCCCATTCTCCCTGAATCTGATGTACCAGAAGGTCCGAGTCCCCCAAGACCAAGACGTCCCGTACATCCATGTCCACCGCTAATCGCAACCCCAAGATACATGCCTCGTACTCAGCCATGTTATTGGTACAGTGAAAACGCAGTTGAGCAGTAACAGGATAATGATGTCCTGTTTCAGATATGAGCACAGCCCCTACTCCGACTCCCTTTGCGTTCGCCGCTCCATCGAAGAAGAGCTTCCATCCTGGATCCTTGGTTAGTTCCAACCCCTCAATCTGCAATACTTCCTCATCTGGAAAATACGTCCTCAAAGGTTCGTATTCGTCATCAACGGGATTTTCAGCTAAGTGATCGGCCAGGGCTTGAGCTTTCATAGCCGTCCTTGTCACGTATATGATGTCGAACTCCGTAAGTAATATTTGCCATTTTGCTAACCTCCCCGTAGGCATAGGTTTCTGGAAAATATACTTCAACGGATCCAAACGCGAAATGAGGTAAGTGGTGTAAGAAGACAAGTAGTGTTTCAGCTTTTGGGCTACCCAAGTCAGGGCGCAACATGTCTTTTCTAGATGAGTGTACTTGACCTCGTGGACTGTAAACTTCTTACTGAGGTAGTAAATGGCCCGTTCCTTCCTGCCAGTAAGATCATGCTGCCCCAGTACGCAGCCAAACGAATTCTCCAAGACCGTCAGATAAAGAATCAGGGGTCTACCTGGCTCAGGCGGAACTAGTACGGGTGGATTTGACAGATACCCTTTGATCCGGTCAAACGCTTCTTGACATTCTGCCGTCCATTCTATCGCAGCGTCTTTCTTCAATAGGCGGAATATGGGTTCACAAATTGCCGTAAGCTGGGCAATAAACCTACTGATGTAATTCAACCTTCCCAACAAACTCATTACCTCTGTTTTATTCTTCGGCGGGGGTAACTCCTGAATGGACTTGATTTTGGAGGGGTCCAACTCAATGCCCCGTCGGCTGACGATGAATCCTAGCAGCTTTCCTGATGGAACTCCGAATGCACATTTGGCCGGATTAAGCTTGATATCGTACCTTCGAAGTCTTTGAAAGAACTTCCTGAGGTCAGCGACATGGTCCTCTTGACGTCTGGATTTCACGATCACATCATCCACGTACACTTCAATTTCCTTGTGTATCATATCATGGAACACCGTAGTCATCGCCCTCATATAGGTTGCCCCTGCATTCTTCAAACCAAACGGCATCACTCGGTAGCAATAAGTCCCCCACGGCGTGATAAAAGCCGTCTTTTCTGCGTCCTCTTCATCCATCAAAATCTGATGATATCCCGCATAACAGTCCACAAAGGATCCAATCTCGCGTCCGGCGCAATTATCAATCAGGATATGGATATTGGGAAGTGGGAAATTATCCTTAGGACTTGCCTTGTTGAGATTGCGATAGTCCACGCATACCCCGATCTTTCCGTCTTTCTTTGGCACCGGCACTACGTTAGCCAACCATTCAGGGTATCGAGTGACACGAATGACTTTCGCCTGCAATTGCTTGGTCACTTCCTCTTTGATCTTTACACTCACCTCCGTCTTGAATTTCCGCAGTTTCTGCTTGACGGGAGGATATGCCGGATCAGTGGGTAATCTATGAACCACTAGATCAGTGCTGAGTCCCGGCATGTCGTCGTACGACCATGCGAAAATATCTTTAAACTCCATGAGTGTTTTGATCAATTCTTCTCTCAGATTGGGTTCAATATGGACGCTTATCCGGGTTTCTTTGACGTCATCAGCATTCCCTAGATTAACGGCCTCAGTATCATTTAAGTTCGGTTTGGGCTTTTCCTCGAAGTGACTTAATTCTTCACCGATTTCCTCTACGGCTTCATCATCGCCGTACTCTGACTCACTCTCGTCACTTCTTATTTCATGTGTTATTATTTCCAAACCCGATTGACTTTCTAGACTGGGTTGATTAATCTTTAAGCACGCCATATCATTAAGATCAGTTGCAAGAAGGCTGTTCAGAAAAGTAAAAAGAAAGAAAAAGATAAACAAAATTAGACGCGAAGGAACCACATTTCATTAATGGGAATTGTACAAAGGGAAAACAAACTGCAAACTTAAATCAAAAATGAACTAAAAACAAAGGGATTTTACTCCGGGGACAAGCCCCCAATACAAAGTTTCGAAAGAACAACAATCCAAGACAAACTACCAAGACTCCTTCCGGACAGGGAGAGGAGTAGCCTTCCAGTTATTCAGTTTTGCCTTTGGTCCCACAAATTGTATCTCGGCATGACTGGATCCCTCACCATCTTCGAGCATACATACATCTGTGAATAGGTTTTCGAACTTCCTGAAGAACTCTTCGTCTGGCCTGACCGTAGGACCGGGAATCTTTGGCGCTGGATGTCCTCTTGCTCCGGACCTGACAAAAGATTGGGAAAGGCGTGGAACAGGCTTTGGGAGCACCCATGTTTTCTGCTTGCTCCTCTTTGCTCGCCGGATGTCCTCTGAGGTTGGCTGGAATCCCAAGCCGAAGGTTCCCAAGTTTTCGACCACTGATACCGGTTGTATGATTCCTTGCAGAGATGCACCTAGCCCTTTACCGGGTACGAAACCATGTCGCAACATTTCATGCGCCACCATAACATCCGCAGTAATTGTTCTATTGCCGGGAATGCATTCCCCTTCCGGAACTCGATTGGCGGACACCATATCGCAGACCTGATACACCCACGGCCCAACGTCTTCTTCTGTTTCAACAAAGGGAATGATGGTGCCTGATTGTGGATCGTTCTCTCCATGGACAACGATCTCCTGCTGGTCCCATTCAAACTTGACGAGCTGGTGTAAGCTGGACGGAACTGCTCTTGCGGCATGAATCCATGGTCGCCCTATTAGGAGGTTATATGACACCACCATGTCCAGCACCTGGAATTCCATGGTGAACTCCACTGGCCCAATTGTCAAGACTAGCACTATGTCGCCAACCGACGCTTTGCCTCCTCCGTCGAACCCTCGGACACATACCCTGTTCTCGCGTACCCTGCCGATGTCTACTTTCAATTTGCCCAGTGTAGAGAGAGGACAAATGTTAGCACTGGACCCATTATCGACCAAGACTTTGGTAACCACCGCCTCTTCACACTTCACCGTAAGATATAAAGCCCGGTTATGCTCAGTGCCTTCCTCAGGCAACTCGTCATCGGTGAAGGTGATCCGATTTGCTTCGAAGATCCTATTGGCGATCTTCTCCAAATGGCTCACTGAGATTTTATCCGGTACATGTGCCTCATTCAGGACTTTCATCAATGCTTGCCGATGTTCTTCGGAATGTATCAGCAAGGATAGCAATGATATTTGCGCCGGAGTCTTCTTCAACTGCTCTAAGACGGAGTAGTCGTGCAGCTTCATCTTTTTCAAGAATTCTTCTGCTTCTTCATCAGTGACCGGCTTTTTCAATACCGCCGGAGTGGTCTTCCTCAATTCCGCAGGGGCAAAACATCTCCCCGAGCGGGTCAACCCTTGGGCTTCACAAACTTCCTCTTTCACCTCCTTTCCTCTGTAGGTCGTTGTAATCCGAGCATAATTCCACGGGACAGCCCGGCTATCAGTTACTGGCAACTGTGTTGCCGGCTGGATGATGAAAGGATCCATTCGAACGCCTGCTACTGTCAGGATGGGCTTGATTGTTGCCCCCGGTACAACTATCTTGGCCGGCTTCGCCGGTACTTCGTTCACACTTTCCTTTCCTGCTTCCGATTCTCCTGGTATGTCTTTCTTGCAACTGGGCGACTCATCAAAGCTTGGCCCTTTTCTCGTTCCTGCCCCGCTAGACTTAATCATCATTACAGTCTGAGAGGCTTTCTCCTTTCCTTCCTCCGCCCGTACCAACTCGATCATATTGGTCTCACGATGAGTTGGAAGCGGGTTTTGGTTGATGTTGGGCTCTGTTGGAGTCTGGACCTCGATCCTGCGGGTGTCAATGAGCTCCTGGATGGCCGTCTTCAGCCTCCAACACTTTTCTGTATCATGTCCCGGACATCCCGAGCAGTAGGCGCAATTCACCGAATGGTCCAGGTTCTTCGGAAGAGGGTTTGGCAGCTTAGCTTCAACCGGATTCAGCAACCCTACCTGCTTTAACCGGTGGAACAGACTAGTGTAAGACTCTCCTAAGGGAGTGAAAGTCTTTGGCCTCGGCGCCCTGTCGCCCCTGAATGCTTGGTTCGGACGAAAACTTGCGCCCGAGGGGTTCCTGTAAGCTCTTGGGGGTGGATAATTGTTCTGCGGGTTTGGTGCACGCCACGGTGCATGGACGGGAGGTGCAGGATAGGACTGTGCGTGGTGGACAGTAAAATGGGGATCGAGTGCGGGGTAGTAATGTTGCGGGTGGTTGTATGGATTGTGGGAGTAATTTTGGTGGTGAGGCTGGGGCGGGCTATATTGGGGTGCGGGGCCTCTATTTTTGAACCATGCCCCGGACTCGACGGCCGCCACTTCCTCTCTCCTCTTTTTCCCCAGTACTCCTCCAGTACCACTTTGGATAGCCTGAGTGGTGGCTTTCAGTGCTGAGTAACTCATGATCTTGTTGGCCTTCAAACCTTCCTCGATCATACCCCCCATTTTTATCACCTCGGTGAATGATTTGCCTACGGACGTTACCAGATGTCCGAAGTAGGTGGGCTCTAATGTCTGCAAGAAGTAGTCCACCATCTCGCTCTCTCTCATCGGCGGATCTACCCTGGCCGCCTGTTCCCTCCATCGGAAACCAAATTCCCTGAAGCTTTCAGCAGGCTTCTTCTCTAATTTTAGCAATGATAGGCGGTCGGGGATTATCTCAAGATTGTATTGGAACTGGCCGATAAAAGCTTGAGCCAGATCATCCCACGTAAACCATCTACTGGGATCCTGTCTAGTGTACCACTCCAATGCCGATCCTCCCAGACTCTGGCCGAAGTAGGCTATCAGAAGCTCGTCCCGTCCTCCGGCCCCTCTCATTTTACTGCAAAACCCCCGCCGGTGGGCCACTGGGTCACCATGCCCCTCGTATAGGTCGAATTTGGGCATTTTAAATCCCGCTGGCAACTGGACGTCCGGAAATGGACACAGATCCTTATAGGCGACGCTGACCCGGTTGCCTAAACCGTGCATGTTCCTGAAGGACTGCTCCAGGCTTTTAACTTTTCCGACAACTTCCTCGTGCTCCGAACTTGGGAAGTGTTTTTCCGGTTCTGCCGGATTATCCCAGTGGGGTGTATGTGATTGTGGTTCAGGAGCCCTGAAAGTAGGCTCTGGAGGATAGTAAGAGTTGTCATGGATCTGAACATATGGCTCGCCGGCCGGCCTTTGCAGAGGAGCAGGTGGAGGTGCCACAAAAACAGGGGTGACCGGAGGAGGATTTGGTTTGGCTGGTGGAATGTGGGTGGCATATGGGTTTTCCCCCTGAAAGTATGGATAGCTTGGGGCGCTTGTTGAAGGATCGATGGGCGGATGTTCCGGAGCTGAGGCGAGAGTAGGGCGGTTTGGTGAAGACTGTTCCCTGGCCCAGGCCAGGTGCATCTCTGTTATCCGTTGTTTTAACCGGTCTACCTCTTCTTTCATGATTTGTAGCTCGGATTTTTCTTCCTCGAGACTCTTGCCAGAACTAGACATGCTTACTGTAACTGGTCCTTTGGATCTAGTACGGTAGTGATGGCTGGCCAGTATATTCTGTCAAACCAACTGCTAAACTTTCTGGAACACGCAACAAACTTGTTAGTTCACCGAGTTTGACAGATATGTTATAGCACGTTGGATGCAATGCTCCCAACCAAATAACCCTTTCTACGTGTACTCTTTAACATGCGTCATTCCGGCCCTTTTTCTTTTTCTTTTCCTTTTTCTTTTTTTTTTTTTTTTTTTTTTTTTTTCTTTTTCGACTATCTTTGCAAACCTTATTGTTATTTAGCCTTTGGATTCCTTTTTTTTTTTTTTTTTTTTTTCTTTTTAGTGGTGGTCGAATCTTATGTGGATTGCCTACGTATCACGACCCCGCGTGAATCAGACCGAGCGTAGTTCTGGTAACAAGATTGTGGCAAAATTCAGTAACTTTTATATCAAATAAAACCGTGTAGTTACAAAACACGTCTTACAACAATCAACAAAACAAAAGAAAATGCTTGATTGGGGAAAGTAAAGATAGAACTGCCAACTGGCTTGATTTAACATTTCAGAATACATTTTCAATTAAAAATCTAATGCCCTAAAACTCCTGGGGGCCTGCGAGGCATCATTCGGCCTTGCCGCAGGCCTCGGTGTGAGGTCTTTGTGCAGTTCCCTCAGCTCTTCCATGATCCGATGAACATAACCCATGATTGAAGCGAAAAGGTCGGCGCGGGGCATTCGTTCACAAGCTAGGCACTTCATGGTGACATAGTGCCCGATTTCTCCGATTCTATCCTTGATCATGTCCCTTTCTCCGAGTAGCCGCTCTATTTGCTGGTTTTTCGTCCCCAATCTTCGAGCATTGTTGGTGACTTGATCTAGGAGCCTATCCACTTGTCCTTGCAGTCGGGCCATCAAATTGTGGCAGCGGTCGAGGTCCGCTCTGGCATCTTGGGCTTGCTTGAAAACCCGCTCCCTAAGGACAACATTTGCTTCCCTCAGGCTAGTGATGATATCAGTGTAATCTTCTTCTACCCGCTTTAGGTGAAGTGCATGTTGATGTGCCTCCTTTTTCCAGCTAGCACGGATCCTCGTTACTTGGGCTTTTGACTCGTCCAATTCTCTTTGGATGTCGGTGACTTGGCTTCTCAAACCCCTTATCAATTTCTCGTCGGCCCGGCTCCTCGACTGTTTGTCAGCATCTCTTTTCATTTGATGGATTTGAGCTCTCAAGAAGTCATTTTCTTGTGCCAACTTCTTTTTGCCTCCTTCGTCGGTGGCGGCTTGCATGTTCTTCTCGAATTGGAGGTCCCGGACCTGCTGTTCTATCCTGCCAATCTTCGTCCTGTATCCCTCTTCCTTTGCTAACCAATCCCATTGTTCCCGTGAATCTTCCGTGAATTGTTGGACATGGGCTCTTTTAGAACATTTCCGACGAATCTGAAATCTTTTCCCGAACCACACGTTGTACTTTGGGTCCACCTCCCCTTGGCTAATTCCCGGACCATGGTTTTAGGCTCAAGGAACCGACACTCGTGCCACAGCCTTCTAACCTTCTCTTCGGGAAGACAACTCCCGGGCTCAACTCAATGGCGTACTTCCTTAGGTCTTGATCGGTAGGAATAACCTGAAACCTTCCTAGTTGACGTAATACACGGTGAGGGACATATGGTTGGACACCGCGGATCCCCATCAGAAGGATATAACACTCCTCGGCTGCCATATATATTACTTCAGTATCGGGTAACCACCCGAACGCCCATTCAATCTGATCGGCTTCTATTGAGCTTAGTCGTGCAAGCCATGCCTCGACGCCTTCGGGGAATACAGCACCCATCATCCGTTCTTCGAAACCCCTGATACAGTTTTTTCCGGTCAACCCATGGTTCATGTATTGTGTTCGGTGATGGAGGTGTTCTTGCATCCACAGTTGAAGTAACAGATTGCAACCTTGGAAGAAATTGCCCCCTTCTCGGCATACAGTCAAGGCTCGATAGATTTCGGACAAAACCAAAGGGACCACAGTGCTGGTAGCCTTTTTGATTGCAACATCGGCTATTCCTACCAGACTTATCTCTATTTTCTTATCTTCACGCGGACAAATCACAACCCCCAAGAATGTCGTTAGGAATGCTAGAATTCGTCTGGCCTCCCACTTGGTTCTATTCCCTGCGTGAGTCAGTCCGAGGTTTGACTCTTCAAAACCCCGAGGAGTGCCGTACCGTTGATATAAGAATTGGAGGTCGCAACACCCTTTCAGCAGATCATCATTTTTCACCTTCCGACTAATGCTCAGCAAATCCAGAAACCCATGTGGAGATACCGGTCTTGGTGAGAGCAGGTATTGCCCTCTTAATTTCCCATTAAGTCCTGCATAGCCCGCAATTTCCTCTAATGTGGGCGTCAACTCAAAGTCAACAAAACGGAACACATTGCGGGTCGGATCCCAGAAAGATACCAGTGCCTTGATGATGTCCTCCCTTGGCTCGATATTCAACAGATCAACCAAACCTCCCAAAATTCTCCCTATGACCTTTTTGCTATTGTCTTCCAAATCGTTCCACCATATACGGAGTTGCTGAGGGACCTCATTAAAGATTGAAAATGATTTATTCTGATTCGTGCTCATCCTGCACATTTATTAAGGTGATTTAAATAAGAAAAACAACTTTGTTTTGCCAAAAATAAAAAAATCAGTTTTGAATCACGGCCTTTCAACGTCTCGGGGACGAAGGCTTTTAAGGCCGTGGGGTAAATTGATCGAAATCAAAATTGACCCAAAGGTGGCCGTTTATACGAAATTAGCCTTCCGGCGTCCCTTTCGGGAACATTCGGCTATTTTTAAAAACAACGTCACCGACTTATTTAGTACCAAAGTTAGTTTTGATATTTCGGCCATTGGAGGTTGCCTACGTATCTCACATCCGATGAGAATCAAACCCCCGTAGTTCGGTTTTGACGAAACAAACGGCATTATTTATTCACTTTACTAAAGGAAAACAAATAAGCTATTTCTATCTTAAGAATAAAACAAAAAAAAATTTTTTTCTGTTTTTTTTTTTTTTTTTTTTTTTTTTTTTTTTTTTTTTTTTTAGCCGGTCAGCATGCAAGTCTATAACAGATAAATGCGCAAGACAAACAGGATGCAGCAGGATAGTCTGTTCATTTCAGGTCACCTGTCCTAGACGGACCCAACCCCTGTGTTGAGTCCCCTAAGCAAAAATGCGACATGATGCAAATAACGTTTCCTACTAGGGATCCGGCATGGAGCTTTGTTATTCTAGGCTCAAAACCTGGGTTTATCTGTTCTAGACTTGGCTTACCCGAGCGGACAGCTCGAGCCGAGGAGGAGGCAGCGACCCGGGAATACAGAAGCTTCACCGGTTTTGCAACTTATCCAAACCTCGTTCTAAAATGGGAATTAGACACTATACAGAAAAGAAGTCACACGAAGTGCACCCTTCTTCATGATTTAGAAGACTCGTAGAGGAGATTGGTTTCGGCACAATTTATATGTACAGTTCACAAAATATCAAAGTTGTAAAGACAATATTTAGCACATTAATACAAACATATAATAAAATCAGATAATAAACAAGCCAAATACAACAATTATTCCGAGCTCGAATTTCAAGTAGTCCCCAGCAGAGTCGCCAGAGCTGTCACACCTCTTTTTTCCGCACCCGCGAGGATGCAAAGAGTTTTTCCAATTAAAGGACAATCGAGATGGGATTTATTTCAATTATTTCAGAGTCGCCACTTGGGAGATTTATGGTGTCCCAAGTCACCGGTTAAATCCCGAATCGAGGAAAAGAATGACTCTATTTAACAGTCCGCGAACCGGAAATCCGGATAAGGAATTCTATTAACCCGGGAGAAGGTATTAGGCATTCCCGAATTCCGTGGTTCTAGCACGGTCGCTTAACTGTCATATTCGGCTTATTTATCCGATTTTTACAGTTATATACTTAATGCAAATTAATATCCCTTTACCGCTTTTATTATTATTATTATTTACGAAAGAGAATGTTGCCTAAAATATGTTTCGAATCACGTCACATGAAATGCACCCGGATCCTCGACACATTCTTATTCAACATTTTGGGATTTGGATTTGGGCCGCATGAAATGCACGCCCGTATTTAAGAAGGTAAAATTATTAAAATACGCGCCTAGAGCGATTACTTATTTACATTTTTGAGAAGGCCAGGAAATTCGCTAAGAAACGGCACATCTCGAAATCTAAATGTTTATATGTACATTTATGACGGCTATGAGAATAGCGTAACTATTGGGCGAGGCGTACCTTTGATTCAAATCTAAAGCGAACTACATCTCACTGTATCTTACTTAAGAGTTGATTCCAAATTACTTAAAACTTGCTACTAACCACATCGCATGAAATGCGCCTGCGGTTCATGACATGCTTTATTTACTTTTGCCCGAAATTGGGGTCGGGTCACATGAAATGCACCCCCGACTCTTTTTAATCTAATCACGTCATTCCGTTGAGTAACAACTCCCTAGCTAATCTTGCTTTTAACATGAGGTCTATCATTTAACAGGTTTGGAGATTATACACATGAGTAGAGAAAATTGAACAAAGATACAACAGACTAATTCGGATTTACGTGCATATCTAATGATAGTGTATCTTTGGTCTAGCTACATTTCCGTAACAAAACTAGCAATACAAATTTAATTGAAGAATAACAGAATGTAATTAAACATAAGAACTATAAACGACCACATATTTCAATAGACTTTATGCACGAGCTTCAAACTTCATTCTTTCGAACCAAGGAACTACATTAACAGAGGTGTGTACCTGGAATGCGGAAGAACAAGGAAGAGTGAGCAACGGCAACGCAATAACAGTAGCAGGAACAGTAACAGCAACAGTAAACCAATAACCAATAACCAAATAGACCAACAGCCAACAAACTAATGAACCAACAGTATCAAATCAACCCCAACAGTATCAAATGAACACCAACACAGTAGCAGGCGAACACCAACACAGCAGCACACACTCAAAACAGTAGCATACACTCAAAACAGTAACGATAATCAACCCAGGCAGCAACTATAGACCAGCCAACAAAATAATGAAGCAACATCAACAACCAAGCCAAGCAGCAACCAAACGACCAAGGCAATAACAGTGCTGACCAACAGCCTCAATGGAACACCACAGCAACAACAATGAGGACTAACAGCAACAACAAACCAAGCAGCAATTAACTAGACCAACCAGCCAACAAAATAATAGCCTAACAGCACCAAATCAACCCCGCAGTATCAAACAACCAGTGACAACAAACTGGACCAGCAACACCACACACTCAACACAGCTAACACAAAGGTCCAGCACTACCAGCAGCAAGAACAACAACCAAACCAGTGACCAAGTCTCAGACACTGGATCAAAATAATCGAAGCAGTCACCCAGGCCAATGGAACAGTAGTTTTCCTTTGTATCTTTGTATCTGTGTATCTCAAGGTGTTCTAGTTACTCTCAGGTTTTACTGTTTTTGCTTCTTCAGGTATTTCAATCTCTATCGATGTGTGAATATGTTACTGTTTTTGCTTCTCTCAGTATTTTTTAGTCTCTCCCGTATGCCTATCAATGTATCTGTCAAAAATCCCCCTTTTCTCAACATGTATATCCTATACTTATAGTTAAATGAACTCCCCCCCAAAGCCAAAAGAATCAGGAATTCAAAAATGCACTAATCAACAGACCCATCCTGCCCACACTCTGCCTGCCAGCCCAGTCTATTTTAGCCACTAAAACTTGTCTAAGTATGGGTTATGTTATTTTAAATCAAAGATTGCAGGGACTGGTGGTGCCCTGCTGTACAGCAGGTTCCACTAGGTCATTTCATGGGTAGGGCATTTTTTTAAATCCTAAGATGCTAACATTCTGATTCAAATCACTAACAACTATACCCCAACATCACTGACCCAATTACAGTCCTCATATGCACTACACTTCATTAGTTACACCCTTCAATCCTTAACTAACAATAACTAATTCAATTCATCACTTAGTTAATCAACAGTTCAAAAGAAAGAAAAATCTCGATCCGAACAGTGATTCACAATGTGATTTACAGTGTCAAGTTCTGCCACATAACTCCAATAAACAGACCTACGAGACTAATCAACAACATTCGTATAATTCACATAAGGAACAACAATCAATCCTCGACTTAGTGATTCGAAGTGCTCAGGCAAACGAAGCATGAAAAAACTGCAGAATTCACTACTTGACAATATCGTTTACAGCCAATTCGTGTTTCTATATCGCAATCTACTCCGACATATAAGCAAAACAAGAATGACCAAATAAAAGGTCTTACGGTGTAGAAGCAGGAAAGATTAAAATCAAACACCAAACAGATAGAAACGAACAACTAAATTAATATAATGAACACAACAACAAAACAAAAGGAAGAGAATGAGAAATGGGATACCTCAAGAAATTGGACGGACTCGGCTCAAAAGACTTCGAGTTTGCACTCTTTTGAAGTAAACAGACTTTAATTGAAGTGTTTTTCAAATGAAAAACACTCCAATTAAGGTCTATTGCCTTCAAACACCATTGACTCGACGCAATCCCTAATTTTTGGGTTCTAGGGTTCTTGAGGGTGGGATTTGGGGCTTTTGTATTTCTGGTTAGATTCGAAGCAAACCAAGGTTAGTGGGGGTATGAGGGAGGTATGGGGAGACTGTGGTGTGAATTTGGGGTAATTTGGCATAGGTTCGAGTTTGACTCGAATCTTCAAATGAAGATTCGAGGAGCTCCGGCATGATTCGAGGTTAATGGAAGCTGGGATCGTGATGGGGGAGGTAAGGGGAAGGTTTTGGCGTTGGTTTAGGTTTGATTGGCCTACCGGAACCGCCGTGAGGCGATTTCCGGCAGGCGGAATACGGCGGAAGGGGGGCGGCGTTACACCGGGTGTTTGAGAGCTCTGAGGGAGATGAAGGGAGAGGGGGGTTCTGGCTTGGGGGGGCGGGGTATGAAATGAGGAATATATACCAGAGATGAGATTGAATCCTGATCGTTGGATCATTTACGATCAACGATCAGGATCCCCTCACTTAAACCAAACGACGTCGTTTGGTTAAAGCATGGTCTGAGTGTATATTGGGATTAAATGATTAATCTGGGCCGTTGGATAATAAAATCCAACGGTCCAGATCAAGTGTTACACAGGCATGAAGCTGTACGGGTATGGGATTCGTTTGGGCTTGGGTTGGAAGAAATCCGATTGGGCCTGGCTTTTAGACTGAATTTGGCCCAGCTCGGATCTTCATGCTATATTATATGCATATGTATATATATATATATATATATATATGTATGTATACATATATATATATATATACACACATATGTATATACCAACCTATAACACCGCTGTTTTTACTACAATTAACGCACACAATTACATATTACCCGAAAAATGTAAATCACATGACTTCGATATCAAACACTGAAAAATGCAAAGCCTAGCATATATTTTGTATTTTTAATTTAAATAAATAAACGTGCACACAAAAGATGAAATTAACACAAAATCACACAAATCATGCCCAACACGAAACTATTTTTTTTTATTTTGAATTTTCTGGGAGTACTTCTCGAGTAAGGCAAAAATCACGTGCTCACAGGTATTCATATACCAACAATACCAAATCCTAAGAGGAGTTCCTCACACAAGGTTAGGCAAGCCACTCACCTCGAACCAGTACAAAATCAACCCGAAACCACGCTCTTGTCACGAGTATCCAACTCTAGGTGGCCCAAATATAATTAAAGTAATTGCATAATGTAAATATAACTTCAAGTAAATTCAACTAATAAATTCGAAGCTAGCACGCGAAATTAAGAAAATTGCCCAAATATTCCCTCGGGCCCACGTCTCGGAATCAGATCAAATTCACAAAATAGAATCTTTACACTCTCACGAGTTCATACATACCAAATACATCTAAATTTGACCACAAATGACCCCTCAAATCCTCAAATTAATTTCTCTAATTCCAAGCCCTAAACCCCCAATTTTAACTACTAATCTCCACAAATTCCATGCCTAATTAGTAAAATATCACCATAGAAATAAGTTTTAGTTCCAAAAATCTTACCTCCACGAAATTTCCTTGAGTTCCCTCTTTGAATTGCTCCCACAAGCTTCAACCCGAATGAGAAGTTGATGAAATAAGCCAAAAATTCACGAAGGTAACTATTTATATGTTCTGCCCAGTGATACAGCACATGCGGTCTATTTCCGACACCTGCGGGACCGCTTCTGCACTCCATCCAACTACTGCTGCGATTTTTCATTTAAATTCCCTAACCGCACATGCGATGCAATATCCACACTTATGGTCATGCATGTGCTTTCCTTCTTCTGCACATTTGACTTCTGCCTCATGAGCTATTCAAAATACCACATCCACGATCATCTTCCACATCTGCAGTCATCGCACATGCAGTTCCTACTCTACAGGTATGGAAATATCAGAAGGAGCAGATTCAAAGGCCTTATTCCTCATCCAAACTCTCCGTTAACCATCCGAAATTATCCCGAGGCCCACGGGACCTCAACCAAAAGTACGAACAGGTCCTATACCACTATTTAAACTTTTACCAGTCTTTAAAACACTCAAAATAATATCAAATCATCAAAACACCCTCGGATTCAAGCCTAAAGATTCCAAAACATCCGAATTCCGCATTCAATAAAAAAGTCCATCAAATCTCGTCAGAATGACATAAAATCTTTCACACATGTCACAAATGACACAACAAACCTACTACCATTTTTGGAATTCCATTCCGACCCCGATATCAATATCTCGCTATCGAACCGAAAACTTCAAAAATCGACTTTCGGCATTTAAAGTCTAATTAAGCTACAGATCTCCAAAATATAATCTGAAGATGCCCCTAAGTCTGAATTCACCAATGGAGCTAATAGAATTGGCAAAATTCCATTCTGAGGATGTCTTCACTTTACTCCGACTATTGTCTAAATTCTAAAGCTTAGCTCTCATTTGAGGATTAAGTGTCCCAAAATATTCCGAAAATCTACAATATCAGAAACAAATATAGGGAATGGAGTTAATAGGGGATCGAGGCATTAATTTTTAAAATGACCGGCCAGAATGTTACATACCCAAATACCCATCTCGCTCAAATTCCGCTATAAGGCCCAAATAGAACTTCATCATGTGTGCATACAACTAATAAATCACAACCCCTTATAGCATAGAAGAGTACCTCGCGGATAATATTAGAATATGAATAAGCTCAACAACAACTGAATGGCACATCCCTCAACCATAACACTATCGAGCCAACCATTCCGACAAGGTATAGAATACACATCCTAATTGGGCCTACCAAAGGGCCCAAAATCAACTTTGGTCATCCACAAATAGATAAATCACCCTTTGAAGGTCCATAATGACCTAACCGTAATACATACCACCCTCTGACTAACATTGGCCATATTTTCACTGTCCACAACCATGCGAGAGGCCCTCCGGAGTCAATCTTTCCAGTTAGAACACATGAATCACCATATTTGATCTCATCTCCATCGCTTGAATGTCTAACACATCTCTCATATACGATCATTCCACAAGGAATACTACTTTAATTCTTCCATTCCACATCCCAAAAATCTGAATATCAGTAGTCGATCAACTAGACGAGTATCACTATAACGACCCGACCGATTATTTTGAGAGTTATAACCCCATTACCCTATTTTACTGCTCCTTTATTGTTCTATAGCTGTTATATGAGTTGTTCCGGGCCTGGAGATATTTTAGAGTCAATTTAGATAGTCTCTTAATTGAAAACTTAAGTTTGAAAATTTGACCGGATATTAAATTATGCATAAAAAATATCAGATTTGAATTTTTATGGTTCTATTAGATCCCTTAAGGGATTTTGTACTTAAGAACTCGTCCAGATTGGGATGTGGAGGTCCGTGGTAGAATTTGGCTTGAAATGCCAAAAATTAGAATTTTGAAAAGTTTGACCAGGTGTGGACTTTTGATATTGGATTCGGATTAGATTTTGGAAGTTGGAGTAGGTTTGTGGTGTCATTTATACCCGTGTGCAAAATTTAAGGTCAATCGGACGTGACTTGATAGGTTTCAACATCGTTTGTAGAATTTAGAAATTTCAAAGTTCACTAGGCTTGAATCCAAGTGAAATTCGTGTTTTTATGTATGTTGTTCATGGATGTGTTGGTATAATTGGATGAGGTACTAAGGGCCTCGAGGTGAATTTTGGATGGGTAACAAAGTTTAATTTGGATATTTCTGGAATGTTTCGACGTCGTTTCTTCAAGAATAAGTGGTATCATATGAAGAAAAAGATCTCCAAATTAATTTTATTGAATCATTATATCCATATTGATTTTTTGAAGCTATAGCAAAAATATTCGTCGAATTCAGACATTGTATGAGAGAGTTTTGCCTATTTTCGAGTTGGGAAAAATGATTTCCTGCCACCAACGTTCAAGGTAGCGTAGGGTGCTAGCCTTGGCACTGGGAATTTTTTAGCTACTGAAAACAGTGCCACAGTAGCGGCCCACACGACCTATGGTGACCGAATTGTAAAACTCCATAAAATGGGAGTTTTTGGCCATTTTTGAAATAAACATAGTTGGGGGAGCTCGGTACGGGTGATTTTCAAAGTCAAACTTCACAAATTGGATTGTATAAGTGATTATAACTTGATTTGTTATTCATGAATCTAACATTATTTCCAGCACTTATTTCATAATTTTAGGGATGAAGATAAAGATTTTCCAAAACATTGCTTTGAGATTTGGAGGTCGAGTTGATGTTGGAATTTGATAAAATTGATATAGTTGGACACGTGGATGAATGTGCATTCATATTCTGTAACTTTGGCCGGGTTCCGAGATGTGGTCCCCACAGGCAGTTTTTGGGTTAATTTTGATTTTTGTTGAAAAATTAGTATTTTTATATGGAATTAAATCCTATAATATGTATTGAATGAATCGAATTAGCTGTGGCTAGATTCGAGGCGTTCATAGGCCGATTCGCGAGGCAAAGACATAACAGAGTAAAGAATCACATAATTTGAGGTAAGTAACACTTTAAATTTGGTTATGTGGGTTCGTAACCCCGGATTATGTGTTATGTGATTGGTATTAAAGTGACGCACATGCCAAGTGACAGGCGTGTGGGCATGCGCCATGAGAGTTGTGACCTGGTTGATTCCATGGCACTATATAATGGTTCTATCTGGTTGATATGTGTGTTTTCATCACGTGACAAAGTAATTGAGTTGTCGATCATGCTAGATATCATGTTTGGACTCTATGCTGGTACTGCTGGGACCCATAGTGGTCGCTTGCTGTCATTTTACTAATTTTATTGATATTGTCTACTTAGTCATATTCATTCATTTTATATCATATCTCAGTCTTAGTTTCGTAACTTTGGTTGGGTTCCGAGATGTGGGCCCCAAAGACGTTTTTGGGTTAATTTCGGAATTTTGTTGGAAAATTAGCATTTTCATATGGAATTAATTCCTACAGTATGTATTGAATAAATCGAATTAATTGTGGCTAGATTCGAGGCATTCAGAGGTTGAATCGTAAGGTAAAAGCATAGCGAAGTAAAAAATCACATAATTTGAGGTAAGTAACACTTTTTAAACTTAATTTTGACGGTTCAAAACCCCGAATTACGTGCTATGTAATTGGTATTGAAGTGATGCACATGCCAAGTGACGCGCTTGAGGGTATGCAACGTGAGAATTCTGACCTGGTTGATTCCATGGCACTCTATAATGGTTCTATCATGTAATAAAGTAATTGAGATGTCGATCATGCCAGATATCATGTTTAGGCTTATGCCAGTACTGCAGGGACCCATAGTGGTGGCTTGCTGTCATCTTACTGATTTCACTGATATTTCCTACTAAGTCATATTCATTCATTTTATATCATATCTTACTCTCATTTGTTAGTTATTGATACATCATATCACTATTTTCGGGCTAGTTTCGTGATATTATGAGCTCCGTGTGAGACTGGAGAGTTTGATGACTGAATGAGGCAGAGAGCCTGATTGTAATTGATAGTTATGGGATCGGGCTGCACTCCGCTGCAATTATACTAATTTATGATAGAGCTTGGGCTGAAGGAGCTCCTCCAGATTCTATACACACCCCCAGAGATCGCAATTGATATTATTGAGGGATGAATCTTCCCTGGACACGGATCTTGTCTGAAGCACTTGATATGTGGAGATGGATCTTTTCCACAAGGCTTGATTAACCTTCCTCGGTACTAGGTGACTGATGGTTCGATCCATTCTAAGGACTCGAACCTCTAATGCTCGGGTAAATAGTGAAGGAATCTCATTCATCCCGTCATACTCACTACTTGATAGCTATGAAATTACGATATGAACTAAATAATATTTGTATTTATCTTTAACTAATTTTTTCCAGGAAATCTAGAACATATTTTATGTATGAATCTTTAATTATGGAGAAGATATGCAAATCCCTGATGCTTTTCTCCTTTTTGATAATCTTTATCCACCATCGAATAACCAGACCAAGGAAAAGGTTAAATTAAATGATGAAATGGACCGGCTTGTACTTTACAATGAAATTAAAAAATAGCCAGCTTTATAAGTGTTTATTAAAAAATAGCCACAGTTTTAAAAGTATTCGAAATTCAGTCAAAGATAAATTTAAACGAAAGCACTGTTCAATATATAGAAAAATACTCCAATACAATAAACTGGAGCTCCAATATATTATACTGGAGTTATAGTATAATATACTTGTCCAGCATAATATATTAAAGATTGCAGCACAAGTGCTCCAATCTCCAGTATATTATACTGGAACTTTTTATGTGTTGGAGTTCCAGCATAATATGCTGAAAGTTCATCATACACAAGTGTAACAATTCCAATATATTGTGCTAGAACTTTCCGTGTTGCTGCAAAATAAAGGCTATTTTTAATGACTTTGTAAATGCTGGTTATTTTTGAATCCGAAAACTGCCTACCCATGCTATTTTTATGTAGAATTTTACATGGGCAAAGTGCATCAATAGCCATTTTTAAATCCGCTATTTAAAATATATCTGTAATTTATAATGTATTTAAATATTAGCCAATTCGCCAACTTCATGACTAAATGTACTGAATTTGAAAATTGAGGACTTAGTGTCCTCAATTTTTAAGGTGCTAATTTGAAATTCAACACTAAGTGCCTTGAAGTTCTAAACTACTAATTTCAAATTCAAGGCATATGATTCAAACTGCAAAATATAGTTTTAAACTCTAGGATACAATATCCTGAAATTTAAATTTTGAGGTTTAAACTCTAGGACGTTGTATCCTGAAGCTTGAGTAAAATTGGTTAATCTTTAACTATATTATAAACTATGAATATATTATAACTAGTATGTTTAAAAGTGACTGCCTGGTGTCATTTCCACTTTTTGCGTTTGGCCACTTTAATTTCGCCTTTGGTAATAATTTTGACAAGATTGTTAATAAGTTCCTTGAGTTTTTTCTTTTAAACTGAAACAAAATTTTCAGCTTAGACCATAAAAAGGAGAAGTGGAATTGGAATTAATAATAAAGTGACTATTAGAATGCTATTGGGATTTGGTTTGTCAACAACCTTTTTTTAATAAACCGACCCTAGTAGAAATGTAGGATCATAGTTCATTTTTTCTTCCATCTTTTTCAAAACAGTATAAACAGTCAACAAGAATAATTTCTCCTAATAATTAGCAAAAAAGGTGGTATTTACTGAGTCAATAATATATGTATAGGCTTGAAACTGATAATTCTAGAGAAGAGTTAGGCAGTAGTGGACGACTTCGTGCTTTAGAATAAACAATAGATGAAAGTGAAAAAAAGGAGGAGAGAGCTACAAATATAAGACTTCTTTCTTAAAATTTTATAGGCTAAGAAAATATGGGGAAGGGCTTTTTTAATCCACCAAACTGTATAAATTGAAAATAGCCGGATAATATATAATCTATGCATAATATAAATAAAATTATATATAATTAGTATATAATTTTGCTCCTATCACTCTTTTGATTGATAGCAAACAAAACTTAAAAATCTATTGATAGAGTCCGAAACAAAAGAGAAAACGTTATAACCTTATACTTAGTGAATGTAATAAATTTTTATAAATTAGACGTAGATTTTACAATGAACTTCTAGTATTTTCTATCTATGTAGTTTGAATGAATTTTAAATTATAATTTAGAAAGTATTTCTTTAGTGACAATCAAACTCAAGAATGTGTATATGCAAAAAAGAAGAAGAGAGAAAGTGAAACTTAATTGTATACTTTATTAACATAATATTAATAACAAGTTCATAAAAGAAATATTCTATCTATAATTTTAATAAACTTAAATGATATAATTTATAATAAACATATAAAAAAATAAACATATAAAAAACTATAGTTAAATCACTTGGGTAAAATGAATAAATTATATATAATAATAAAAAATTACCTCTAGAAGGGATTGAAAATGTCAAGGGTAAATTAGGCATTATATAGGATAGGAGCATGCTAATGTTTATTGGTCAAAGTTGGAGGAGGAGTTTGATTTATAAAGCAAAATTGGGGATGTAAATAATTTTCACAAAAAACGATCGTATAAAATAAGATTATTCACGACTAGTAATGAGAGGCGGAGTTACATGGTCCAAAAGAATTTAATTGAATCTCTTTTCTCCAAAATTAAACATCGCAAATAGGATATATCATTGCACATACAAATACAAAGATTTCTTTTATTATTTTAGTTATAAAGGGTGTGTTTGGTACGAAGGAAAATATTTTTCCGAAATATTTTCCAATTTTCCCATATTTGATTGGCTTATATGTTTTGGAAAATATTTTTCTTATTAATTTATTTTTCTCCAATTGAAGAAAAATATTTTCCTTATCAAAAGAAGGGAAAACATTTTTCAAAGCTCCTTCTCAACCTTTGTCATTTTCACCAACCAACCCCACCCCCTTTCCAAAAAAAAGTTTTTTTTTTTTTTTTTACATTTCAGATTTTCCGTTACTATCCACCCTACTACCGCTCCATCCTCCTCCCTCCCCTCCCCCTTTCCCCTCAAAAAAATGTTTTTTTTTACCTTAAATTTTATTTTTTATAATTTCAAATTTCCGTTTTTTATTTTTCTGCACCATCCACCCCCACCTCCCACCCTGCACAATATTTTTTTTACTTTATCTTTTGTAATTTAATTTTTTATTTTTTTCGTTTTACTGTCCCCCTCCGCCTCCCCCCAACCCCTCCGAAAAGATATTTAAAATATATTTTTCAGCTTTTAATTGTATTATTTATCGATTTAAAGACTCAAAATTTTACAAGTTCCAAAATTATGAGTTCAGAGGTTTATGTGTTTGAAAGTTTACGAGTTTAGAAATTATAAAGTTTATGAGTTCGAAAATACGCGATTTTTGTGTTAAAAAGTAAAGCATCACATTAGTTTCTTTAGATTGTGCCAATTTTTAGAGACTTCGGGAGGGGGTGGAGGAGGGAGAGGGTGGGGGGAGGTGTGAGGGCAAGAGGTGAGGAGAGTTGGATAAAAAATATTTTCCTAAAAAAAAAAACTATTTTCTACTCTCTAACCAACAGTAGAAAATATTTTTCACTTACCAACCAAACAAGAGAAAATAAGTGATAAAATTACTCATTTTTTATGAAAACATTTTCCTTCGTACCAAACACAACCACAGAGGACTAAAAAAGTAGTTTGGGTTGTTGGTTCAAATACATTCTTGTATGATTCAACTCATACATTCGTTGTATTGACTCTGGTTCAAGTGCGTTAGAAGCACTACTGTAACACGCACAATAAAATGGGTACTTTAGGAGGGATGAGTTTCTTCATCACAACAACAAATTAACATATCATAGAACATTCATTTCTATACTTAGAAACAAACATTGTGGCTCGTCCAATATCCAAAGATGACGAAGGTTGCTGTTTTCTATTGTCTTCTTGTAATAATTCTCATGTTATCAATGGATGAGTTGTGTCTACAAAGCCAAGCCATGACCTTAGACTTGTCCCCTATCAAATCCGAAGGTAAATGTTAGTTAAAGTGTACGACCAACTGATCATTAAAAAAGTATAAGTTTTTAGAAATAAGTTTATTTTTATCTATTTATTATATTTTCAACGATGTTTATTCCTATGTCAGAAGAAGATAGGAATGATTTAATCCGAGGCCGCAGTAATAGGGTGACTTGGGGCAATGCCAATCCTCCACCTATACCAAATATGAGAAGTCATTAGTATGGTTCTAAGAGACCTTTAATTTACTGATTTCATTAATTTTTCTTTCTTCTTCTTTTATTTTATTCTTGAAAAATAACTACCTTCATGCGCACGCAGTGGATGTGGTGACAATTGCTTTTAGGGCTGCTGAGGATGGGCATTGGGAAGAGATGGAACAAAATGGCATCTACAGGCTGTTTGGGTGTTTGGGTGGTGTGTTCCAATATTATATACTACTATTTTATTGTTATATTAAATAAAATATTTTATGTCTGTTACTTAAAATATATTATATTGTATTGTTAAATTCACTGATATGTAACCATACAAAGAGTACGTTTTATTTGAGCATCTATTTGATGTGGTGGAATTGTTACATTATTTTTCATTTTCATGTTACACCTACTGTTAATTGGTAATATCATTTATAGGTGTTTAGGGGGCGGGCTGTTAGCGGGTTGGGGACAACTCGCTCTTAGCGAATTAGAGTTTTGCGGGTTTTTGCGGGCCCATACGGATTCGGGCTTAAACAGGCTTGGGCCCGGGCTCCAGTTATTATTATTATTTTTTTTTTGAAAATTAAATTTTATTTTTTTATTCAATATTATTGATAGATAAGTATTTGCAAATTTTTAAGGGTTAGAATTAAACTTTGAAGTTTAAAGTTTAGAGTTTTAAATTAAAAATTATAAAATTGAAAATTTGAAATTAGAAACTTAAAAAGTAAGTGGCTGCAAAAAATAGTTAATAAGACCAATTGGCAAGTTCAAACTATATTCTTCATACTTCAAATTATTATGTGTAGCTCATAAACACAGTGTCAATATCAACAGTTTCAATTAGTCCAATATCCATATAAGTATATAAAGCTCTAATTAATTGACTAACACTTTATCATTTTGCTTGTAGGGTTTAAAATAGCACCAATTAGATAAATGTAGGAAATTTGGTAGAAATACTTTTTATACTTATCTAGCATAGATTCAACAACAATAGCATATCCTTTTTTTTGCTTCAAATTATGCCGTAAAAGAGAAATTTCAGCAACATGAACCAAATCATTTGAAATTGTAGGATAATAAGCTCCAGAAAACTCAAGTGAAGCCACATAAAATTTTTGTAAAAATTGTACAACATCATAAATGATATCTCAAGTTCTAGATGTTA
The DNA here is from genome assembly GCA_032618575.1 of Nicotiana noctiflora. Taxonomy (NCBI): domain Eukaryota; kingdom Viridiplantae; phylum Streptophyta; class Magnoliopsida; order Solanales; family Solanaceae; genus Nicotiana; species Nicotiana noctiflora. Next base: position 12,017 of record JASVEL010009298.1, on the reverse strand, counting down.
ACAAACAGTTAGTATCGGTACAATGAGAATTAGCAACTTCAGTTATAGGCATTCTTTATTTATAACAGCATCTTAAGATCAAATACATATAACTCCACCTAGTAACTATTTCTTCAAGCATGAGTCTTGGTATTAGTCCATAGTGTTCATATTTTTTCTTAAATGCATTTAATCTAGCACTTCTATTATTTTTATAAATTACACCAACAACTATCCTAACTAAAGTAATTTCATCTCTAAATAATTCAAGGTCACTCTTCACAATCAAGTTATATATATGTACATGCATATCTACCATGAAATATTTGAGGAAGTGGTGAGTGTAGATTCAATTTTAATATTGCAATAGCAACATGTTGTTAGAAGCATTATTAAATGACAGACACAAAACTTTTTCTGCATGATTATAAAATATAGCAATTTTATGTATAATATTACATATAAATGCACCAGTATGACTTTGATCTTCATCATATTTAAAAGCAATAATACATTTTTGCATACAAAAATTTATCTGTCTAATGTCATGTAACAATCAAATAATCACTTTTGTTTACAGTACGACCAATATCAGAAAAAAGAAAAATTTTACAAGGAAGACTTGTGAACAAATAACGTATATATGTCTAATATAGTCCAAAAAGCCTAAAGATATTAGCTCTACAAGTAATTCTAGGAATATCTTTAAACAGAGACTTATAAATTCATTGAATATAAGTAATAAGAAACGGTGAAGAAGCAAAACTAAAAGGTAAACAACCTAAAATAATCATTTTAGCTAATTTTTCCTGATCTTTCTAAATATCGTATTTCCAAATAACCCCCACCCCCAGTACTCGGGTTAAGTTTTTTTTGCCCACATGACTCATCTACTCCCCAATCAAGAGGGCGTTTCTCTTCCATATGCCTACGAAGTTGACCCTTTCTTCCACACTTATCGGGCTCATGCTTATAATATTCACTACAAATTTTATAATTTAAATAATTTTTATGATCTTCTATTCTTTCGAAAAATATCCAACACTTACTTCTTAATCGCCGATTCTTCTTAATAGGGAGAGGAGGCCTACTTGTTGTACCCAACATTTTGAGTTTGACTAGCATTACCAAGTGTATGTGGCGGTGTTTTAAGATTATCGGGTGATTGAATATCATCTAACAATCATCTAAATCATCATCTACACCATAATTTTCTTGCATTCGCTCATAATCTACATTTAAACTTTTAGGTGAACTTTCAGAAATGTGTGTAAAGCTACTAGAAGAACCAACACCACCTCTTGTGCGTTTTGAAGTTTTTTTACTACCACCTCTACTAGTGCACGCTTTTTTTTGCCGCTCTAAGTAAATCCATTATATAAATTAAAGTAAGAAATTAAATTAAGAAACTAAATTAATAAATTAAATAAATAATTTTAAATAATAAAATAAGTGTACACCAAATAAGAGAAAGAGATGGAACGAGTGTACCGAAATTTTAGATACCGCACTAATTTTGAATTTTGATATAAAAGATCAAACGTCAATTGACAGACCGAAACTTGATAGTTGATACTTTATGCTTGAATACCTCATAACACACTTCACTTGAATAATAGATATTTGATAATAATAATTTTGTAATGACTAAACTGTCATGACCCGGCCCGTCGTCACGTGAGTTACCGCCCCGTTTCCCCCATTTTCTACTTCCTTATGTTTCATTATAGGAGTCTTGGGTGAATGAGTTGAATTGGATTTGTTTTAGATGGAAACGAGACACTTAGTCTCTTAAAGGATGGTTTGTTTTGGAAAAGTTAATCGGGTGTTGACTATTGAGTTAAAGGATTTGGATGTGATTTTCGGTGATTCGGTTAGCTTCGAGGGATGATTTGTGACTTAGGAGTTTGATCATAATTGATTTTGGAGGTCTGGTGTAGAATTAGGCTTGAATTGGTGAACTTAGTATTTTGGCGAATTCCGGTTGATAGGTGAGATTATGATCCGAGGGTCGGAATGGGATTCCAAAAGTTGGTGTAGCTTCGTTAGATGATTTTGGATGTGTGTGCAAAATTTCAGATCATTTAGGAGGTGTTTTGGTTAGGTTTTTGATAAAATGCGTAATTCGAAAGTTTTGGAAGAACTTAGGCTTGAATCCGATGTAACATAATGGGTTTTGGTGTTATTTTGGTATTTCGATGATTGGAGCAAGTTTGAATGATGTTTTAGAATGGGTTGACTTTGGTTGAGGTCCCGGGGGCATCTGTGTGATTTCGGATGGCCATCGGGATGATTTTCGGACTTGAAGAAAACACTGTACAAAATTCGAAAAATACTAGAATTCACCTTTTAGTATTAATTAACTATAAAATTGATCATATTAAGTAATCTTAATTTGTTCATTGAAAATACTAATATGGCTAACTAGGCTCTTTACTCCAAAGACAACTTTAAAATAAAAATATTAATTCTTTTTTTATATTTAAAAATAATAATACTATGAACTGCATATAAAAAGGGCAAAAAATCAAATAAAATGGACGGAAGGGAGTAACATTTTTCAAGTTACATTCATGTTCAAATAATGCGGAAAACGCCTAAGAATAAATCCATAGTCCACAATCCACATGGTGAAACTTGGATTTTTTTCAATTGTTTAAAAATTGGGTTCAGATGTCGGAAAGTTGTTATTCTATGTTCACATTTCAATTCTTTGACTGGAAATCTCCATTCAATATATGTAAAAGTTGTCGAGATTTGACTCAAGTTGTGGGAACGACGCGTAACGAAATGGGTATTTTAAGTGATAAATTGCATGTGTATTTCTTCCTCGCAAAGACACTCATTTCTGAACATAACGCAAAAACTGTGACAGCTCAAGAAATGAAGAATATTGCTGCGTTCGACATATTTGTAATTTTTCTTATTTTATCAATGGATACATTGTGTTTGCGAGGCGAATCCAGAATCTTAGAGTTAGACTTGTCGCCTGTTGAATTCAATGAGAATATGAGTCATGTCCGAGGTCGGAGTAACAGGCAGCTGTTCAAACCTAATCCTTCGCCTATGGCAAATTCTCGTAAACATCAGATCGGATCTAGTCCACCACCCATTATGAAATAACAAGTTTTCATTTTGCAATACTTTTTAGTCTCAAAAATTGTGAAACAAATTGTCAGATCATTTGATAAGCCTAACGGGAAATTTGTTCTCAAAGTATATATGGATATTACTCCGGCTTGTAATTTGTATGGCCAGCTGATCACTGATTTATTTTTATGAATAATTTTTTTTTTTCCTTCTAACTGCGTACTTCCTTAGATCTATTTGAATACATAATAAGAAATGAATTGAAACCTTAAACTGCACTTTAGTGAATTATAACTTGCTACTTGTAGAAAACTGCTGGAATTGGAATGCAATGCATTCAATAATTTAATCCTCCAGATGAAAACAACAACCCTGTAAATCACCCACACCTCATACCCATCTGTACAATATAAAGAAAGACTTTATCAACCATGACTATCATCATAAAGCTTTTGGGAAAAGACTAGGCTATATGTAACTGAGAGATAAAATACACGGGCTATGGAGACCAGCAGAGACCCTAAATCTGATAGATTTGGGTAATTATTTTACGTTATGAAGATTCACTCACAAGAAATCTACAATAAAGCCACACAACAGGCTCCATGGTTCATTATGTTACAATATCTATCAATCCGACAATTGGAACCAAAGTTTAATTCATATGATGCAAAGTCAATCACAACCAGAATATGGATATGCCTACAAGATGTACCGACTTAATTCTACGACTTAACAATTCCAAAAAGAATCAGCCAAATGCTGGGAACACTATTCAAAATCGACAACTGCACATCCTAAGCAATTAGAAGACAATATGTTAGACTATGCATTCTAACCCCCCCCCCCCCTTGGGAAATTTCTACCAACATCAGTGTTACTAGGAATTGTGATGACCCAAAGGGTCAACTTATGTTTTACAACTCGATTTAGTGTTCCTAAGCCTTCAAATCCTCATTTTATTCCTCCTCGATTTGCATGCGCAGTTCAGACGTGTTACTAGAAAGCTTTTATATTGAAAGTTGATGAAAATAATAATTTTTGAAAGTTGATTTAGTTGACTTAGGTCAGTGTTTTGAGTAAACACACCTGGACTCATATTTTGACAGTCCCGGTAGGTCCGTATCGAATTATGGGACCATGGGGTATGCTCGAAATCTAATTTCAAGGTTCGTAGCTCAAAAAATAGATATTTTATAAAAATTGAAAGTGTGAAAGTCTAATGGTATAAGAATTTGGTTAATGTTTGATCTTGTTGGTATCTGGTCCAATTTTTGGTTCTGAAGCCCAGAACAGGTTCATTATGATATTTAAGACTTGTATGTGAAATTTGATGAGGAACGGAGTTGGTTTGACGTGATTCGGACATCTGGTTGAGAAAATAGAACCGTTAAAGTGTCCTTGGGAATTTCTTTTGATTTGATCCAAATTTATAGTTCTAGGTGTTATTTTGGCGATTTGATCACGCGAGCAAGTTCGTACGATATCTAAGACTTGTTTGCATGTTTGGTTTGGAGCCCCAATGTAACGACCCGGCCGGTCGTTTTACTTTTTAGAACCCCATTCCCCTAAATAAATTTTCATGTGCTTTCTTTAGCTAACTTACGACTTGCGGGGATGGTTGGTTCGGGATTTGGAAGGGTTTGGTTGATATAACCTCACTTGATTTCTTAAATTTTTCTTAAAAGGCCAAGTTTGACTTTGGTCAACATTCCTAGCAAACGGACCTGGATTGTTTTGATGCTCTCGGAGGATCCGTAGGATAATATGGGACCTGGGCGTATGCCCGGAATCAAATTCCGAGGTCCCTAGCCCAAGTAATAAATTTTTATTAGAAATTGTTAAAACTGAAATTTCAAGGATTTAAGGAAGCTAATTAATGATTGATCACATTGGTATCAGGCTCGTATGTTGGTTCCAGAGCCCAGTACATGTCCAATATAGCATTTAGGACTTGCCCTCACAATTTGGTATCAATCCGAGTAGTCTAAGTGTGTTTCGGCTCGTTAGAAGTGAATTGAGAACTTTAAGTTCAAAAGTTTGATCCAATTGGTTTTAGGGGTGATTCTTAGAATTAGCGTTGTTTTGTGCTATCCGAAGGTTCGAGCAAGTCTGTTTCATGATTTCAGACTTGTTGTTATGCTCAGGCGCTGCCCGGGAGCCCCGAGTGTCAATCAGAAGAAGTTCGAGTGAAGTTGGAAAATTTGAGAAGTGCTGAAGCTTCAACTGCTGTCACAACCGCACCTGCGGTTGGTCAGCCGCAGGTGCGAGACTGCTGAAGCGGTCGAGGCCTCACAGATGCGGCCCAGGGCTAGCCAGGCAAAACCGCAGAAGTGGCTGTGTAGAAGCGGCTCCAAGACCGCAGAAGTGGTCCCAACCCATTTGGCCAATTTTGCAGATTCGACCTCCTTCTCGCAGAAGCGAGTCCGGAGATGCGGTCCCCCGACCGCAGATGCAAAAATCACTGAAGCATCGATCTTTTCTTCCATGTCATAATACAGAGTGGTGATAGTATTCTTGCTGGCTCTAATTTTCATCTGTGCATAAAATTATTTAGAATTTGAGCCACCATAATCAATCCATGTTGCTCCAGATTTTTGCCTCAGTAACCTTTCCATTTCTCCAATTCATTCATAGTGTGTTTCTCATGCTATATCAACATCTGACTAAAAGGATCAAGGGTCAAATTAGCCGGAGTGCATTCCTATTTCTGCCTTATTTGAGTCAACTGTTGCTCATAACTTTCCATTTCCTAATTCAGCCATTTGGCCTTACCTTTTAGTTTGTGTAGTTTTTGCCATATAGTAGTCATACGGTCTTGCTCATATTGTTGTTGCTATACTCTATCCACCATAGGCCTGAAATCCTTATGCTGCATTTTTATCATGTAGAACTTGAATGGCTTTGGATAAATAGTTCTTCTTTTCCATATTTGAACAATCATTGGAGAGTGGTCAGAAATTCCAGGTTCTAGAAAGTTTGCTTCCAAATGCCCATAATTGTTAGTCCAGTTGAAATTACCAAAAGCCCAGTCAATCTTACTGTATACTTTATCATTAGCATTCTGCTTGTTGCACCATATATAAAAATATCCCTTTGTTCTTAATGGAGTTAGCTGCATATTGTTAATACATTGCTTGAAATCTTGCACCTCACTTGCAGTCACTGGTTGTCCTAACTTATCATCTTTGGTTAAGACATTATTGAAATATCTACTTGTGAGCCCAGGTACTTGGATTTTGCCCCCTACCAGCTGGAAGTCATGCCATAAACTTACCCTTTCGTGCACCTTGTTTCTAGCATAGACAACTACCAATATGATCTGGGAATTGGTTACTGGATCTACTGAGTAGTACATGAATTGCTCATGAATGTTGACTATCTTTACAATCAAGTTTGTCTTCCATAACAACCAAATTCTTCCATTTATAGCTTTAGTATAATTATAGTAATATTCCCAATCTTTAGCTACATTACTCACTATTTTTTTGCATTCTTTTCCTTTACTCTAGTTTCTAAACATCCAAGAATGTCTACTTTATTCTTTTGTAGAAAGAGTCTTAACTCCTTCTATTTATAAGGCTTATTTAGACCTCTTATATTTCAGGTGCTTATGATCATGGTAGCTTTTGGATAGGTTCAGTAAGAAACCCATCTCCTTGTGCAGAACTCTGCCCATACTCTCCCAGTATTATGAACTTGTTAGTAGTGCTAGCTTCTACAGTATTAGTCTGCTGCAATGCCCCAGGCCTATGCTACACTCTATTTCGTCATTTGTGCTTATCACATGCATTCTTTGAGTAGAGCGATTCATAGGTACTATCTTCTAATTATCCTTTTCTGTCTCAGTTTGTGGGCGCTCTACATCATCCCCCTCTGCTACGTCTCCTTGTTCTTGTTGTACCTTGGTTTCCATTCTTGTACCACTTTCTTCCTCTGCCCCTATTTCTTCTTTTAGGAGCCTTAAACTCAGGCTCTTCATGATTTTGGTTGTTTGTCCTCCAACATTCAAAGTTTTCATGGCCAATATGTACATATTCACGATAAAATTTTGGCATCCACTCGTAGAGATTTCTTTTTGCCTAGTACTAGAAGGAGTAACAATCTCTATACACTCCACTAAAGGCTTAGTGATATAAACCTTTACCAGAAATCTTGCATAAGAAATTTTGTTCAAATCTGTTGTGAATCTGTCAATGTATATGGGTAGTCCTATAACACTAGCCATCTAGCTGAGTACATCAGGAGTCCAGTATCCAACACGTAAGCTAGGGAAATGAATCCATAAAGGGATTGTTTTTATACATTTAGGGTCAAAGTGAAAATCCCTTTCTTAATTATGCAAAATGAACGGCTTGTTGTGGTACGAGTAAGGACCTGCTTGCATAACTAGGCCCCTTTCCTAAATTGTTGAAAATCAAAACACATAATGCCCATCATTGTGATATAGAATTTGAGGATTAGAAACGAAATCCCTAATAGATTATATATAATTCTCCATAGATTTCTCATATGGAGCATCACCAAGGACATATTTAATTAAGGCAGTCGCCCAGTGGTTGTTTAACTCACATACATTTTCCTCAGCAATTTGAATAACTATCTTACCATCTTGACTTCGTGTAACATATTCGAGTCACATTCCTATCTGAGAATTACGATTCTGCTGCCTGAGCTCCTTTGCATTATGTTCCTTCTCCTTCCTACTCCCTGTTGTAGCTGCTTGTTGTTCTAGATCTGGAGATGCTTGTGCAGAAGATCCAGCTTCAAAACATTGTAATCTTCTCGGAATTGTGGGCAATTGATCTTCGCACTTTTGAATTTCCTTCTCCTTCACTACTTCAATACTGCTCCATTGTTTACTGTTGCATTCATTATCCTCATCACTTAGCTCATTTTCCTCTTGAATTGGTTGGAATCGAGTGGGCAGAAAGCTGCCAAACGTTAATGGAGTGGGTGTTTGCATCCATGAGGTCACCACAGTTACAGTAGCAGCCGGTGTTACTGGTTGTTTGCGTCTCTAGCCATTGACATTGCACGTTAGCCTACCTTGGCTTATCGTGCGCCGAGAGCATTTTGCACATTAGTCGACCTATTATGTTTATCATAATGTAATTGCAGTATAATTATATGTTTACTATTTTATTGCACTAGTATAATTATACTGTTATATTAAATTTTGAATGAAGTAATTAACAAAACTTAGAAGTTAATATAATAAAAATATGCATATAAATTTTTATAAGTATAAATAAAATTATATTTGGTATTTAAGATGTATATGTTTTTCATGAATATATATTAATTAGTAATCATATATTTATAACTAATATTGTAAAAATATTTATATTTATATATATATATATATATATATATATATATATATATATTATAACTTAATAATATTTAGTTTAGATAGTTAGAAAAACAAAAACTATATATTTTGTAAGAACATTATGGAATTCATGTTTGATAAAACAAATTAACATTTATAATTATAATGACATAACACTATTCATATGTTTAACAAAATTAATCAATCAATTATAACTAAAAAATGAACAACATGTAATGTGAGCCAATACTACTAAAACAAGCAAATTGGAACCATGAATATAATATAATTTAAAAATAAAAAAAATAGTTTAGTGTCAAATTCCAACATAGTAATAGTAAGTTCCACTACAACTTAAGATTCGAAAACTTAATAAGTTTATAACCACATTCAACAAAAAAATTCCACTTTAATTGCATCACTCATTATATGCCAATTTTGTTAATGGTTCATTGTTTCTAATATTAGGAGGTGTAGTTTCAAGAAATAGAATAAGAAAATAAGTTAAAAAAATAAAATATAAGCAATTACATGGAATCAAAAGAAATAAAGTTAAATAATATACAAGAAAAATATATTTTAAATTTTTAAAACAAATTAAAAGGTAAAAATATAATTAAGAAATTAAAATAATAGAAATAAAAAGTTACAAGGAAAATAAATTTAAAAAAAAAAACTAAACGGCAACCTTGCAATTGTAGGTGTAATTACCACCAATTCTCACCTCCCTCGAGAATTGAATAGTGCAATTAGACCTTTCCAATTACACATAATTACATGCTGACCAAATAATTACTTGACCAAACAAACATGTCAAACCTGTAATTATACCCAATTACACCCAAATCCAATTCCTAGGTTGCTTTCCAAACATGTTCTAACTCTTCCTCTTCTATTAAAGAAAAGAAAATTTTGTCATCAATGGTCTGCTCTCATTTTTTTTTTTCCTTTCTTTGACCGGAAATTTGCATTCAAGTATAATTTTTTTCATTCAATAATGAATTACGTTGTAGAGGTTTGACTCAAAGTTATGGTTGGCAAGTACAAACGCGTATTGCAATGAGTATTTTAAGAGATTAATTCCCTTTGTGGGTTTCTTCCTTGCAACTAGAAGCATATATCACAAAAGACATCCATTTCTCTGAACTTACTTAACACACAAGCATTATTATTACAAGTCAAGAAATGAAGAATATTTCTGCTTTCTACATTCTTATAATTTTTCTTATTTTATCAATGGATATATTATGTCTACAAAGCGAATCCAGGATCTTAGACATATCCAATGTCAAATTCAAAGACATTAGTCTAATCAGAGGTCGCAGTAACAGGCAGATTCCTATCAAACCCAATCCATCGCCAACCCCAAATACTCGTGGTCGTTTGTACGAATCTAAGAGACCTTTCACTGACTATTTTTTTGTCTTTTTTAACATTGTTTTCTGAAAGATTTCTGACAATAAATTTTCTTATTGTACGCAGTGACTATAGTCCACCACCGTTGAGAATGAAATAAGGAAGCTCTCAACGATCGAGACAGATCGAGGATCCTAAAGTTGATGGTCGGCCTAAGACCGCAGCATAAGTTACATCTCCCACGTTACTTTTTCTGGAAATTATATATATGTTCAATTTGCATACTTGCAAAACTAAGAATATTTTATAATGAAATTATCATTCTCAAACAATGGGCTGCAAAACTAATAGAACCTCAAGTATGTAATGCTCCACCCTTAGTAAAAGCTCTATATTTTTAATTATGACAAAGCATAACAGGATAGAGACGCTGATATATAGGTTGTTGCTATGAAATCTGAAATGAAGTGCATGTACTCCAACTAAATCTGGGATCTTGTAGAATAACCTACTGCAGTAAAATACTTTAGTTGTAGGTGGATCTGTAAGAAAAAAAAGAGGAGGTGATGGAAAAGTGTAAACTTTTAAAGTTAGGCTTGTTGAGAAAAGGTTTACTCAAAAAGAAGGGATCGATTATGAGGAAAACTTTTCGCCAGTAACCATGCTTAAATCCATCAAGATTCTCTTATCCATTATTGCTTATTATGATTATGAGATTTGACAAATGGATGTCAAGACGATTTTTCTTAATAAAAATCTTGATGAGTGCATCTATATGGCATACCTAACCGATTTCATAAAAAGTGGCAATGAACACATATTGTGTAAATTAAAGAAACCCATTAATGGATTGAAATAAATTTCTAGAGCATGGAGACACATCGATTAAAATCTTCAGTTTTGATCAATGTGGAAACAAGTCTTGTGCCTATTGGAAGTGGGATAGAGATAAATTTATATTTTTTATATTGTATGTAGATGATAGTCTGCTCATAGGAAATAATGTGAGCATGTAGAATTCAGTAAAGAAATGATTGTCCATGTTTTGATATGAAAGACTTGAGATAAGCAGCATATATCATTGGGATCAAGCTTATGTGAAATCGCAAGCAAAAGATATTAGGCTTATCCCAAACACTTTATATTTATACTAAAAAGTGTTAGTCGGAAAATACATGGTCGCAATATATTTGCGTCAGAATCAACTGAAATTTTGTGACAGATTTAGTTGCAAATTGGAAAATACGGGGACATTTGAATTCAAGCGATTTGTGACTGAAACAGTTCCTAAATTTGTTACTGATTAAGTTGCTGACCAGAAATATAAAAAAAACAAATACAAATTAAAAATTTCGAATGATTCTGTCGGAACATTTAAAAATAAAATTGAATTTTAATTATCATAAGTATTAAATAATTAATTAATTACAAATTATAGAAATACTGTATTTGTGACTAATTGAATTGCAAATATTAGTTATTAATTGATTAAAATTTTTGAAAATCTCCATTTTCGACTGATTCAGTTGCAAATCTTAACTAAATTTTGTTAAAAACTTTTAATTTGTGACTGAATCAATCGCAAATATGGATAATTTTTGGTGCACTTCGCGACTAATTTAGTCGCAAATCTAGGCATTTTTTTGACAAAATCCTATTATATTTTTAATTACACCACCTGCCAAATAAAACAGCCAATCAAACACCTAATGATTAACCAAAAACCTAATATAAAAATCCAAAATTCAATAGTTACTACAAAACGAACATTAATATTTATAATAATTCAACCAACTATCAAATATATCTCTCGCTTCAACTCCAAAATATTCAAATAGCCTATTCAAAATTAGTCTCCTCATCGGACTCAGAGTACTCCATTGCAACTCCTTTTTTAACAATTTTTCATCAAAGCATGAGTTGCTTGAAATTTTTGCAACATGATTTGATCCACTTTTTGACGTATAGCTCTCATGTGTTCTTGAAAAATAGATGTCCCACTGAATAATATTACCGGTACACGACAGGAGGATGGTTGTACTCCAATCCCGTAGGCTTTACCTTTATTTATTATTTTCATGAGAAATAAAAGAAAAGAAAGTAAACGAAATAAGAAAACATACAAGCGGCTTTCAAATTAATACCAAAATAGATAATTACATTTTTATACTTTTATTCACACAACCAGCCGCATGTCCAAATTACAGTCATATCCTCGGGGACCGGCTGAGTACCTTCAGGCAGAGTTTGTCGCTAT
>JASVEL010009296.1:0-122476 GCA_032618575.1 Nicotiana noctiflora | reverse complement strand
TTGTTTCCTAACTCAAGTACTTCTTTCTTTTGTCCGTTCGAGGACGAACGGTTGTTTTAGAGGTGGAGATTGTGACGACCCAAAGGGTCATCACTTATTTAATTAATCAATTCGAGCTTCGGAGGCCTTGAAAACCTCATTCTATGTTGCCTCGATTTACGTGCACGATCCGAGCATGTAGCCGGAAAGATTTTGTGATAGAAAATATGAATTCTATGAGAAATTTGGATAAAAATGATATTAATATTGATATGGTTGACTTCGGTCAACATTTTTGGTAAACGGATCCGGACCGAGATTTGATGGTCCCGAGAGGTCCGTAGGAAAATATGGGACTTGGACATGCGTCCGGAGTCGAATTCTGAGGCCTAGAGCCCAAGTTATGAATTTTTATGTGAAATTGTTTTGATGCAATTATTAAAGGAAATAAATTAGTTGACCTTGGTATCGGGCTCGTATTTTGGTTCCGACGCCCGGTACAAGTCTTAAATATTATATATGTGATTTCTGTAAAGTTTGGTGACATTTGGATGTCGTTTGAGAGGTTTTGGACCTTGAGTCCCAAGTTTGAAAGTTTTGAAAACTAAAGGTATGAAAATCATGCATTTGAGGCTTGATTTGATGAAAACGAGGTGATATTGGCGATGTGATCGCACGAACAAGTTCATAATGTGTTTTTGAGGTTATGTGCATATTTGGTTTGGAGCCCCGAGGGCTCGGGTGAACTTTGGATAGGCCACGAGATCAATTTTTCATGTTAGAAGTTCCTGTCTGCAACTGGTCTGCAGAGTTCGCAAATGCGAACAATAGTTCGCAAATGCGAACTCCCCACTATTCTGCAGAGTTCGCAAATGCGAACAATAGTTCGCAAATGCGAACTCCCCCTATTGTGCCTGAGTTCGCAAATGCGAACAATAGTTCGCAAATGCGAACTTGACCCTACTGTGCTTGTGTTCGCAAATGCGAGCTATAGTTCGCAAATGCGAACTGGCCACTATTCTGCCTGGGTTCGCAAATGCGAACAATAGTTCACAAATGCGAACCTCCCCATATTTAGCTAGTGTTCGCAATTGCGAACAATAGTTCGCAAATGCGAACTTCCTAGTTTTGCCTTGGCTTCGCAAATGCGAAGAAAAGTTCGCAAATGCGAACTTCCCACCCTTAGCTTATTTTTCAAACTCCAGAAATTGGTCGGGGTTCGCAATTGCGAACCCATGTTCGCAAATGCGAACACAGAGACTTGAAAAACACGAATTTCAGTCATTTCTTCACATTTTACAAAACCAAAACACCCATTTGCGATTCTTCGAGGATTTCTTCTTCATCAAAACGATTGTAAGTCACTTTTTACTTAATTCTTTCAATTCCTAACATCATTAAACATGTTTTTCATAAGAAATCAAAGATTTTCATGGTAAAATTCTTGTTTTTGTTAGAAAATAGGGTTTTTCATAAATTGGGAATTGGACCTCGAATTGAGGTCCGATTTTGAAACAAATTATATATATGAACTCGTGGGGGAATGGGTAACCGGATTTTGGTCCTAACCCCGAATTCCGACCATGTGGGCCCGGGGTTGAAATTCACTATTCATGGCAGAATGTTGTAAAAGTAGTATTTGGTATTAGGAATTAGTTTGTTGAGTAGAATTGATGATATTAAATCAATTGTGTATAGATACGGTTGGATTGGAGCCAAATTGAAATAAAAGACATTTCCACGGAGTGAATTGTTCATAAGCATTCGAGGTAAGTGTTTGTTCTATCCTAGCTTGAGGGAATAGGATTATGTATTATGTGTTATGTGATCGAGTGCGGTGTATGGGTTGTGGTGACGAGCATCCATACACTGGCGTCTAGTATGACCGTGAGTCGTTGGAAAATAATTATTTTGAGATATATTACAGATGAATTGTTATTGTCCTCCCTTATTGGGACTTGTTGTGAAGATAAACATTGATTGCCCTTGATGGGACGGTTTATGAATTACTATTTCCTCTTTGCCCTTAATTGTGATTGTTATTTGGGTGAGGAAGAGTGATAATGCACGAAGGGTGATGCCGTGCCATGTTTATTTATTTATGCACGAAGGTTAATGCCGTGCCATGTTAATTTATTGATTATGCACGAAGGATCATGTCGTGCCCTATTATTGATTATGCACGAAGGATCATGCCGTGCCCTGTTATTGAACCATGTACGAAGGATCATGCCGTACTATGGATGTGAGGATGAGAGTAAAAGCACGAAGGGTGATGCCGTGCAACTAATTGTCGTTCCTTGACTTGATATTACTTGTTTTTCCATTATATTTTATTTTGAGTGATGTCGTGCAACCATTTATCATTCCTTGACTTGATATTACTTGTTTTTCCATTATATTTTATTTTGAGTGATGTCGTGCAACCATTTATCATTCCTTGACTTGATATTACTTGTTTTTCTATTATATTTTATTTGAGTGATGTCGTGCAACCATTTATCTTTTCTTGACTTGATACTACTTGTGTTTCCATTATACCTTGTTTTCCTTGTGAACTTATTAACTGTTGTTAATTGTTGAATTCTTTGAAATATTCCTTATTGTGTTATTACTTGGTTAATTCTTGTTATTTGTGGTAATATATATATTAAAGAATTGGGATCGGGTGGTACGCCTACCATAAGATATAATTATTGATACAATGAGATCGGGTGGTATGCCTACCACAAGATAATATTTATTGATACAGATGGGAGCGGGTGGTACGCCTACCACGAGATATGAAAAGGAAAATAAAGAATTGATACACGAAAGTAAGATTTAATTATGTGGATTAGATTAATCTGGACATTATGAGTTTATTGATTGTTATTGCAGAGTAGAGTATTTCCTTATAAATGTTTATGTACATATATATATATATATTGCACCTGCACAGGTTTATGTAGGTGTCTGGTCCTAGGCTTGTCACTACTTGTCACTACTTCGCCGGGATAGGCCAGGCACTTACCAACACATGGGGTCGGTTGTGCTGATACTACACTCTGCGCTCTTTTTGCGCAGATACAGGTTACGGACAGCAGCAGCGGCAGCAGTAAGTAGATTGCGTGGGAGTTGATCATATTTGAGACCGAGGTAGCTTGCAGGCGTCCGCAAGCCCGGCGTCTCTCTCTTTATCTATATTATTAGCTGGAGTCTCTTTGTTCCGAGACAAACAGAATTGTGTTATATTTCTTCGGACTTTTATGTGTAGTATTCCATAGTAGTTTGTGAGTTGGTGACTCCACGTCTTGGGTAGAGGATTTCAGTATGATTTTCACCTTGTGATTTGTTATTTCCATTTCGATAAAGTATTCCGCATTTATTTGATTAAAATTGTGTTAAAAACAGGATAGTATGAATACAGTGGCTTGCCTAGCTACCACGAGTAGGCGCCATCACGATCCTGATGTTGGAGAAAAATCCGGGTCGTGACAAGCTCTCACTGTCCACACTCTCTCTAACAATGACAAACGATACATAAGAGGCTGGACAAAAAAGAAAAAAGAGAGAAAGACCAGTGGGCGAAGGCGACATCTCACATGTAAGGGGCCTGTGCCCGAACCTCTCATGAAAGGTCGACCATGTGCGAATCTCCACTGTATGGGGAAGTATGGCCTCTAACCACTCGCGGATGACTTCGACAGGCGGATGGGGTAATATCTCAACTGCAAAAACATGATAAAGCTTAGTATCCACAAGAAATCGGTCGAGCATTTCACGGACTAAAAATACAAACTTACGCGCAAAATTCCATTTCTCAGGGAATCCCATTGGGTCTGCCACGATATGCTCGATCTATACACAAAAGTAATTCTCGTAAAAATGATTGTTGGTCCTGTCATCCATCTTCACCAGCACACCCCTCTACCTCCGAGGACGCGTGTGAATCATCGAACCACGAATAAGCCGAGGTGCAAAGATGTTGAGCAGGTGGTCCAAAGTGACCTCACGACCGACGAGTTCCTTATAATTAAGCAGTATAAGGAATAACTTGTACAAATATCGCGAAAGTTGGGCAGGGTACACTTCGTAGAAACGACAAAAAATCCACCACCAACAAGGGGTGAGGAAGTGTGTACTCTACGATGAAGGGGTAGGTATAAAATACGCAGTACCTAGGATGGTTGAAGTGAACTATGTCGTTCCCCTCCACCGTCCGCATATCAACGTAATTGGGGATTCCTCGCCTTTATTTCAACTCTACAATTCCCCTTTCTCTCATGACGGAGGGGACATGTTTCGGTACTGCTCCGCTGGTTATACTGAAGTCGGTCGCCTCTCTCTCGGGGCGAGGCAAGATCTCAATCACTGAGGGAACTTTCTCATCTTCTGCCGCATCCACTTTTTCGGCAACCTTAGCAGCACTTTCCGGTATCGGATTAGCAGTAGGGAGATTGTTGCGAGAAAAATCACCATCCATTTGTAGAGGAAAACACGCCAAAAAAGTAATAAAAAGGATAGATGAAAGGTTTCTGTGAGCAAGAGGGTAAGCAGAGATTCAAGGTATCAGAGAAAAAAATATATCTACAGAACTCTCCCAAGCAAAAGACGAAGAAGTGTCTCAGTCGAATAACAAGCTCCACCTATTTATAAGAGACATAAATCCCCTGAGCACGAAACCCAAAAGCTAGCAATCTAATTTGATAGGGCACAAAATGTTTTAGTTCCCCATGAACGTGTGTAATAATGACCATGAACACGAACAACATGTCGATACCTATCGATGTCTAAGTTCCGAAACCATCGCGATGATTCATGGGGATTGACATAACGCTACTAATCCACCTAAAGCCCACAAAATATAGCTGGGGAGTGAAGAGCCGTGAGTTAGATTTCTCTCGAACTCGTAATAATCATGATCCGTCTGCCGATCCCGACAGAAGATGGCCCCGACAAACGGAGGGACTAACTGTATTGGTCAAAATCTGACTGTCACGACCATGCTTACCGACATCCCGTCTAAGTAACCAGGCAGCGACAAATAATATGTCCACTTCATGATGCCAATGAGTATATAAAAGCAACGTCTAAAAACACGATCAAGATACATTAGTGGCAAGGAGATGTCGCGTCAAGAAAAAAGGCAAGGATGCTCTGACTATATCTAGCGAGAGACAACTTTCAACTGGGGGGGGGGGGGCTTCTCCGATTTCTGAAAAGGAAGACAAAGAAAATTTCCTTCTTGTATTCTAGAAAAGGAGGTGGTGACCTTGAAGAAATATGTAAATATGCTTTTTCATCGATTGATAAGAATGATAATGTCGAATCTTAGTAAGATCAATCGTATCTCTTTCATCCCATATACAGTCATTGTTGTTAACCTTTTGTTCTGGTATTAATTATGTTTGACTAAGATTTACCTTTTCATCTTTAATTAATTTGTTCAAAAAAGTTTTAATATTTTTTGAGTCAAACATATTTCTTCCGTTTGTTCGGTTTGTTATGTTAGAAGAGAATGACATTACCGGCACTTATATTGATTTTGGAACTATCACAATTGTGTTTAATAGACAGTTGTTACAACATAAGATGTTTTATATGTCACAACTCATAACTATTGTTGAGGTGTTAAATGTGCTAAGCGGTGTGTTAATTACACCAAGTTAGAATTAGACCACGGTTAGTTAGTTAGCTTGTTTGGGTTCAATGACAGCTCTGGTTGAGTTAGATATGAGTTAGCATAAACCGGGTAGCTAGGATATTTTATACAGTTTTGTCATTTTAGCAAGTTTGCTGATAAGCTTCCAGAATTTCTCTTTTCGTATATCTTCAATTTCTTCGTGTTCAAACTTGTAATTAGCTTAGATTCACTGAAATTGACAAAACAAATGAATGGCCTATAATTTTTGTAAAATAAAATCTCTTTTTTGTGCAATAGTTAATTCCAAAATGAAGCCAATAACTTTCCGTATCTAGTGTGTGCGAACCCAGGTGCGGACACGTATGCTATACGTAAGGTGAAAATAAATATCGGCCAGAAAATATAACGGACTTAATAAATGAGAAATACAGCAATTCTGGCAAAGTAATTGGTTCGTTCCGTTCCACATCATTCACCCGTACTTCCTACTTTTTTTTGGGAAAAATTAGTTGCTCCGCCGCGCCGGCAGCCTGTCACGATGAGTTTGACGGCCAATCATAATATGCTGCCGTCCTGCGCCGATGCGGTTCGGGTTTCACGGGCGAAAAACTCCAGCTCCGGCCCCCGGAAAGTGAAGTTAAGAGTAACAGTTCCTCGAGCGGCTCTGGTGGAGGCGAGGCCTCAACAACAAGTAGCAGCAATCAGAGATGTAAGTAATGGTGCAGGGGTAGCCCTACAGGGTGGGAGAGATCGAGCCGAGGATATGCAAGCTGAAGCCAGAGCAATGGGACGTGCTGCGGGTGCTTCTATCTATAGTCCCGAACTTTTGGCCACCAAGTATGGCTCTCGCCCATTTAAGGTAAAATTCACTAAATAATAACGAGCTTAAATCAATTTAACTGGACGTGGTTCATTCGCCCAATTTTGCTTGATTGCTTGGTAGGTAGTGAGCAGAGCTCTTCAAATATTCACCGGACTTGGTTCATTCGCGCTAAAAGTATGGCTTGACCGGTTGAACGGGGAGCTTGATCGGAATATGAGATTGCGTGCCATTGAGCTTAGGCAGACTTTCACCAATTTGGGGCCTACATTTGTTAAAATCGGCCAGGGTTTATCCACAAGGCCTGATTTATGCCCACCCAAGTACCTTGAAGAGCTCTCTGAGCTCCAGGTATGTATTTTCTCCCTGCTAGGTGTAGTGAATACTTGTCTCTTTTTTTCTTGGGTTTATTGTAGTAAAAATAAATCCATGAAGAAGCCAAGGGTAGTCGATATATAGTTTATATACGTATAATTTTTCTTTTACCTACATAGTGTAATTTTTCGGTGAATGCCTTAAATACATGTGCCTCCACCACTGCTTGAGATATAACTTATTATCAGCTTATTGTGTTTATATAAACCTTTGATTGCGCAAACAAACTTGACCATTTTTACTACTGAGCAGGATGCCTTACCGACCTTTCCAGATGCACAAGCATTTGCATGCATTGAGAGAGAGTTGGATCGATCACTTGATACCATCTACTCGTCTATATCTGCATCCCCTATTGCTGCAGCCAGTCTTGGTCAAGTTTATAAAGCTCAACTTAAGTACTCAGGTCAGGTTGTTGCTGTGAAGGTGCAAAGGCCGGGTATCGAAGAAGCAATAGGATTAGACTTCTACCTAATAAGGGGAGTAGGCATCCTGATTAATAGATATGTTGACATAATTACAAGCGATGTTGTTGCTCTTATTGATGAATTTGCTCGCAGAGTTTATCAAGAGCTCAATTATGTACAGGTTAGTTTCTGAGTCTTTCTCTTATAAAATGCCTTTAAATGTAATGCATAATAGACAATTTGATTTTATATATATGGAATCAAGGAGGTGTGGAAGCAGAAGAGCTGGAGAGTTGATAAAATTCTACAACATTCCTCTGGGTTTGAATGTTAATTTTGACAGGTTTATGCAGGAAGGGCAGAATGCAAGGAGATTTAAAAAGTTGTACGCTGATAAAGCAGATGTTCTCGTTCCAGATATTTTTTGGGACTACACAAGTGGGAAGGTTTTAACAATGGAGTGGGTTGAAGGTGTCAAGTTGAATGAGCAAGAAGCAATCGAGAGGCAGGGGCTAAAGGTTTTGGATCTGGTAAATACTGGCATCCAATGCAGTCTCAGACAGCTGCTTGAGTATGGTTATTTTCATGCTGATCCTCATCCGGGGAACCTCTTGGCAACACCTGATGGAAAGCTTGCTTTTCTTGATTTTGGGATGATGAGTGAAACTCCTGAAGAAGCAAGATTCGCTATTATTGGTCACGTTGTTCACATGGTCAATCGGGATTATGAAGCTATGGCTCGTGACTACTATGCTTTAGACTTTTTGTCTCCTGATGTAGATGTTTCTCCAATTGTACCAGCATTGCGTAACTTCTTCGATGATGCACTTAATTCAACTGTGAGCGAGCTAAACTTTAAAACACTTGTAGATGGTCTGGGTGCTGTGTTGTATCAATATCCCTTTAATGGTGAGCTGCTAGTCTTGCAATGAATATACTGACGAATGGTTAAATTGTTTAACAGCATTATAGTATCATGTCTGACATTGCTTCTTTGGCTGTTTGATATTCTTGCAGTTCCAGCTTATTACGCATTAATTTTGAGATCTCTCACAGTTTTAGAAGGTTTAGCTCTGTATGCTGACCCTAAGTTTAAAGTACTAGCTGCTTCATATCCATATTTTGCTAAAAGGCTTCTAACGGATCCTAATCCGTATCTGAGAGATGCTCTGATTGAGTTACTTTTCAAGGATGGGAAATTCAGGCAGGCATCATTTTTCCCTTTTCTTCTGCTCCTTCTCTAACCTAAGCACATTCATCTGATGAGCTAACATTGTGAAGCTCTTACTCTTGGTTACTACAGGTGGAATAGACTTGAAAACTTGCTTGTCCAGGGAAAGCAAGACAGAGACTTTTCTGCAAAAGATGCTTTGCAACCTGTCCTGAAGTTGTTGTTGGGTCCAGATGGTGTAGAATTAAGGGATTTGGTTATTAAAGAGGCAGTCCGTGTCACTGAAGCTATTATTCTGACTTCAGCTATTGAATCATTTAATTCTATTCCTGGTCCCATGAGGACTTTTGTTTTTAATGGAAATGCTAATGGCCCCTTTACAATAAGCTCTGCTGAGCAGCAGAGTTTAATGGAACTTAGAACACAAGTGATTAATATATGGGGATTATTGCGATCCTCAGAGAATTTTGATCCAAGTCTTTTGCTACCAATTTTGCAGGTTCGAAGCACTCTCATTCTATGGAATGTAATTTTGATATTTGGATTGAATTGGTTTATGCTTTTTCGGCTTAATGATGCAAGATGGTTTACCCGTTTACTGTGTATATTCACACATATAAACAGTTATATATATACCCGTAGTTATAAATGTATGTGTGTGTGTGTGAATCTTTTGTTTTGAGACAGACTTTCCCATCATTCTTCTTTTACTGAGGGTGGCAGGGGAGGGTGGGAAAAGGTTGGAGAAAAGGTATAGCGCAAGCTCTAATAATGTGTAGCTAGGATATGATGGCCTTTATTGCGTGTTTGCTAGCTTAGTTGAAAAATCATGATGCTTACTAGTGTGATATACCATAATGATTGAATTTCTGTGCTGTTCATCATCTTGATGTTTTCACCATTTAGGTTTCAGGTCTCTAAGTTGATATTCAGTTCAAAACATTGAAAAATTGTTTTGGTGATTCGTTTTCCTGATATTCACAATAATGTGTTTCAACCAAACTCCACTAAAGAAAAGCGTTGAGTTTTTGCATATAGAGTATGTGCTTACTGATAACTGTCTACCATACTTGAGCAGGTACTTCAAGAACCAGAAGCACGTAGTATTGGAGGGCGTGTAGTTGGTGGAATATCTCAACGTCTTGCCGCACGCTTACTGCAGCAAGTTCTTCGTGCTCCAGAAACAACGGCCTCTGCTGCACAATTGTTGTCTTGAACTTTTATGTAACATATTAAATGGAATAAATTAGAAATTTGTTTATACTATACATCAATGTATATAATTGTTGTCTTGAACTTTTATATAATGTGACTGACCCATAAACATATTTTAACCGGTGAAAGGGAGGTCATAGAACATCAATCAGATTATATGCAGCAACCAAGAAGTCAATGGAATGGGGTTTGAATTTTGATATTCTTAGGGGAGCTTGCTAGGATTTGGAAGGGTGGTTGTATTATGCGTGCTATATTTTTTAATCGGATCAAGAGGGCTTGTGACAGAAATCCGAATCTTGCTAATCTACTTGTGGATGAAGAGTTTGCAAAAGAGATGGGTGAACGGCAGTTTGTTTGGCGAAGAGTAGTCTGCCTAGCTATCAACTTGGGCATTAGTACACCGGGTATGTCTTCAGGTCTTTCTTTCTTTGACTCATACAGGAGGGGAAGTCTTCCTGCCAATTTGGTCCAAGCTCAAAGTGATTATTTTGGTGCTCATACATATGAGAGGATCCATGTACCAGTGTCTTTCCATACCGAGAGGCTAAGCAGGCAGAAATGAGGTCTTCTAATGTAATTTTTGGTACCTAATTGAATAAGGTTCTTGTTGTCATTGAATCTAGGAGGTTAGATTTTGTAGTATCTTCTTGTCAAGTGGTCTCTCAAATGTTGGAACTTTGCATATGTTTTTGTGAAGCCTGTTTGTATTTGTAGGCCTTGGTGCCTTTTCTTTGATTTTTGTCCTTTAAGTTACATATGATCATGTACAATCAGAGCAAGTATTTTACCATATTATATTATTTAAGCCCATTTCTCTTCTCCCTCATCTTACATTTTGTCAATGTTGTGCATCCTAATATCACATTCATGTGAAATGTTTTGAGTATTACCTGAGAATCTTCATTAACCTATTTTCTGTTATCGAAATCAGGAAAGACCTGTATTGATTTTCCCAGTGTTTTGTCAATATCCAATCGGCCTTTATATAATGTTCATAAGTGAATTTCATTTTTCTGCAGCTACGTGAATTTTAGAGAATTATCTTCACCATTCCCAAATCTGTTGTGAATTGGTATCAAATGTTTCAGCCAATTCTCTTTTTTCCTTCCCTTATTTCTTTTCTTCACCCCCTCCCCCAAAACCCAGGGTCGCAAATTTGGTTGAATTAATTGGAAACCACATTCTGTTCTCTCTTTGCTTCCCTTGCATATGGACAACAATGTTGTGGATTGAACCACGAAGTTTATTGTTTTTAAATTCTCATGACCAGATTGCGAGCAGTTGTCCATACTATGATTTGTAATTCATGATTCTCAGTATGGTTTAACTATTTTTGTGGATGTTTCACATTTCTCTTTTTTCTTTTTGATAAGTTCTTGCTTGAGGAATCTAAATTTAAAAGATCATCTATTTTTCAAGTATCTTTTGACTCTAAGCTCTTTATTTCTGATTATTGAAAACCATGAAAAATCAGATTGGAAATGACCATGAACGTCAAAGATGGAAATAACAACAACAAATCTCAGTAGTGGGGTCTGGGGAGGGTAGTGTGTACGTAGACCTTACCCCTACTCCGAAGGAGTAAAGAGACTGTTTCCGAAAGACCCTCGGCTCAAAAAGATAAAAAGACAAAAGGGGACAATATCTAACAACACAAAACTAATATGAAAAATAGGAACAACATGCAATCAAGAAGAACGATACACATCAAAAGTGATATAGCATACCTACCAGAATAGACTTAACTACCTCCTATCATATAACCCTATACTCGACCTCCACGTGTTCCATTAGCAGAAGTCACTCAATTCCTTTTCTTCATATAACAATGTTATAGTAACTAAATAAGGTGTGAAAACTTATGAAGAGGATAAACGATATGTTCTTGGAAAAGATAAGAGATATTAAACGATACTTTGTTTTTTCTGATTATTATCAATAACAAGATTGAGTGAGCCTTAAATGGTTCGTCTAAACACAGCTAATATATAAACAATATGCAAAAGAACAAATTTAAATGCATATATATAATATAAAAGATAGAAATATTTCAGATGCCAAACATATATGTGAATGTAATTGACACTAATATTCACTGATTTGGGTATCCAAAGCATGAGGAAATTCTGTAATTTTTATTCACGGGGATTGTAAAAAGATACAAGATAAGTATTCCCAAAATTTTGAAAGTAAATTCTTTTCTGAGATGAATGTGAAGTTATGTTCTGGCAAAAGGGATAGAGGGCTGTTTCCATTAAGAATTTGAGACGTGTTTTCTGCGTTTGAAATGTTTCTTTTGATTGAATTATTAAAAAGAATGGAGATGCGGGGGATCGAACCCCGTGCCTCTCGCATGCAAAGCGAGCGCTCTACCATTTGAGCTACATCCCCATGTGATATCATTGTAGGAGATCCAAACATATAACGTACATTTATATAGGTTTACCATATTTCTATCCGTTTACTTTTTGATAATCATATCATTTATACATATATTTTATTATAAAAGTACGAATAACTTATGCTAAATGTTGAACGATTAAATATTCTCGAAATATTGATCGACTTGTATAACCTTAGATATTTATATAATTAGGATATAACTGTAAATCACCTGAGACTATAATTCTTTTCGATTTAAACAATACATACACCACCTAAAAAGTTGATTCTATATGGTAAAAGGTTATACCAGTATTGCATATACATTTCTTGGCTATAGGTGAAGGTTATATAGACTGACGAAACAACAACAACAACAACAACCCAGTATATTCCCACAAGGTGAGGTCTGGGGAGGGTAATATGTAGACAAGCCTTACCTCTACCCGAAAGGGCAGAGAGGCTGTTTCCAATCGACCCTCGGCGCATGAAAAAAAAGGCAAACAAAAACAAATATCAGTTATCTAATGTAGCTGTAGGAGTAGTTATTTTTGTCCAAAGAGAATTAGGATTCTATCCTCTTAATTATGCATGTCAGTGAGTTGTCATTGTTCAAAAAGAATTACTTCTAAAGAATCGTCTAAACATAGCATATATATAAACATTTAATATGCAAAAGAACAAATTTAAATGCATATATATATATATATATATATATATATATATATATATATAAGATTGTATTAATTTTGAATCCATAATAAAACCAGAAAAGAAGATAATTCGTGTTGGTTTCATCTTCAAATTTCTTGTAATTATAAGATAACTTTCATTTTAGCTTTTCCTTGTAATGAAGAGTGTGATACGGTTTGTCTAAGAGTAGCATTTTCTTTGTCACCACATTCTGCTCCTGATATTGATGTTAATGATGCTCTAAATAACTGATAAATCTTTCTTAAATAACTAAAGTAGTTCAGTTAAGATAACATGGATAGTAATGTGAATTCAATACTACGATAAATGATAGGGCTTCTAGAGCTTTTCGTACTCCATTCCCGGGGCTAGGTGGGGTTTGGTAGGGCCCTCCGTAGATGTCTTGCGTATTGTATTGTGCCCTCTTATGGTAGTTACCGGTAGATAATATTGTATGCCTTTTAATTTATGGTTTTATGTTTAGTTAACTATTTATACGATTTTTGCTGGAGTCACTAATACTCTTTTGCTTTTCTTTTTTCTTTTTCCTCCTCTTTTTCTTCTCTTTCTCCTGAGCGGAGGGTCGATTGGAAACAACCTCTCTTCCTTTTCGGGTAGGGGTAAGCCCTGTGTACGTATTACCCTCCCCATACCCCACTTTATGGGACTATACTGAATAGTTATTGTTGGTGTTGTTGTTGATACATGATAGACTGAAGTGACTATTGACCTTACAATATAACCCTTTTTCATGCACAAAATCCTTTTCCCTTAGAAATTCCTTATGAAACAGACAAGATTTGAGGCTTTTCTTGTTTTGTTTTGCTGCATTATGAGATCTCTTCACTCTAAACTCTTCTGAAATATCAAATAATCATGTTCTAGGAATAACTTGTGCAGGTAAGGAAGAATAACAACAAAGAGCTAAATAAGGAAAAGATTAGTCAAAGTTAAAAGTTTGTTTTAATTTCCAGAATTTGGCTTAACATTCTTCACAGCAGATACCTGTCGTAGGATTTTGATTAACCACTTATTTTGAGAATTTCAGTGAATGTATTGAAGTTGAGCATTATGACTGATGGTCTTGGCTTCTCATAACTCTCCCTCTATATAAGTAAACAGAATTGAGTTTAAGAACTCATCTCCTCCTCCTCCATCTATCTGTTGCTCAAAATTATGGCTAATCCTATCGCCTCGTGTCTTTGGTTTTTTCTTATCCTAATTCTTTTAATGCCATCAACAATGGCTGAGTCGGATAGTTATATTATCCATATGGATACATCAGCTATGCCGAAAGCTTTTTCTAGCCCTCATTCTTGGTACTTGGCTACTCTTGCTTCTGTATTAGACAGTTCAAGTGCTGGCAGCAAAAACACCCTTGCTTCCTCTAAACTAATCTATTCTTATACGAAAGCTATGCATGGTTTCAGTGCTAGTCTTTCTCCTTCCGAGTATAAAGCCATCAAGAATTCTACAGGCTATGTTTCTTCGTCGGAGGACAAGACAGTTAAACTTCACACGACCCACTCATCCCATTTCCTTGGCCTAAACTCAATGTTTGGTACATGGCCAAAGTCAAACTATGGCAAAGATGTTGTCATTGGTGTAGTTGATACAGGCGTTTGGCCGGAGAGTAAAAGTTTTGATGATTATGGGATGCCTCAAGTTCCATCAAGGTGGAAAGGAATATGTCAAACTGGCACTCAGTTTAATTCTTCTCTGTGCAACAAGAAACTCATCGGAGCTCGTTACTTCAACAAAGGCTTACTTGCTCAAGTGAAGAATCTTACCATCATGATAAATTCTGCTCGTGATACAGAGGGGCATGGAACTCATACTTCCTCTACAGCTGCTGGAAGTCTTGTAAAGGGTGCGTCTTATTTTGGCTATGCCCCTGGTTTTGCAATAGGCGTCGCACCAATGGCTCATGTGGCTGTGTACAAGGCTCTCTGGGATGGAGGCGGTACCATCTCTGATATTCTTGCTGCATTGGATCAGGCAATTGCGGATGGTTGTGATGTCTTATCCTTGTCATTTGGCGCAGTTTCTCCATTCCCTCTATATATAGATCCTATCTCTATTGCTTCATTTTCTGCAATGGAGAAAGGCATTTTTGTTTCCGTTTCAGCTGGAAATGAAGGGCCTTTCGATCAATCTTTGAGTAATGAGGCACCTTGGTTTCTGTCTGTTGCTGCTAGCACAGTTGACCGCGACGTTATCAGGATATTAACTCTTGGTAATGGAGTTTCAGTCACTGGTTTATCTCTCTACCCTGGGAATTCTACAAGCGATATTTCTGTTATTCTTGTCAAGAATTGCTTAGATAAGCAGGAATTGCAAAATGTTACAGACAAATTTGTGGTCTGTATTGACAAAAATCAATTGGTTGGGGAACAGGTTGAAAGTGTGAGACATTCAAATGCTACTGGTGCTATCTTCATAACAAATGACTTTGTCACTGACTTGGGTGAATACCTCAAAACAGAATTCCCATCTGTATTTTTGAATTTCCAAGATGGTGATCAAGTTCTGAAGTATGTTAACAGCACTTCTTCACCAAAAGCAAGGATTGGACTTCAAGGGACGCTAATTGGTGTCGAACAAGCACCAGCTGTCGCGCATTTTAGTTCGAGGGGGCCGTCAACGACCTGCCCGTTTATCCTCAAACCTGACCTGATGGCTCCAGGTCACTTAATACTAGCTTCATGGTCTCCACTATCATCTGTGAGTCGATATACTGAACTTCACAATATCTTTAACATTATATCTGGCACATCAATGTCATGTCCACATGCTGCCGGTGTAGCTGCACTTGTTAAAGAGGCCCACCCTGAATGGAGCCCAGCTGCCATTCGTTCGGCCATGATGACTACAGCGGATGTTCTAGACAACACACAAAGTCCTATCCAAGACATCGGTCGTCCAGAGAATGCTGCTGCCACTCCTCTTGCTATGGGAGCTGGCCATATCAATCCTAACAAGGCAATAGATCCTGGACTCATCTATGATACAACACCACAAGATTACATTAATCTTCTTTGTGCTCTAAATCTCACATCCGAGCAGATAAAAACCATCACCAGGTCCTCTTATACTTGCCCCAACCCATCATTGGACCTAAACTATCCATCTTTCATGGCCATTTTCAACGTGAATAGTAGCGAGTTGGATCCTACAAGAGTACAAGAATTCAAGAGGACAGTGACTAATGTCGGAGAAGGTGTGTCTGAATATACAGCCGAGCTGACTGCAATGCCTGGACTTAAAGTTAGTGTTGTTCCTGAAAAGTTGGTTTTCAAAGACAAGTATGAAAAGCAAAGCTACAAGCTGAGGATAGAATGTCCAAAACTAATGAATGATTTCTTGGTTCATGGTTCTTTAAGCTGGGAGGAAAAGGGAGGTAAATATGTGGTTAGGAGCCCAATTGTTGCCACAAATTCTAAAGTTTGATCCTTTGTCAGGATAGCACTGATTACTGAATATTTCACTCAACATGTCTTTTGAGAACATGATATGTAATACATACTTGTGAAGTGTAGTTCTGTTGTTCACAATAGTATGGCCCTGTCAGTTTGAATTATCTATGATGATTACTTGAGTTTCTCGTTCAATCTAATTCGTCAAAACACGTACCAGTTGATATCTTATGAATTTAGAGCATAGAATAAGATAGATTTTGTAATAGATGTGTTGAATGCAATAGAATATAGGCATGTCTTTTCGGTTTGTATCACCAAAAGAATTACACCTCCCTGAAACTATTCCAATCGAAAGCGAAAACTATAGGCAATGAGTAACCAAATGCAATAAACTCGTTGCTAAAGTCGAAGAGCTAAGGCTGCTCACTTTTTATACATCACAGTTGAATGAAAGTCTTCTTTACATTCTGTCTACCACATTGACAAAAATGCAGCATTTGAAATGGTAATATAGGAAGAGATCTCCACACCTGAAATGGGAAAGAATATATAAGCCTCATGTTCCTGAATAACTAGAAAAGAGCCTATATAAATAGAGACCATCTGTTATGCTGATTGAATCTTGAAATCTTTCTTGCTTTCTGGGCTCCATTAAGGGATTAGATTCAACAATCTTGTTTGGTTTCATCATGTATGTGTGTCAACATTCAAATTATGGCAATCAGGTTTCATGTGCAAGGATAATGATGCTTTACTTTACTTGCAACAATATCTATCTCTTTTATCAAGTTCTTGTGGACTTCATATTTACACATCAACAAGAAGCCATTCTTCTAAAATAATATTCTGATAGATAATACAAATATCCCCATCAGAAACGACCAAAACGAGTAGATGTTCATGGTTACACCCAGTGGCGGAGGCAGGATATATACTAAGGGTGTTAAAAAAAAATTAAATTGCAACTCACAAGAATCAAACCTATAATCTTCTACACATTTTGAACACCCTTGACCACTGAGCCAAACATTTGCCTTGAGACAGTGTAATTTCTCGGCGAAAGATGTTCGGGTGAACGCCTTTGCGCCCCTGGTTACACCAAGTGAAGAGAGGTATGTCTACAAAGGCAGAGGCGTATCTAGAATTTTAAAAGGATTGGTGCACTCTACTATGTCATGAAAAGAGAAAAAAAGAAAGAAACAAAAAGGGCATTATTGCAAAATTTTGGGTAACAATAACCTTCATAATACGAAAATTATTTTTAATATCTAAATTACAAATACGTATTTCAAATTATATAAAATATACTAATTTTTAATATATATCAAAGATCGTCATCTAATAAGATACTAGTATATTTTTATATTTACTTCCTCCCTTCACTTGTAATTGTCCACTTTTAATTTTGTACTCACTTTAAGAAAAAATAAATAAAGTATGTATTTTATTTTATCCAGAATAATGATAAAAATTCAAAAGAAAATTGCGAAATAATTTGGGTAATGAGTAGTAATGATAAAAGTAAAATTTGAAGAAAAAAAATATATATTTTTTATATGTTAAAATAGACGAATAAAAGTAAATTAGTATAGTATACAAATTTAGCAAGAGATGTTGGGCCAAGAATAAACAGAGGATCGACATCTGGCAGTTGTAGGATAAAGACAAATTGTAATTCCTAGTTGATGTTCAGAAGAAAGCCACCACCTCATTGACCATTTTCGCCTCGCCCAAATCGCTCTCTTACTAAATTAGGGTTTTCTATTTGATCCATCAAGTTTGCAGAATTCAATTAATCATGTCATACGAAAAGCTCGATGGTTTAGCTAGGTGGTTCGGTACGAGCGTTGCGTCGGCATTTTTCGCATCTTTAGAACGATGCTCGTGTGTGAATCTCAACACCTCCGAATCAGACGACGAGGATGAGGAAGAAGCTAAAGATCGCCCTCTCATGGTCTCCACCCTACCTTCTCACCTCGACTCTTTCCCCCCTACAACCAATCCTACCTCCGTTGATAAACTCCCCGTTTAATTCTGCATTACTCGGTAAGATTTCTTTTTCTTGTTTTTCTCCCAATTTACTTGTTTCAATTGTGCATTTCGAGTGTTTGTTTACTGGAACTATGAGAATCAAAGTTATTATGTAGTGACTGCTTTGTGTAATTGTGTTGGTTGCTTTGACAATGTAATATAGTATTGTATTTGAATTTGCTTGAACTACAAAAGAAGAAAGTATGCTGTAATTCTATAAGCACTGTGGTATGTTTGTATTGGCCTTCAATATCTGTGTATGTGTGTTAATATATGAATAAGCATGCATTGTTATCAAATTGCTTTATGACTATTGAATACAATATGTGTGTTTTGTTTGTGTGATATGTGTTACTTTTTTGTTTATTTTAGTTTAGGTAAGTGTAATTCTTTTATATTGGTTGTATATTGCATGTTTTTTTTTTCAAAGTAACAAAAAACATGATGAAATTTTGGGCTAACAACAAAATCTTAAAGTTTCTCATGCAAGTTTTAACCTTGGTGTCATCGATGATTAATAGGATATTGGCAATGCAAAATACCAATAACATTTTTGATGGATAAGGATGGGGTGGTCTATTGGAAAATATTCACTCGGAAATTGTTCCTCGTAAAAGGAATATAAGTTATAACCAATTGATTGAGTTCGAGAATTTGGATTGTTCTTTTCTGCTAAATGGATGAATGACCTTTTGGTTTTATAGAGCAACTAAAAATACTATGTAAATAGAAAACAAACAAGTAAAAATAACAAACAAGCAAACTTACAACAACAACAATAACAACAACTACCCAGTAAAATCTCATATAGTGGGGTCTGGGGAGGGTAATGTATACGCAGACCTTACCCCTTCCCCGATAGGGGCAGAGAGGCTGTTTCCGATAGACCCTTGGCTCAGGAAGACGAAAATAAAGTAAGAAAAAGCAAGAGGAGAGAATTCATTAGTAATTCCAGTAGAAATTGTAATAGTAACAGAAACATAAAAATTGAAAGATGAAGGACATGCAATAACTGTAACCATAATCTAAGGCCCGGGGCTAAGACAAACAACAATAATAGTGTGGGTCCAACATAAACTGTAAGCCATCTAAGACCAATCCTAATCCAACCCCGCCTCACCCCCGAAATGAAGTAAGGAAAGCTTTACTACCATTATCATACAACCCTAATGTTTGACCTCCAGGTCTTCCTATCAAGGGCCATGTCCTCGGAAATGAGAAGTCATGATATGTCCTACCTAATCACCTCTTCTCAATTCTTCTTAGGTCTCCCTCTACCTCTTCTCGTACCCACCACGGCCAACCGCTCACACCTCCTTACCGGTGCATCAAGGCTTCTCCTCTACACGTGCTCGAACCATCTGAGCCTCGCCTCCCGCATTTTGTCATCCACAGGGGAGGCGCCCACCTTCTTCCGAATATCTTCATTCATAATCTTGTCTATCCTAGTGTGCCCGCACATCCACCTCAGCATCCGTATCTCTGCTACTTTTGTCCTCTGGATATGAGAGAAGCCTAACTGGCCAGCACTCTGCCCCCATACAACATGGCCGGTTTAATTACAGCTCTATAAAACTTTCCTTTGAGTATCGGCGACACTTTCTTGTCACACAAGACTCTAGATGCAAGCCTCCATTTCATCCAGCCCGCCTCTGTGCGGTGAGTGACGTCCTCATCGATCTCTTCGTCCCCCTGAATCATCGACCCAACGACCCAAGGTACTTGAAGCTATCTCTCTTGAGGATGACCTGTGGCCCAAGCCTCACGTCCCCGCCTACATCCATTGACTCAGCGCTAAACTTGCATTCCAGGTACTCTGGCTTGACCTACTCAATTTGAAACCCTTAGACTCGAGAGTCTGTCTCCAAACCTCCAATCAAGCAAATTTATGTTGTAAAATTCAATAAGACAAAGTATTCAAAGGGTTGTGGGTCAGTTAACAATCTGGTTGAGTTATTCACTTAAATTAATTAATTAATTATCTGGTCTTACTTGCTTGTTCAAGTTAATCTAATGTCGATATTCCTATAGAATTGAATTAACAAAGAATGCATTAATACTTCTTTATGATAACCAAGCAAGATGATTAGGTTTGCTCAAATCCTAACCGCGAATTCGTTCCCCGAGGTTGAGGTTCAAGAACTTGCTATATTCAATCCTATTGCAATTTAGAATTCTCATTTTCGAGTTTAATTCAATATTCGTAGATAGTTGGCCAAACAACCAAATAATTAATCTCTGGATTAAATAAATAAACCAGTAAGATAAAACAAATCAAGCTTCAAATATCAACTATCATGTAGCACCACCACCCTAAAACTAAGAAACTTTAATATTAAATAAAAGAGAAGGGGATGAGAAGCTTAGGATTGAATTTGTTGTCAACTTACTCTAGCCGTCTCCAAAAGCTGAATCCCCCCTCAAAACTAGGTTAGAGTCCTTTTATTAGCTGTGAGTAAAGTCTAGGACAAAAATATCCCTTCCTATTCGCATTGGGATTATGCTTGAATGCCTTGGGGGCGTGACATACCACGAGACGTGGGGTGGAAAATTTGCACATTCTGTTTCGTCTCGCATGCTCTTTTTGATCGGGAGCGGGGTGGGCAATTTATGTCGGTGCGGGCGCGCTGGAGGCAGTGTGGGCCAATGGGCAGCGCACTGAAATTGCTCTCTGAAAATTCCCAAGTGTTGAGTGCTATTGGCTCGAGTGTTGTCCTAGGCACTGAGTTCTTCCTTGTCTATATTTCTTTTTTTCTTGCTCCAAATTCCATCTCCCATGTACCCATATCATCCATTAGCACCCAAATTAGTGTAAGGCTCGATAAACAAGCTAAGCTGGGCATGTTCAACATCAAATACAGCTAAAAAGTGGTAAGATTGTGAAGTAATATATTGAAGCATACATAAGTATGGCCAACATCAATAGAGGGTTGGTAACAGAAGAGAAAGCTTCTTCAAGATTAGGGCGATAGATTTACTTCTGGATTTCACTTTAAGAGCTATGCCATTAATATTGTCGAACAAGATTTTAACATTGTAGAGTAACTAGGGGTGAGCATCGGTCGGTTCGGTTTTGTTTTGAACATTATCGGTTTACAAATATCATAACCCGATAACTAAACCGATAAGATATTGGTTATCGGGTATCGGTTATATATCATTATCGGTTTACCGGTAAGATAAAACAACTAAAATATTTTGCAATATATAAAACAAAGAAATCATATTGCCAGAACGTGTAAACTGTAAATTGCCAACTTTTGTTATTTCTTAACAAAAGCACGCTCCCACTTCTGTGCAGTATCTACTGATACACACCATGGATCAACATGGTATAGCACAAAATCACCTATGTCAACTCAAATTGAATATAAAAAAATTGCTACTCATCTAACTAGAAATTTCAGCAGAAGAATCAAAGCACACTTCTATTATTTTTAGGTCTAAAGCAAAGCAAAGGCCAAAGGACATGAAAAGAAATAGTTAGCTCCTCTGTCCAAATAATTGCAAGAATAGTGGCAGAGCAACATCACCAATTGTGATGGAACCATCCTCATTCTTGGAATGACTATTTCACATGAGTAGAGAAGACACCACACCACTCCGAAAAATCACAGTAAAGACAATGCAAATTCACATTTTCACAACCTTCCCGAACAAATCCAATCAAAGAAAAAATCTGATATACTAAATACTACAAGATCATTCTCAAAAATAACTTAACACTACAAGATACCCACTACAAGACTCACATATATAATTGATTGCTTGATATATATTACTAGGTAATGTGAAGGTTAGCAAAAATCTAATCAATTAACAAGAAGCAAACATAAAAATCTTGAGCCAAAACTTACACGATGCGATTGACGAGTGAGGGAGTGAGCCGTCGTGACTGGCGAAGAACCGTTTCCGGGTGGAATATCTAGAGACCGAACTGAATAAGGATTGTGTGTACGACTGCTTAGATAGAAGACTTTGGAGATCTCTATATATCTCAAACCAATGTCATCTGGGCCAAATCATAATTCCGTTGATGAACTGCTTTCTGACTCTTTGCTTTGACTGCTGGTAGAAGTGTTTAGTGCTTTTTCAAACTAACATCTTTGGTGCTGCCCCTCCCCCCTCCCCGCCCCGTAAGTTGCAACTTGAACAAAAGTCTGATTGCAATCCATATTTTTTGCTCATGTTCATGGTGCTTTTGCAACCTTATTTCACCTAGACAACTTATACTTCTTTCCTTTTTCTATTTTCTCAGAACTGGTCATGCAGCAACT
The DNA here is from genome assembly GCA_032618575.1 of Nicotiana noctiflora. Classification (NCBI taxonomy): domain Eukaryota; kingdom Viridiplantae; phylum Streptophyta; class Magnoliopsida; order Solanales; family Solanaceae; genus Nicotiana; species Nicotiana noctiflora. Next base: position 100,078 of record JASVEL010009296.1, on the reverse strand, counting down.
GTCATAGCAGTCCTTTGGTTCCAACAGAGTGGATTTACTCTGATTGTTAGTAGACATTGATTTTTTCTTTGATAGGGTTGTATAAGATGTGTTGTCTGTTGACAGTCTTGTTACAAGGTCAAACAATAGTCACTTACTGTATGGATTTTACTTTTCCTTCACCTCGTCTTATTGAAAGCAATGGTGACAGAGAATGGCATACATAGCATTGGACTACTTGAATTTGAAATATCCACAGATTGTTTTTACCGATATTGACGTATCTGTTTCTGCTCCTTTTAGACGTGACAGCCGCACTTTCTTGGTGCCAGATTAATAAACCATTTTGGTTATATTGAAAGAAAAGAAAAGAGATTCTGGTTGTGAGGTCTTTACTTTAACGTTTATTTGCTTTAGCAAACCATCTTTACTATTTAGGTTAGAAGGAAGAAAATTTTCTCAAAAAGTTAAGTACCAAAATATGCTATGAAATGGTTTTTTGGTTGGCCTGTGGACAAAGGATATGGTTTACTTTTTAGCTTGGCCATTCATCTATTTTTTACCACCTTCAAATCAGGGAATGGGAGAGTGAAAGCAAAGACGCGTCTATATGTGTTTGGAACGCCTCTGGTTGTCAGGAAACCGAAACAGATTGTTTAGTGCGGCAGACCATGGACAATACAACGAGGAAATAGGAATTAAAAAGGGAATCTTGTAGAAACGATGTAAATAAGTTCTAAACTTACCAACTTTTGGTCACAATAAGCCAAACACATACAAAAATTAAAAATTCAAAATAAATTAGGATTTCTCTCCAATTATATGTAAAGATCTTTTTCCACATTTTTAAGTTGAATCAGTGACATTAAATGCAAGATGAAAAGAAAATTTTATAGTTGAGGTAGCAAATAAGGTGATGAAATACCAATAAAAAAAATATATACAAGATTTCAAAAATCTAAACAAAAAGGGACTTTTTATATATATGTGACTGAAATTCATTGAAATTATATAGATAAGTCAATATATAAAATTTAAGTAAGATTGGAGGTAATTTGGACTGATTTGGTATCAAAATTCGCAATTAAAATCGAGCTCAAAACACTTGTATGACACATGTATCTTACTTACATGTATATATGGATATACATGTGATATACATTTCATACAAATATGATACAAACGATACATAGCGTGATACATATATCATCTTTTTTTATGCTCATTTTCTATTTCGTATTTTCAATTCAAACCACCTCAAAATTCTATCAAATCATCTCAAAATTGAGATTTGAACTGCTTAAGATGTTCAACAAGACTTCAAAAGAAAGCAAAAATATAATTTATTTTTTATACAAATAACTAACTGGCTAATATTGATAATAATTTATAAATTGGTTTATTTGTGTACGCACTTACTAATGGACTGACATAACTAATAGTTTCCCAATAAAAAAAGTAACTGGCTCATCGGTGGTCTTGTTTGTAATTGGCTCATTGGCCACATCTGACTCTACTGCGTAAGTTGCTTACTATCGTTGTCATTGATTTCACTTCCAGAGTATAATCTGAAGTGAACGAGGGGATTCAGTCCCAGAAAAGTAGCTCATTATAAAAATTAGCTAATTGATAAAATATTATTAATATTAGCAAAATTAACTAATTAGTTATTTTTAGCAAAAAAGATTATTTTTTTGTTTTGTTTTGAGTGAATGCTATTAGAATAGATTGAGCATAACTTAAGGAGCTTGAATCTCAATTTTGAGATGATTTGGTGAAGTTTTGAGATGGTTTGAATTGACAATTCGAAGTAAAAACTGAACATAAAAAAAATAATATATGTATTACACTTTGTATTATTTGTGTATCATATTTATCAATTATATATCACATGTATATCCATGTATACTTGTATGTGAGATACATGTGTGATACATGTTTGATACATGCGTCGCAAAAGACTTTTTTGAGCTCGATTTAATTATAATTTTTTATACAAAACCTAAATCACCTCCAATTTTCCTCAAATTTTGTATATTGACTTATCTATATATTTTCAGTGAATTTAAGTTGTAACCATTGAAAAAGTTTCTTTTTTGTTTAGAGTTTTAGAATATTGTATATACTTTTGTATTTCATCACCTTATTTGCTACCTCATCCATGAAATTTTCTTTCCGTCTTGTATCTAGTGTTACTAATCACGATTAAAAATATGGAAGGTGATTTCTGCATGTGATTCTTTGAGATAAAGAATTGTATTATTTGATTTTTTAATTTTTGTTGGCTATTTTTAGTAAGTCTATCACTAACGGCTAGAGGTTGGTCAAGTTGAGATTTATTTGGGACATCTGTGTAAATTTTTCAAAAGAAAATTAGACCATTCAAAATGGTAAAAATAGCACGATTTAACCAGTTTTCAGACCGATCATTCAAAAATAGCCAGCATTTACCAAGTTAATATAAAATAGTCATTATTTTGTTGCAACAGAGACCGGTCCAGCATAATATACTGGAGTTCGGTGTACCTGTGTATGAACTTCCAGCATATTATACTGGACTGGTATACTTTGTTGGCTCCAGTATAATATACTGAAGACTGGAACACCGGTGCTCTAAACCCCAGTATATTATGTTGGATTAGTATATTATATTGGAACTCGGTATATTATGTTGGAGTATTTTTCCGAATTTTGAACAGTGTTTTCGTTTAGATATATCTTTACATGAAAAGTGGCTAAATTTCGATTACTTTTGAAACTGGGTTATTTTTGAACGATCATCTGACTATTTTTTAATTTCGTATCACAATTAAAATGTAGTATGGCTAGAAGCTAAGGCACTCTTCCTGTTCCTCTTACTAGTAGGGGGTACAAAGAAAATCGATAAATCGCACCAAATCGGTAATCCGAGTCAAACCGGAAAAAAAACTCGATCATGGGTTGATTTGACTTGGTTTGGTGTTGAAAAAAATAACTCGACCATAATTAATTTGGTTTGATTTTAACTAAAAAAGTCAAACCGAAACCAAACCAACCCGATATTACATTTATTCAATTTTTACAAATATTTTATACATACAAATATTTATTTTTAATACAATTCATAAATATTTCTTAAACTTTTTCACAGTTTTATCTTTAAACATATTGTTTCAAGTTTGGAATTAACATTCTTGAATGTTCCAATAAATTTTATAGTTCATAAAGGTAGTAATTCAAATAAACTTCACATCAATACTAATGCAACCTAAGAAAATTCAATTCAACACTAGAAATGACAATAGTATGGATATCTATTTTTTAGTTTTGTATTGTTTATATTGAAAATATATAACTTAGTTTATCTTTTTTTTTAGTGGTTAGTTGTGGAACTAATATACTTATAGTTGTACTTAATTAGATCATGACTTATATAGTACGTTTAGATTATGTTAATATTTATTATGGCTTATTACTTAGTAATATTTTCTTTATGAATTTTAGTGTTTTTGTTATTGAATATTTTAGTACAATGTTATGACTCATCTCATATTATTTTCTTGAAAAATACATTATATAGTTGTATCCTTGTAGAATTAGAGAAGTATGTAGAGCACAAGTTATATATTTGTGCTATAAAGACTTAGGGAAAAAAAACCCGAAGAAACTCGAAAAACCCGATTTCGTTGGTTTGATTTATAGATATAAAAATCTGACACTATTGGTTTGATTTGGTAATTGAAAAATTCAAATCAACCCGAACTATGTAGACCCCTGCTTGCTAACATTCTTACTACACAGTCAGAATTCGGCCAAGTGCTTTACCAATGATTCTCACAGACATAACAAGCTCTATTAGTGCTACTAGCAATTCATGGATTCAATCCTCGCAAGTAGGCTAAAGAAGTTTTAGACTTTCTGGAATATGCTTTCAATTATTAGTCCCATGATACAGGCTAGTTGGCAAGAATCTCAATTATCAATTACATCATAAATGATAGCCTGTTCGTATTAACCTAAGTACTGGCAAAAGAAAAAAAGAAACAATAAGCAGGAAGTTGTTCAACGAGAATACTTGGATACCAAAAATTGACGAACCTTAACACAAGGTTCAGTTGGTGTTATTTTGATTTTTGACTTTGTAGGAGAGCACTTAGCTCACTGCATATACAAAGCATATACACTAACTAACTACTTTGTACATAACTAACAACAAAGTGACTGTGTGTCGATTTCATGTGTTTGAATCATAGACTGTGACACAACTAAATCTATTTTAAAGCTATAAATTGGAAATGCCACCTATATGTTAGTGTCAGCATACCCCTCTAATTCCCACTTTACCAGAAAAGAGGAGCCTGCTATTCCCAGTAGAGATAGAGCACACTTGCCTGAAAGCATTAGTACTAACTCGGATTCAGGTACATTTACGCAGCTAAAAACCAATGCTCCAACAAGCTGCCCAGCCTAGCCTTCTCACAGTCGTGATGTGGTTAATCCCGTCTTCAATGAATCAAATGACGGACAATAGTCAATCATTCTGATCAGCCAACTTACCATAAGAGACGATGTTCTCCACAATTCCTCAAAGAAAATTTCAGCCACCACACGTTTTCCCAGAATCACACAGAGAACAAAAGAAAGAGGCTCCCCTACAATGTCCCTCGGTAATACAGGATATATTTATATAAATATTATCTCCACTTGTGCAGGTAACATTCCTTCCATTTGCAGCATATATGCCATCTCCAGTAAGTTAGAATTAGAAGATATCTCCAGAACAATTAGTGGCAAGAGCACGGCACACAACCACCTATCTTTGGACATGCTATTAAATATCTAGAGGGGCTAGTCAAACATCATTTCTCATTGCGTAAGATATTGCAACATGAACTGTTCAATCCTTCCCTGCACGCCCTAGGGGAAAAATTGCTTATGTTCTCAAGTAGGCCTTCCACAATGTAAATTCTCCCAAAAGAGGAGAAACCATCCAGTTCCAGAAACCCCTTTATATCACTACTTGTCAAAGTGGCAGAGGCAATCCATAATTATGGAATGACCTTATTCGCCCATCGTAGCCTGCTGTGACAATAACTAAACCCCAAGCATGAGAATTGGATGAACTCTGGCAAGAATTTTTTAGAAGCTTGTATTCAGATCTGCACATCCGAGAAGACACGGACTGAGGACTTGAAATGGGAAGCTTCTCTTCAGGCCAGGTTGCTGATCCCTTTGGAATTGCCTCAAGGAACAATTCACGGCCCAAGGAAAGATAAGGAGAGGCCATGAAGGGTAATAGGCTATTTGGAGTTTGACTTAGTCCTCCTCCAGAGCGCCATCCGTTATCTGGATTTACCGTTTTCAAGCCGGACCAAGGTATTGCAATGGAGACATCACTGGAGAAGAACTCAGATGACCTCACCACTTTAGGTTGCGAAACATAATCATCTTTGCGAATGTCACAGTCCCATACGTAGACATTAGAATCTTCAGATGCAGAGATAATATGCTTCCCATCTGAGGTGAAAGTGGCAGAGAGATGGTTTCCCGCATTTCGATGGCCTAGAGAGCAGAGCAGCAGTAAATTAGACAACAGTAGAGGATAAGGAGCTACAAGTAGCTAAAACTAGAAACTACAATGGAGAGATCACAACAAGCACCCAAGTCAAAAACAATATAAGTATACTGCATGTCCCACAATCATAGAAAATCACATGTCAATTTTCACTGCCGTTATAAGGCAAGCACAAGGCACTCAAATGACAGGGCAAACAGACATCAAATGGGTTACTATCTGAAATAAGAAAAAGGAACAAACCTTTGTACTTGCCAACCACATTGATGCCATCTAGGATTCTGACATGAGAGTCAGCTGAAGTAACCATTACTTTACATGGGTCTTGCGGCAGAAACTGCAAAGAAACATCACATTGGCATCTCATCACAAGGTAAATCAGAAAATTAATATGATCAGAACTACAGACTGTGGTTTGGTGATATATTGCTACCTGAAAGCCAGTAATCCTTTTGCAAACTGACTTTTTTTTATTGGCCAAGCACATCTGCTCCTCTAAGTGGATCTCGTGACCTGTCACAGTACAGCTTTGTCTCAACTCATTGCACATCTTAGCAGTAAAAGCATGGACCAGAATATCGAGTCGTAATATTCCTAGACATTCCTTGTAATCTTGCTATCACATTTGACATACTCCAGAAATAAATACTATCACTAAGATACAATGATCATGATAGCAACAAATAGTAATACTACTCAGGTAATTGTGCTCTCATGAAGATATGCCTTTCTTTACATTTATTAAATGATTTATGAAAATAACTAATAAAAGATGGCTTAAGTACGACCAACCAAGCAAAAGGCTGGAACATGTCCAGGAAATCAATACACCAATAAGTGCTGGTGGTAAGCACAACCGCTGTCACCGCACAGGAAAAGAGACAGAGAAACAAAACAAGAGAATAAGCAATTCCCAATAACTAGCAAAACGTTATCATTTCCTAAAACCAAATCTGAAGGCCAATCAACTGCCACATTCCATCTAAACAAGAGCAACGACTTGACACATAGCATTGCAATGCCATAAATTAAAAATCTGACTCCACGAGATATACAACAACTAACAAATACCACAAAGATAAGAGAGACCATTACCTTCTACACTGAAAAAACGGCAAGTGCCTGCCATAGAGCCAATAATCCCACCCTATGCGAAGCAGATAATTTGTTCAATAAGTTGCTCAAATTTCTGATCTTAACAGAAGTGAAATGACTAAATCGGGAAAATTGTAAACCTTTCCATCAGGACGATAGGAAACAGCAGTCACTATGTCTCTGATATCAGTCCAATCCAATACTTGACAGCTGTTTACGGCCCAAATTCGAACTTTCCCGTCTATTGATCCACTGACGAAGTATTCATCATTCACGGGGTTAAACTGTATGCAAGTAACTGCAAAACCAAAGAGAGAATGCAGCATGAAACTCAAACACTACAGACATGTAATAGAACGGCTTATCACGATTAACACCCGCTGAGTCACAAAAGTATACTAGAGTGGAGTCCGCTCATACCATAATTACTATGTGAAAAAACTCTGAGGCACAGATCATGTCCAACTTGCCACAGACGAACAGTTTTGTCAGTTGATGATGAGAGCAAACACTGCTGGAACAATACATACTAAGAAATGAGATTACTTCCAGAATTATTCAGAAAATTGTTAATCAAAGACATTCTAATAAGCTTACATTATTCTTTGACCATGAAAGATCCAGTATCTCCCCAGTATGCCCTTGGAACACATGCAGTGGTTTTTCCAGAATTCGAAAGACCTTTGGGGGGAAAATGACACAGGCCGAGTCTGTTGTTTTCTTAAGGCCCTTCAACTTATTATTTCTGTCTTTCTCTGTCGCCAGAGGAGCCAGTTGAGAAAGATGATTCACTGTGAAATACATACACGAAGGATCTAACTCTGGAATATCAATTTCATTGGATCTCTCATCTTCAACCACTTTCCACACCCGCACAATCTTATCTTCACCAGCACTAGCTAGGTACTGCCCATCAAAACTGAATTTCATGGTTAAAATTGAACCCTCGTGAGCCTGGATATCCTGCCCCATGAAAAGAGCAGAGAGTTCCTTTAGCTGCTTCCTACAATGGCGAACCTTAACCCTCTGAGCTCTAGACTTCTGAACAAGGTCGGAACTGTTGTCCGTCGAATCATGACATCTCCCTTCGCCATTTGCGACGCATGTAAATGACCGTAGCCTACTTAATAACCGACTCTTAACTCCATTCAGTTTCCTCGGAGAGTCTCCATTTTTATGCAGTTCTCTGTGTCCATGTTTCCCAATCACGGGGGACATACATGGAGAGTTCTCAAGCTCGCGAGACATTAGCAGTCGTTCCAATCTGACAGCTCTGTTATTACTTCGCTGGCCATTCTCTGCCTCAACATGTACACTGCATCCTACTCCGCTATCAACATTCCCACTTCTACATAAGTAGTTCCCTTTTGAACCCAAATTTTTAGATGAACCCAAAGCTTCCCCACACAATCCAGACTGGTAAGATGATAATTCGTCCTTAAAAATTGAAGTCCGTAAAACGGCTCCACTACTCTCCATTATTCTTTCAATCTCTCCAGTAGAGAAATCAAATTCGGAGCTTCCACATAAATCTACTGGATCTTCTCCAGACATTCCATCTACACTTAAGCCCATCCGACTAAGGAATTTCCTACGCCGCTCTCCAACACTTCTTGGAGTTCTAACCCACATATCGTACTGGTAGCTGGCATCATTGTCAATAGATTTGGGAATCCGGGTGCTGATATCAGATACCTGTGAAATGGTATCTGGGGCATCGAAAAATTGACATTCTCCTTCTTCGTCATCATCACTGAAACTACCCATTGATATCTTGCGTTCACCCCATGAAACCCCCCATCAAGAAATCATCTTTTTAAGCCCTAGGCAACGTGTTATAAATTATTCCATCCTTAACAATACCTAAAATAAATAAATAACAGAAATTGCATTAAGTTAAACAAACGCAAAACACGACTACCAAGATGAGTTAATACGGATTAAAATAATAGCCATAACTTTACTAACAAGAAAAACAATTATACTATCTCTAACATTACGAAAAAACAATAGATCCAGCAAATGCATGGATCACAATCAACTCACATTGAACCTGGTCTCCCCCACATCATATAACTTCTCATACTTCAATTTCAATAAAGGTAACCACCCCAACCCCAAATTAACCCCCACCACACCCCTATATTCAAATACTATTATTCTGTATAGAAATATGAACCCTAAGCAACATCTCTTTTGCACCGAAAATTTAAAAATCCACCATCAGGATGACGACTGTGAATACGTTACGCATCAACTCATTATCACATTCAAAGGATAATCACACACACACACACCCAGGAAATAAAAACTCAAAATTTACGATCATTCAACATGAAAATGTATAAATCACAAACAAAAAATGTAAAATTGAAGGGCTAAAGAAGATTGTGCTCACATGGGTCCGGCTTGTTTCAATGAAATTGAATGGATGGGAAATGAAATGTAACAGAGACAACACTCTCTTCCTCTCCTTCTTTCCCTTTGAGCAAAAAAAAAAACAAAGGACTGACCATTAAATTAAAAGCTGAGATAGAAGGTGTAATTAATGGAAAAAGAAGGATCTAAACTTGGAAATTCCTTTTATATATAAAAAAAAGAAAAATAATAAAGAAAAATATTAAAAAAAGGGAAAAAAGAAAATTGTCTTGATATTCGTGATTACGGATGGCCCGAGAAACGAGATTTCGAGACTAGTAAGTAATAGGCGTCTGGTCCTCTTCTCTGTGTGTGTGTTGTGTGGTCTCTTTGGTACAAAAAGTACTTTTATTATTCACTTTTCTCTATTGTGCGCCACCCTATATACGCCCACAACTGTCTCACTACAGAAATCCCCTTCTCTTTTTTATTTTATTTATTATTTTCAGCTTTTTTCTGAACGGAGTTATAGATCTTTTCTCCTTTTTCTTAATTTCTCAATATCTTTTATTAATGATACGGATTAAATGAAGCGACTAAGGCGTCATCTGTTTTAACTTAACGGAGGTTTGAATCTTAATCATTTAGATCTCAGATATTAAATGCGTTTATTTTTAAACTTTGAATCTTAATTATTCAGATGTTAATCATTAAGGGTGTGTTTGGTATGAAGGAAATGTTTTCTAATTTTCCCGTGTTTGATTGGCTTAAATATTTTGGGAAACATTTTACTTATCAATTTATTTTCCTCCAATTGGAGGAAAATATTTTCCTTATCAAAAGAAGGGAAAATATTTTCCAAAGCTCCTTCTCAACCTTTATCACCCTCACCAATCCACCATACCCCCTATCCAAAAAAAGTTTTTTTTTTTTAATTTCAGTTTTTCCATCTACCCTACTACCCCTCCACCACCACCCACCGAAAAAAAAAATTTACCTTAAATTTCTTTTTTCTTTTTTTTTGCAATTTCAAATTTCTGTTTTTTTATTTTTCTGCACCACGCAACCCCCACCCATATCCCCTACCCCCTTCCCCCGAAAAATAAATGTATTTTTTTTTACGTTAAATTTTTTTTTTTTGCAACTTCAAATTTCTGTTTTTTTATTTTTCTACACCACCCAGCTCTCACCCTACCCCCTACCCCAAAAATCATTTTATTTACCTTATTTTTTTTTGTAATTATTTCTTTTAATTTTTCTGCACCAACCAACCCCCCACCCCCACCCCCCCCCCCCCACCCCCAAAAAAAGTATTTTTTACCTTAATTTTTTTTTTTTGAAATTTCAAATTTCTATTTTTTTCGTTTTACTGCCCCCCCACCCAGCCCCGCTCCCACCGTCTGCCCCCCTCCCCCCAAATTAAATATAGTTTTCAGTTTATTTATCGATTTAAAGACTCAAAATTTTACAAGTTCCAAAATTATGAGTTTGGAGGTTTATGTGTTTGGAAGCTTATGAGTCTAAAAATTATAAAGTTTACGGGTTCGAAAATATGCGGTTTTTGCTTTGAAAAGTAAAGCATCACCACTAGTTCCTTTAGATTGTGTCAATTTTTAGAGACTTAGGGAAGGGGTGGGGGAGGGGAGGAGGAGAGTTGCATCAAAAATATTTTTCTAAAAAAAATTATTTTCTACTCTCTAACCAAACAATAGAAAATATTTTCCGAAAAATATTTTCCGCTTACCAACCAAACAAGAGAAAATAAGTGATAAAACCACTCATTTTCCATGAAAACATTTTCTATGAAAATATTTTCCATGGAAAACATTTTCCTTCATACCAAACACACCCTAAGTGTGTTTGTTTTTTTACTCACAACCACTTAATGGGTCTGAATAGGTCTGTATGATTAAGATCTATAACTGAGACTTAATTTTATTAAGATGCTATCACATATTTATTATTAACCACCACGCCACCGCCTACCATACTCAACTACCACCACACCATCACCATACTCAACCACCACCACCGCCACCCTCTCCCCAACCACCATCACCACCACGCCACCGTCATCCTCAATCATAGCCTCCATTATCGACAATCTACACCACTCCGACGACCATCATTCCCACCCACAATCAACACTCATCTGTCTCAACTATCACAACTAACCACATCATTACCATCAATAACCACAATTCGCACTGCCTATCATTACAACCTACCACCACCCACCCACCACATTCCTCAATCACAACTACTACCACAACCATCCTATATCATAATCGCCACCCTGCCAATCATTACTAGCTACTAGCATGAATCACTATCATCAACCAAAACTACCATCAACCACCACATCTAGTCGGCATTCACCTGTTAGTCATCACCACTAACAACTATCATATTATAAAAAATTATATATTTTATTGATAGAATATTAGATTCGTTAGTATTTCATTTCAATTTTTGTATTTATTAATTTTCAAATAGAGATAAATTTTATACGTTCAGATGTTAAAAATCAAACAGTCTTAATTATTTTTATTCAGGTATTAATACACATCTTAATATATTCAGATATGTATTCAGATTCAGATGTCTTAATTTTAATACACATCTTAATATTCAGATGTGTATTCAGATTCAGACGTCTTAATCTTAAAAAAAACAAATGAGGCCTTAGACATTGATGATTCATATAAATTATAATTGAAATTTTTATGAAGCATTATTTTTTAGTAATAATTAGTCATCTATAGATATCATTTGCCATATTACGAATTATAAATATATATTATTGTATTCATGGAGTGAAACATGGGATTACAGCTCCATAGATTATTATATTCGACTGTATTCATAGCGTGAAATGAGATATTACATTGTTTTTAAAACGGAAAGTGAATCAATTAATAAAATAGACTCCTAATATAACTCAAAAAAACTCAATTATAACACACAAAATTGTATTTCAGTTATAAAAAAGATTTTCAACCGAAAATACCCCAAAAACATAACAAACAGAGAAAGTATATAATACACAAATTATATTAATTAAAAGAATATATGAATACATTCATGACATATCGTGAGACAGTGAATACAATAAAATATGTAAATACAACAGGATACATTGAATTACAATGAAAAAAAGATATTGAATACAATGAAATACATGGAATACAATGAGATACGTTGAATTACAACGAAAACAAAGTAATGAATACAATGAAATACATGAAAATACATGAAAATACATTGAAATATATTATAGAAAATTAAGTTGCTCAGCCCCAAACTCCGTCGTCTTTTTCATGTATCCTGAAACCCTAATTCAAGGGCAATTCTTTATATATAAAAACTCAAGAGAAGACTGAGATCCACTGAAATTCCATGGTTGAAATTAGCATCTTTGAAGTGGGTTTTGCATAAATTCGGTGAAAGGAGAAGAAGATCAGAAATTTTAAATGGGATGGGGGAAGAGAATGAGATGTATCAAAGTAGAGAGAGAAAGAAAATAATTTAATTGATTAGCGTATTTGGTGGCTTAAGGTTATGAAGTAACTAAAATTAAATATTTTGCTATAAACCTTAAAAGGTATCTATAGAATATAATTTTTTTAAATGATATTTATTCATAATAAATAAGGTATTAATCGTTGCTATAGAAAATAAAAATTCCAATTATAATCGCATCTAACTTGCTTGAAATTGATTCATTGTTAATTTGTTATTGTTGGATGGTTCCGTGCTTCTGCATTGGTTCATCCGACCCTAACATTTTTCGACCCAAAATACAGATTTTTAAGTGAAATTGGTAAGAATTCATAAATATTATATTTGAAATTATAATTTTAAAATTATAATGAGTACAGTTTTAAGAATATTTAAAAGTCAAACCCATTTAGTTAAAGTCCTGAATTTAATTTTGGATATTGTTGTTGTACTATACACCGAATTAAGTTTGATTACATGATATCTTCCGTTCCATTTTAATTGACTTTTAGCTTCTTCTTTTTTTCACAATATTTATTTTTTTTAGATATCAAAAAGAAATTATTATTTTTTTCTCCAAAATTATCGTTGGAGTAAAAAAAAATCTATGAGTATTGTCACACCTCCTTTTGGCGCGCCCCGCTACCCGGGGGTAGGAGCGCAAGGGAGTTTTTCCAATTTAAGTGACAATGTTCGAAACGAGATTATTTTATTTATTTCAGAGTCGCCACTTGGAATAAATTAAGGTGTCCCAAGTCACCGATTTATTTAAATCCCGAATCGAGGAAATTTCGACTTTCCAAAATGAAGTCTGCGAACCAGAAATTCTAAGTAAGGAATTCTGTTGACCCGAGGGAAGGTGTTAGGCACCCCCGGATCCCGTGGTTCTAGCACGGTCGCTTCAACTATTATATATGGCTAAAAATATCTGATTTTATACATGTTTATAAATTAATGCTCTGATTAAACTTTTAAAACCGCTTTATTAATTTTGAAGAAAAGTATCCGACTTAAACAGTATTTAAACTATCAGTAAATAAATAATAAATAAAAATCATTTGCTCTAAATAAAATCAAAATTTTGTCCCCTTTTATTTCGTTTTGTACCCTATATAAAATGAACACTTTAATTTCTAAATTTTTACTTCTATTAACCCAATTCCGGCATATGTCTCTTAATAATTGAGTTAAACTACAAATGTCGTTCTTTTTGAAGAAAACTTGCTCAGCTTATTAGCAAAATCTGGGCTTGAAACCCAATACAAAGAAGAACGAAATCTAGGCTTGAAGCCCACACGCATGCGCCAAACTTCTCTATCGTGTGCCTTTTCTAAGTAAAATTTCACAAATGCACAGTACATAGACTGAGATTCAATTTTTATTGGTGGATTATTCTATATTCCTAACTTTTGGTTTATAAAGAAATCATATACTACTGCATATTGAAATAAATTGTTTGAAACTGTTTTTAGCTTTTCATGTAAGCTGTTTTTAACTTTTCATGTGTTTGAACACTCATAATTGTTTGAACACATATGAACACATATATTGAACACTCATAATATGTTTGAAATCATATAAGTTGTTTTTAGCTTTTCATGCTTGAACCAATATGTTCGAAACTAAACCAACAGTTATGAATCGAATCGTCAAATGCAAGCGGCTAGGAATCTACACTAAAATACATAAGTAATAAAAAAAAAACTAGAAATTCGGCTTCAAACAGGATCTTCATTCTAACAGAACTTCATGTCTTTACGTGCATCAGTAATTAAACTTCAACCATGAACTAAAGAAGTACCTGGCAGTGGAGGAAAAAGAAATCAGTGACAGCAGCAAAAACAAGCAGAGACGAACAACAACGCAATCAACAGTAACCCAGGAGTGTATCATAGGATTCGGCAACTTCAGAAAACAATTCCAAGATGAAGAACACAACTTAACAGGCAATGACCCTTCAGACTGATCAAAACAAAACAGAATGCTTCAACTAACTTCACTGTAAGAAACAGAAGATGGAAGCTCTCAATTAAACTCTCAATCTCTATCCTCTTTCTGTTTTCCAGTGAATGCCTCTCTGTTTCTTCTTTAGAATTCTCTCAAGTAATTTTAGCTCTCAATGTGTGTGTATGTATTCCAGTGAGTCCCTGTTTTTCAGAGAATGCTCTGTGTGAGTGTGAGTGTTCTGAGTGTGTGCCTGTATGTGTGAATTCCAGAGAGTATTCACTGTGTGTGTGTCTGTTTTTCTGCCCTCTAGTGAGTGTGTGTACTGCCAGTTTTATAGCCAAACCTTACAGAACTTTACACTTCAGATTCAATGCTTTTCCTAACAAACACATGGGTACCTTTAACTTTTGAATCATTCTTTCCATGTGAGCTCTCATTTCCAGCTTTTAAAACACTTAACAAAGCTAGAAGTACTGATATCTCTGATTATTCCAACCTGATTTTGTCTAAAGGTGAGCTTTATACAATTAAACAAACAAACAAGGGCAAAACTAAATGGAATATGCTGCTGTCCAGCAGTTCCAACAATTTAAACCATGTGCAGTGCACTCTTAGTTGCCTAGCTGTTGGCTTTCAAATTCTAAACTAAAACAACTATCAGCAGTTAACTTATAAACTAAAATCAACCAAACAAACCTAATTCAATTCAACAGTGAATCAATGAATCTCGGCCAATGCCGGATTTGTAGCTCTAGTGTTCTAACAAACGAACCTACGAATCTAATCGACGACATTCGTATAGTCGATTACAACAAACACAATCAATAACACCCAATCGATGAACAAATTTTCATTTATTTAGCATTTAGGCCGAGAGAGAAAAAGAAAAATGAAAGAAGCAAGAATGTTATTCGGCTTCAATAATCGACTCGAATACACACACTTATCAACAAACAACAATCAATCGATTACGATACGTACAATCGATAAACAAAAGCTCAAAGCAGTGAATCCAAGGAAACTCTCGGCCAATGCTGGGAATACAAAATTAATCGTTCGACGACGCTAATCGACGCGAACACGTATTCGACAACATACGTAATCAAACAAACAAGGACAGAAAAACAATTGACCAAATAAGAGGTCTTTGAGAAGAAGTGACAAAAGGGACGGCCAACAACAATCAAGAAGAATTCAATCAACTAAACTAAACAAATACAAAAGCAAATTGAAATAAACAGT
Source organism: Nicotiana noctiflora (assembly GCA_032618575.1). Lineage (NCBI taxonomy): Eukaryota > Viridiplantae > Streptophyta > Magnoliopsida > Solanales > Solanaceae > Nicotiana > Nicotiana noctiflora. The sequence continues at coordinate 84,402 of JASVEL010009296.1, read as the reverse complement.
AAACAAGAAAATTACCTCAAAGAGAAATCAAAATCGAACGAGTCTCGACCCCAATAGGCTTGAGTTTGCATTTTTGAAGTAAACGGACTTTAATTGAAGTCCATTGACTTCAATTAACTTTAATTCAGACAAAATCCCTAGGTTTCGAATTCTAGGGTTCTTGAAGGCTCAATTTGGGGCTTGACCAATTCCGGCCGGATTCGAGCCGGACCAGTAGTGGTGTGGAGATTAGGAGGGTCATGGGAGTGTTTGGGGTGAGTTTGGACTCGATTGGAGTGGATTCGTACTTTGCTCGAATCTTTGAATTAAAATTCGAAACGGCCCAGGGTGATTCGAGATTAATGGAGTGTGGCTTTGGAGAGAGGGAGTTAGGGTGGTTCAAATGGTGTTAGTTTTGCGGCCATTGACAAGGTTGCCGCCGGGTTAAGGGCTTGTGGTTCACGGCGGCGGCTAGGGTATAGGATTGTTTGGTTTTGTTGTTCTCCTGGAGACGAAAAGGGGATGGGAGTTGGTAATGGGGCGTGTGACAAAGGGTTTGGGGGTTTTGGGGTTCAAAAATGCACGAAATAATCCCAACCGTTGGATCAAATGAATCCAACGGTTGAGATCACATGGGCTAAATTAAATGGGGTTGTTTCGGGTAAGGGAGTTTGGGCTGGGGCGTTTGGGCCTTGTGAATTAAATTGAATTTCGGCCCAAATTTGATTTCCCCTCTCTTTTATTTAATTCTCATTATTTCCTCAATTAAAAAAAATCAAATTATCTCATAAAAAATACTAAATTAATCATACTAACAATTTACACACATAATTATTAAATATAAAATCACACGATTAGGTATTTAAACATTAAAATGCAAACATACACATTTGTTATTTTTTTCATTTTCGTAAACAAACGTAATTGCTCTAAATTGTAAACATGAATTTTATATACACATGCAATGTATTTTGTTTATTTTTTATGTTAATTTAAACAAATATAATCACGTATATACAAATGCAAACAAAAAATACAAAAAAAATAACACAAAAATTCACAAAAATGCACACCATAAAAATAGACAATTTTTGTTTTGATTTTGTAGGAGTAATTCATGTTAGGCAAAAATCACGTGCTCACAAGTATTTGTTATATTTCCAATGTACAAATTAAGGTTTATAGGTTAAGGCGAATATATTAAGATGTGTGGAAACAACCAAAAAAATCAACCACATGGAATAACATTTATTCACAATTAATTACGTGTGCTTAAATTAGCTCCATGCCAACACTTAATTCACAATTAATTATGCTGCTTAAATTGGCTTCATGCTAACAGTTATTCTTATTTACTTTTGTGTGCTTAATAGGTAATATCATAAATAACTCAAGTTTCATATCTCTTAATGAATGCCAACAAGCAACATTTATTCTTACTCTTGTTTTAAATAAAAAATAACCCTTCAGAAATTTTTCGTAAAATACATATACATATATATATATATATATATATATATATATATATATATATATATATATAAAGTAATTCTACATTCTAGAGACATCCGAATAACCATCCACCAAAAATAATGGAGGACGAATATCGTTCATTGAAAAACAATACTAAATTAATTCATTATTCACGCATAACTTTAAGATGTGATAATATAGGAGGTGGATTTTGAAATAAGACGTGACGCTTATGACGGAGAATGAGTTAATAACAATGGATTAAGACAACATAAAGGATAAATTCAGACAATAGGGCCAAAATGGATAATTGTACTATGAGTTTATAAAAGAGATTTTTTTTCTAACTATACCATATACGAAACCTTATTATCCTAATATGAAATCTTTTTGTTTTGGTTTTTGTTTTTCCTTTTCTTTCCCGAGCCGAGGGTCGATGGAAAACAGTCTCTCTGCCCTTTCGATTAGGGGTAAGGCATATCTATATATTATCCTTCGCAGATCCCAATTTGTGAGACTACACTGGGTAGTTATTGTTGATGTTATTGTTCCTGTTGTTGTTGTTGTGCATAGTTTGTTAATTACCCGCCCAGTCCACACTTTTACTACAATTTATATACCAATCGACAATTAAGTATTAAAAGGGTAGAATATTCCCTAAAAAACACGCTAAAATTAAGGAGAGAATCTTGGTGTTAATTGATTCTACACTAAATTTAATTTTTAAAAAAGGAAAGGAGATTTCTCGTCTGCATATTTTTCTCCAAAACTAAAATTCAAATTCTGAAGAAAAAAAATGAACGAACATCTACTAAAACTACAAACAGATTCAACTACTAATAGCTTTGAAGATTTGAAATCAAATTATAGAAATCAAAATATGTTATTCATCGTTTCTTCTATCAAATTGTCGTAGTTTCTATCTCTTCTTCATCTTTTCTTCTCTCAATCTAGAAATCTAAAAAAATATCAACAACAACAACAAATCATGTCCAAAATCACAATTATGCTATAATTTAATGACAATTGGGATAACTATGGCAGTTTTAGAGATTTTGAAATTGATGCAATTGTGGTAGATGAGAATGCAAGTTTGTGTAGTTCGAAAATGCTTAGAATTTTAGTTTTATGATGTTATCTACAAAGTTACTACATATATCTACAATTTAACTATAAGTTCTTTATTTGGCGCAGGAAAAAAATATTTTAATATACAATGTCTCCAAATTGTAGATAAATTATATGCAAATTATAGTTTACTTGTAGTTTGTAGTTAATTTGTAGAAAAATTATAGAAATTTAGATATATTGTAGATGCTATATTTGTAATATTGTAAATTTTTTTCTTTGTGTTTGTTCTAAAAATGTAGGTGAGTGCGTCAGCAGATCATATACATACTGTGTTGGATGGTGTGAAGCGGTACATTATGCGTCTAGAAAACAAAAAATATAGTTATGGCCGATTCCAACTTGAAGAACTTTTATGTGTAAATTGTTTCCACATTGTAGTTATAATGTAGGTTAAATGTAGTTAATTTGTAGTTTTTATAAAATTTTATAGATAATTTACAGATTAATTATGGATAACACATTCCTACGATTAGGTATTTATTTCTTATTTTTTGTTGTGTAATTTATATTCAACTGACAGTTATATACAAATATTACATAGAATATTTTTTGTTGTGTAATTTATATTCAACTGACAATTATATACAAATACTACATAGAACTTGGAGGTAAACATCTAAAAATTATGATAACAAGCAACAAAATTTATATACAATAACTATATTGAGTCTTCACACAATATAATGTAGATAGTTTGAAGATTATTGGCGAGAGAGATTTACGTCAAGGATTAAGGCGAGAGAGATGCAAGCAAAAAATAGGCGAGGGGGAGGGAAGTTGGAGGTAGTGAAGGTAAAACGTGGGAAGGGGGAGGGGGGAGGAGAGAGAGGCGGGTAAAGGTAAATATGAGAATATATGCTCCTAAATTAACGCCTAATATAAATGAATCATTAGTTATACCCCTAATTTAAATTATGATATATAAATGATAATTTAATAATTTGGTATGCTGAAATATAATTAACACAAACCTTAAACATTGAGGGTAATATATAAAGGTAAAAATCCCGCTTATAAATAGTATGGTATTAAGTCGGATATCTTTAGACTTTGATGTAATGTAACTTAAATAACATATTCGTGAAGTTATCCGAGCTACTGCATATCTTTAGGCTCTATAAATTTATATGGTGCGCATATCTTTAGACTATAAAAACTAATTTATGGTTGTACTAAAGTTTATAAATGCATACCAACACAACAATATAATGTATTTATAGCTACAAAACATAATATATCTAATTATAAAATTTTGTGTAGCTAAACACTTTAATCATAATATTTTTTGTCATAGTATTTGTAGCAAAATATATAGTAACTAAAAGTTAGCTATAAACTTTATATGATCCGTGACTAATGATTAATACTTATTGCTACAAAATTTTGTGTTGTAGCTATATTCACATAAAACTGTTGGAAATTAAATAAAGATTAATTAGTATTCCTAAGTTGTATAGGATTTGATATTTGGTAGTTTATTTAATTCATTTCTTATTTGGATTTGTTTACCAATTTTATATTGGAATAGATTTTTATTTTGTAGTATTATAAATAGGGGTGTTACTACATATTTTCTATTGTGAAGAGGTAGCTATGATGTAGAGAGATTCAAGAGTTATGAGTTGTGAGAAACCTTCCTACCAAATTCTCTCCCTAATTTAATAAATTTCTACTATACAGTTTTTGCTAAATTTCTTATTTGTGCATAAATTATTCTTCTGGATAATATAAGACACTGGCTTTTATTATTGGTCAATTCTTATGAAGTTGTTACATGTCTTTTTTAAATAAGAGTTCAGTAGCGTAAAGTATTTGAAGTATATGAATCAATCATCGAAAACGATTTAAAAATAAATAATTAGATGACACGCTTTAAGAGAGGTCTAATATATTTCGTGGATTTTGATCATATAATTATTTTGTGCATGCAGTAATTTCCTTTCCACGGGCTCACATTAAATTGTTTCCAAATTCTAACACAAACCGATTTATCTACTTTTTAGTTTTTTATCTCTAGTTTTCAAGATTGAGTTCAAATATTTTCAGAAAGCCTGGATCACAAAGTCAAATATTGAAAAGTGAAATGATACACGATCATTTTAGATATTTAATCTAATTAATAGAATAACAGACCTTAAAATTTGGATATTTTTAATAAATATGTTTTAGTATCTGACAAAATAAGAAGAATTAACTCAAATATTCGTCTATCCAACCTCTTAAACAGAAAATAGCTGATGAAATAGAATAAATATTTAATTTATCTATTATATATATATATATATATATATATATATATATATATATATATAATTATGTATTATTAATGTGTATGGTTAGAAAAGGTAAACAATGAATATGATAAGCTATTTGTGTATGGATCCCAAAAAATAATGTATAACTTAGTGTATTAAATTAAACTATCGAGTTTTAAAGTTTTGCTAATTCAATTATACATATTGCATTTCTTGTGCATACTAGGGGACAAACAATCATTCTTCCTAATTTTACATTATCTGTCTATAATCTTAACTTCCAAAATAATTACGAGAAACTTTCTCTTGAAATATACTAAGTACTATCTTCGTTAAGGCACTAAAAGTTATTTCTTCCGGTCCAAAATAAATGATTTGTTATTGTACTTTTTACATATATTAAGAAACTTATTTTTAATATTAATTAGCAATAAAATTGATCATATTAAGATTTACTATCTCTTTGTATTTGGGAGGAGTAAAAAGAAAACTTCTAACACATACTCCAAGAAAAATGTAGGAAAAGAATAATTAATTTATTCTTGAAATTTAAAAAAACACTTATTTTGGACCACAAAAAAGAAGCTAAAAATTACTTATTGTGGACCGAAGGAGGTACCAATCTCGGCTAAGCACTAAACTGTGTGTAGGGGTGTTCATAAAAACCTGAAAAATCAATTCAAACCGAAAATCAAACCAAACCGATCAAAAAAACTGATACTTTTTTGTTTGATTTGGGTTTGGTTTTGAATTTTAAAAACTAATCAAATTTGGTTTGGTTTTGGTTTTAATAAAAAAAAAAACTGAAGAAAAATCCGAACCAAACAGACTATAGGAGTAGCTATTTCAAATTTATTATTACACTTATATATATGTATATTTTTATACAAATTTTCAAAATTTTATGGTGAATATTAATTGTTTGCACTTTTAGTATAATTTTTAACCTTTATATTCTAGTTCGATTGGTAATTTTTTTTTCAGTGTAAAAATCCATTTCATATTAATTTTTTTTTTAATTGAGTCCTTACATTACTCATCACTATTTGATTTAATTATCATCAATATATTTTAGTAAATAATATAATTATCAAAGGGCTATTGATTTGATATTGTTACGTTGAAAATGTGATCGCCGGGATATGTGTTTGGTAGTGTATGTCTTATATTTAAGAAAAAACTGATAAATAATCGAAAATCGATAAAACCCGACATAAACCGAATCGGAAAAAAATCCGACTTTATTGGTTTAGTTTGGTTCTAATATTTGAAAAATTAACTTACTTGATTTGATTTCTTTTTATGAAAAAGTCTATCCAAACCCTACCATGAACACCTTAAACTATATGTTTGGGTGTGTAGGGTGGGGGTGGGAGGTGTGGGGGAGGCGGAGGAGTGGGAGGAGGTAAACGTGGTCATAGGTCAATAATCTATTTTTCAATTCAAAGTCAAAGTTCACAAAACGTAGGATCATTTTGACCAAGAATTTCTCAATTTGAAAATTTGTACGTAAATTATGGCCTAATGCATGGACTATTTCATTTTCTCTTTTGTTTCTGTGTAACACTATGGATTATTATTTGAGAGTCAAATATTAACACTTAACTAATTAAACGATATGTTAGTATTGAACTCATTTTTTCTGGCAACTTATGCTCAAGAAGAGCTGTATATCAACTTTTATCACTATTACTATTATTTTGTAATAATGTGATGAGATTTAATAAGTTATCAAACGTTAAAAAAGTGGCCATTTCATTGAAAAATAAATTACTCTTTTATCGTATGTTGGAATTTCGAGAATCAAACGAATTACTCTTTTACCGTAATATTTTTGTATATTTTTTAAATATTTAAATTATTAATTATTGTGACATATAATATCTTTTAAGTTACATTTAGATATGTAAACTTTATTTCAAAATCTTAAAATTTTTATATATTTAAATGCATGGTCAAAATTAAAAAAATTAAATTTTAAAAATCAAAAAGTATCATATAAACCAGGACATTGGGAGTATACTATTCTAAGTTGAAAGGATAGAAACCATTGTGGATATTACAAATCAATGAGAACTTTCAAACGAAAATAGAGCCTCAATAATGAAAGCAACAGGAATAACGAAATATGTAATTAATATATTAAAGTATGAGAATTATGACCGACCAAGAAAAATAATGAGAATCATGACACCTTATTGCCAATCAACCAATGGTGGAAAAGGAAAAAGACATTTCCCAAATGCCAAGGAATAGTTCCAGCCCATATTACCTACTTCTCTTTTTGCCTATTTTTTTTCATTGAAATTTTTCCCTTTGTGATTGGCAACTAAAGGTTTTAGTAATTGTAGTACTAGAAAACATATGTTTTTAAAGAGTTATTTTAATAATAGAACATAAAGATGAAATTTTGGAAATTTTCTCAAATTATTTTGTCATTTTGATTTTATTAAGATTTTTATTCAATATTTACTATTCCATATCTCATTTATTGAAATACACTAGGTCGTTATTGTTATTATTTTAAAAAATTCAATTCAATTAATTAATTGAAATTTGATATACCATATTTTAATCAAAATATTTTTTAACTATTACTTTAATTTCTCTTCTACTACTAATACGATACATGAACAAAATAATCACGCTAAATGACACTAACTACCTCCCTCGGGCTTCCTCTCAAAACTAAAATTATACTATGTAGTTAGATTTTATCAAAATCCACCAATAGAAGAGTAGTTTAAACCTCCGCTGAGCTTACTTCAATGGAGGAAGAGCTTTGCTCTCATGCCATGAAACATAGAGAAGCTCGAAGAAGAAGATAGATAGAGAGAGATAAATATTCTAGAAAAATGATTTGCTCAATTTATTCAACTGAAAAAATTGATTGGAGCTCCCACTATGTACACGAATATAAAAACAAAGCAATAAAAACTACCTAATTGACAACTGTCACTACTCCACTAAACTAACTAACCACTAATCTAACTAACTAGCTAATGAGCTAGGTTAACTAATGAAAGAATAGATATAATAAATCTTTAACACCCCCTCCCCCACCCCTCCCCTTAAGTTGGAGGTGTGGTAAATACAACCAACTTGCCCAATGTGTCACTATGTTTGATTCCTGTTAAAGCTTTAGTCGGAATGTCGGCTAGCTGACTATCTGTCCTAATACGATAAAGTGAAACTAGTCTTGCTAGTAATTGATCACGCACAAAGTGAATGTCAAATTTTATATGCTTGATTCGTTCATGGAAGACTGCATTCTTGGCAATCTGAAGTGCATATTCGTTGTCAGAGAACACTAAAATAGGTATTGAAAAAAGGCCAATTAGTTCTTCAAACAATATGCTTAATCATACCAGTTCCCCCACTACTTTTCTTAAGGCCCTGTACTCTGCTTCTGCAGAAGACAATGATATAGTTTTCTTTTTCTTAGACTTTCAGTTGATAGGGATATTGCCAGAAGTACCAAATAACATGTAATGAATCTACCGGACTCTGGACAGGCTATCCAATCATAATCACAGTAGGCTTTGACTTTGCAATCTGCATCTTTAGACATGAATATTCCCAATATATGATCCTTTCTCAATTACCTGAGTAGAATGCTACCCTCAAGTGAGTTTTGGGTTTTTGCATGAATTAAATTAGATGTTGGATGTTATATGCAATGTCCAGCCTAGTATTTGTTAGAAAATGTTGTTTTCCACCAACTTTCTATAGTAAGTACGATCTTGTAGGATGGTATCTTCTTTGTCTTTTAGCTTTATGGTATGATCTAAGGGTGAAGAAAAAGGCTTGTATATATTTGTACTCTTTCATCATGTCTAATACAAATTTTCTTTGAGAAATTATGATGTCTTCATCCTTGTACATCACCTCCAAGCCTAGGAAGTAATGCAGTTGGCCTAGATCTTTAATCCTAAACTGCTTATGCAGAAAGGCCTTCAATTGTACGGTCTCTTCCTGATAAGTCCCAGTAAGCAGCACATCATATACTGCAACATTATACTGAGGATTTTCCATTTCTCTTATAGAAAAGTGACTAGTCATTCATGAAATGTGTATATTCTTTTGAACATAAAGCTTCAATCAATTTTGCACACCACTATTGGTTGGCCTGTTTTAGGCCGTAAAAGGACTTGTTTAGCTTGCAAACCAGTCCTCGCTTATCCACAACAAGTCCAGGTGGAACTTTCATGTACACTTCCTCATTAAGATCCCCCATAAAAGAAGGTATTTTTTATATCCAGCTGAGATACACATCACTTTTTCTTCACTGTTGTCGCTATCAGTGCTCTTACTGTTGTCATTTTTACTACTAGTGAGAATGTTTTTATGTAGTTAATTCCTGTCTGCTGAGTGCAACCTTTAACAACCAACCCGACTTTGAATCTTTCTATACTACCGTCAACTTATGCTTTACTTTGTAACCCATTTTCACCCTATTTCTTGCTTCTAATGTGGTAGAGGTACTAAGTCCCAAGTGTGATTGGAGTATATAGCTTCAAATTTTTATGCCATTACAGCTTACCATACAGGATCAATAGATGCCTCCTCATATGATGATAATTCCCTATCACGACAAACATTTTTTACAAGAACCTGACTATCAAGAGTTATAAATCAGAGGCAACATGGCGGTTTATAAAAAACAATGAATTAAGAGAATTAGGATTTGGTTTAAGTTTAGGTAGAGAATGCACATAGTCTTATAAATAACTAGATGCTTTATGTGTCCTTAAAAACTGTTTCAGCTGCATACGTTATACATAGGGCCATTCAGTGTGATCGTATCGTGAAATGGGTATTGGAGAATTAGGCATCATAGAAGATGATAAGGAGTTATCATGTGCATGTGACATAAGATTGATTGTGCTGTCAGCAGGACTCGTTTGATCACTTAGAGCTTCAGATATTTGTTGTGTGATGTTTGTGTTGTCAGAAGATTTCTCACATAGAGGCTCAATAAAATGAATTGAATGAGGAACACATGGTTCGGAAGATGGATTCACATTGGCTGAAAATGAAAAAATGGACTTATTAAAGACTATATCCCTGGAGACATTGATTTTACAAATAGCTAGACTTAAAATTTTATATCCCTTTGTATTGAAAGGATAGCCAAAAAATACATATAGTATGTTTTTGGGCTCAAACTTGTCCATATGTTGTTTAGGTACAGTAAGGTAACACATGCTCTTTAGGTGAAAATATTTTGACTTCCTCTTATACAACAGTTCATATGGAGTCTGGTTATTAGTAGAGGTGGAAGGGAGTACGTTTATGATATAGGTGGCACAAAGTATACATTCACTCCAGTATCTTAGGGGAAGTTTGGATTGAAAAAAAAATGCTATGGTAGTCTCAAGAAGATACTTATATTTTCTTTCCACCACACCATTCTGTTGTGGGGTGTAAGGATAGGTTCTTTGGAAAATAAGTGCTCTGGCATATTTGCTTCTATATTGATGAACTCTAGTCCATTATCTGTTCTCAAAGCTTTTACAGTTACTTCAAACTGATTTTCCACCAAACTATAATAAATCTCTTAAGTACCTGGAGGACATTGCTTTTACTATATAGAAGGTGAGTCGAGGTGGACCTACTGAAATCATTCACAATAGTCATGAAGTACTTGTATTTTTCATGTGTGGGAACGTGGTATATACCCCATAAATCAAGATGTAAGAGTTCAAAAGTTTTGCTGGTTGTGTTGGTTTTCTATGAGAAATGGAGCCTTTCGTGTCTGGTCATTGGACAAATAATGCAACTGAAAGGCTGTTTGGAAGAAAAAGTCACATGAATAGAGGAAATGTTTTTCATCCTTAAAAAGGGAACATGTCCAAGTCTGTTATGCATGTCCAGGTCAGTTATGCCATATAACATCTACATTATCTCCAACACACAAATGAGAAAAAGTACTAGAAGTTTTAAATGATGAATTCATAAGGGAAAATTGTTCTTCGGTACTTGAACCTGAACTATTTACAACTGGATAAGAAGGAACACACTTATTGACACGTTATGGTATATCTGCAACAGAATAGAAGGACATTGAGTGTTATAAGTGCTGCAAGTGATGAGAGTGGATAAATAATCAGTGGTCTTTACTCCAAGGTTTATATTGTTGTTCTCCAAGCAGCTTGGGCATAAAATGTACAACCCATCCTTGACTCTAGTGATCACTAAAGGCATTTTTATTGAAGGGTCTTGCAGTATGAAACATTGCTTAATAAGGCAAGAAGACAACTGAGATGAGTGGTCAATGAGAGAAAAAAGATTAAATTGTATCTAAAAGAAGGAATAAGTATCATCCTATTTAAAGTTATCTTAGGAGTAATTATAATATTACCAATCTCATTCACCTTTACTTTATAACCATTTGGAAATATGACAAGTAAGGGATAAGGTAAAGTTACTATGTTGGTTAACAGGGATCTGTAAAAGGTCATGTTGTTTGATGCCCTTGAATCTAAAATTCATGAGTCAATTTTAATTTTGAAACATACACATGAGAGTTTCTCAAAGTCTAGAGGAAGTGCAAGCTATGATACTTGCAAACTTTACTGCTCCAGATTGAATGTTGGCATTGTTTGTGCGGTCTCTTCCTCCCTCTGATTGAAATTGTCGCAGGAGGTTTACTAGTTGGCTATATTCTTCCTTGGTAAGTCTTACATTTTGAGCAGTTCTATTCTCATTATCAGCATGTTGAGCATCTGTAGCTGCTACATATGCATTAGCCATTCTTCTATTTCCTCTATTTAACTTGGTATTCTGGTTCAAATTGGGATTATGCCCATAGTTAAAATTTTGTCTTGGATTCTGATTTAAATTGGAAGCTTCATTGTGCCTTGTATTTGGATTCGGATTTTGATCGAAACCTTGAGGATAGTTATGAATTTTGTAACACTTCTCTTCTGTGTGCCTTAGTCTTTTGCAATAGTCACAAAAATGTATGTTCCTATTGTTGTGCGTGTTGTTGGGAGAATAATTTTGAATGATTATACATTGCTTGTGTTAACATTTAGGGTTGATGACTCAATAGCCAAATGGTTATGAGGCCTGATCTCTAACTATCTTTCCTTTTAAATTAGTAATGAAAAATCTTGTTCAATTGTAGGAAGACGATTCATCATGAGGATACTACCTCGAACCAGTACGTTTCATTCAAACCCATAAAGGAATTGTATTAACCTCATATCTGTGACGACCCGGCCCATCGTCATGGGAATTACCACCCCGTTATGTTGAAATTGTATGTTTTATGCTTTTATATCAGTGTTAAAGTCTATCGGGTGAATTAGGAGTGAATTGGATTGAAAATGAGGCATATAGCCTTTTTGAAGGAGACTTGAATAAGGAAAGTCAACCCGGAGTTGATTATTTGGTTAGAGGGCTCGGAATCGGATTCTGATGATTCGGTTAGTTCCAGGAGGTGATTTGTGACTTAGGGGAGCGATCGGAATTGAATTTGGAGGCCTGGTGTAGAAATATTCTTGAATTGGCTAAGGTTGAATTTTGGCGAAATCCGAACGGTAGGTGAGATTTTGATCCGGGGGTCGGAATGGAATTCCGACAGTTGCAGTAGCTTTGTTAGGTGATTTTAGATGTGCCTGCAAAATTTCAGGTCATTCGGACGTCGTTTGGTCGGGTTTTTGATTGAATGTGTAATTCGGAATGTTTTAAGGAATTTAGGCTTGAATTCGATGCGAATTATGGGTTTTGATGTTGTTAGACGTGTTTTGAGGATTGGAGCAAGTTCGAATAAGGTATTAAGATGTGTTGGTATGTTTGGATGAGGTCCCGGGGGGCCTCGGGGTGTTTTCGGATGGTTAAACGGGAGAAATTGTGGAAAAATTGCAGGTTGGGATCCTGCTTCTGTTGTTTCCGCTCCTGCGGAATTTTGGACGCAGGAGCGAGTCCGCAGAAGCGGACGAGGTGCGCAGGAGCGGCTGGTTACGCAGAAGCGGAAGTCATTCCGCTGAAGCGGCACCGCTGGTGCGAGCCACTGATCGCAGAAGCGGACGAGAAGAGAAATGAGAAGGTTCGCAGAAGCGGACGTTTGACCGCCTGGGCGAGTCCGCAGAAGCGGACTATGGTGCGCGGAAGCGGATGTTTCCGCAGAAGCGGAAGTTTCTTCGCAGAAGCGGGCCCGCTTAAGCGGCCCTTTGATCGCAGAAGCGGAATTGGCCGGCTAGGCCTGGAACCGCTGAAGCGACCCTTTGGTCGCGGATACGGGCTCGTAGGAGCGGAAATTCTTCCGCAGAAGCGAAAATCGCTGTAAGTTAAGTGTATCAGAAATTAGAAAAATTTCAGAACATTTCACACATTTTGGGTCTCGGCTTTAGAGGCGATTTGGGCGATTTTGAAGAGAAATCCAAGGGAAACCATCAGGTAATCAACCATGGACTTAAACTATGATTAGTATTGGTAATATTATGCAATTATATCATGAAAATGGAGGAATTTGGGGTAATTTATGGAGGATTTAGCCCTAGGCTTGAACTTTAGAAAATCAAGGTTTGAATGGGCAAATGGAGTCCGAATTTGGTAAAATTGATATGCTTAGACTCGTATTGAGATGAGGGTTCGAATATGTGACTTTCGTGATTTTTCGACAAGCGTACCGAAAGTCGGGTTTTGACAACTTTGGGAATTTTGATGTAAATTGAGTTATATTTTTTGGGTGTCGTCCCATTGGCCTAATTTGTTGTGTTTCTACTGTATTTGATCAGATTCTACGCGTGCGGAGCTTGATTCTCGTGGCAAGGGCATTGCGGAGTAGTCGTCGCGCCGTATTGAGGTGAGTAATAGATGTAGGTGATGACCAGCGGGTTCGAAACCCCGGTATACCACTTTGTGACGTTGTATAGCGGCGAGACACGCACACTCTTGAGAGTGCGGGGTCGATCATGAACTGGAGACTATATATTAGTCCGACCTGTTGATACCGTATTATTGGCTATTCTAGAGCCGTCGAACCTCCTTCTCGGATGGTTGCATATATATATATATATTGTGATAATGGCCACTCTTGAGCCGAGGAACCCCCTTCTTGGGCGGTTGAGTATACATGTGGGCCGTGAGCCACTTATTGGATCCCGCGAGGATCGTTATCATTGTCTTATCATATAGACATGCTAGTTTACTACTAGTCCGCAGATATTTTTGTTATTATGCTAATTCCAATCTCTGGAACTTGATATTACTGTTTTCCAACTGAAAAATGATAAAAGAGTTTTCAAAAACTACTTTTGAGCCTGCGAGGCTGTATTTGCATATTAGCTGACTAGTAGTGGATCGGGCTGCACGCCGCAGCGAGATATATGTTGGATCGGACTGCACGCCGCAAGAATATCTCTATGAGATGTGCTTGGGCTGTAGGAGCCCCTCCGGAGTCTGAACCCCCACAGTGAGCACGGGTACCCAAAATTGGAGTCGAGCTACGCGTCGTAGCGGTCATATCATGCATTGCATTGCATTTAGCTACATCTGCTAGCTGTTATGCTATTTATTGGTATTTGTTGGTACAGGTACAGTGAATAATGATTCTGTGACAGGGAAGCTGACTATAGCTTTACATAGTGCTTTATCGTGGAATTCTTATCTGCGCTGTCTTACCCTTGTTTATTACCACTGAGTCTGGCAGTACTCATTTTACTCCCTGCACCTTGTGTGCAGATCCGGGTACCTCTCGGCGGTGATCCAGTAGCTGTGCGAGGCGACGTTTGTGGACATTCGAGGTAGCTGCAGAGTCCGCAGGACCCGATATTCCTTCCTACTGTCTTTTGATTTTGTATTGACATTTCTTTCCGCACTTGGTATCTTGTAAACCTTTATACACTCATGTTCAGTAGAGGCTCATAACTCTTGACCCTTGGTCTATGGGAGTTGATGTATTATGGGACTTGGTTCCCCATTTTCGTTACATGTATTGCTTTTATTTCGTCAATTAATTTGCTTAAATGGGTTAAAGAGAGGTTCTTGCTCCGTGGTTGATATGGATTGGTCAGGCTGGCTTAGCAATGTGCTGGGCGCCATCACGGCCGGATTTGGGGTCGTGACAAGTTGGTATCAGAGCCTAGGTTTACTAGGCCTCATGAGTCTTGAGCCGGTTAGTAGAGTCTTGTGGATCGGTACGGGGACGCGTGTACTTATCCTCGGGAGGCTGCGAACCTTTAGGAAAACTTCACTTTTCTTGAACTCTGTCGTGCGATCTTGTTGTTCTGAGAACTGAACTTCTATATTCTATTCTCTCGTAGATGGCGAGAACGCGAGCATCGGGACGAGGTGGACGACCTCCATTGCCACCTGTTAGAGGCCGTGGGCGCGGTCGTGCTAGAGGTAGAGGTAGGGCGGCTGAGGCAGTGCCAGCTGACCCGCCCGTTGTACCAGTTCAGGAGCAGCCCCCAGTGGTTGATGCTCCAACAGCCCCAGTTCAGGGCCAGACTGTATCTATTGCTATTCCTGGTCTTCAGGAGACTCTTGCTCAGATATTATCAGTGTGTTCCGGTTTGGCTCGGGTAGTTTCGGCTACCGCTACTGTAGCGACATCTCAGTCAGGGGGTGGTCAGCAGACCCCTGCAGCTCGCACACCTGACCTGGTTGTTCAGGGACTTCAGACGCTAGAGGCGGTCCCCGCTCATGTGGTTGTACCGGTTATTCCTCCAGCTGCACCAGCTCCATCTCCAGAGCATATGGTTCAGGTTATGCCCGATGACGAGCAGCGTCGTCTTGAAAGATTTGGTAGACTTTAGCCACCCCATTTCAGTGGCGTTGAGGGCGAGGATGCCCAGGGTTTCTTGGATAAGTGTCAGAAGATGTTGCGTACGGCTGGTATTCTTGAGTCCGGCGGAGTTTCATTTACTACATTTCAGTTCACTGGTCCCGCATTTGATTGGTGGGAGGAGTTTGAGAGGCGTAGGCCTGCAAGAGCAGCACCTCTCACATGGCGGCAGTTCTCTACTCTCTTTCTAGAGAAATATGTACCTCAGTCTCGTCGCGAGGAGCTACGTCGCCAGTTCGAGTGGTTGATTCAGGGCGACATGTCTGTGACCCAGTATGAGCTTAGATTCACTCGGTTGGCTAGGCATGCCACATGGATGATCCCCACTGATAGGGAGAGGATCAGGAGGTTCATTGATGGCCTCAACTACTCTATCCGTATTCTTATGACCAGGCGAGCGAGTTCTGTCATCATCGTTTGAGCAGGTTGCTGATATGGCACGCTCCATTGAGGCGGATCGTCGCCGAGAGAGAGAGGAGCGGGAGGCCAAGAGGCCTCGTGGTTCGGGCAGTTTCAGTGGTGCTCCATCTAGAGGGCATTCCCGGCAGAGCAGAGGTCGCTCATCTAGACCTTCTCATTCAGGCCGCCCAGAGCAGAGCGGAGGTTCTTATGGTCGTAGCACCTACTTCTTCAGCCCAGGGTTCTTCTGCGGCGAGGGGTTCCCTTCAGTACCCTTCTCCGGCACCGGGTGCATGTTATGAGTGTGGTGAGTTTGGCCACATGAGGAGACGATGCCCTCGACTACGTAGGGGCGCAGGACTCAGCAGAGGGATCAGCCCTCCTCTTCGGCACCATCTCGGTCTAGTAGAGGTGGAGGTCGGTCTTCTCGTGGTCGCCCCGGGGCGAGGAGAGATCCGGTGGAGGCCGAGCACGGTTCTATGCACTTCCCGACGGGCGTGATGCGGTTGCCTCCGATGCTCGTAATTACGGTATCATTTACGTCCGTCACGAGAGATGCCTCGTTCTATTTGATCCGGGGTCCACATATTCTTACGTGTCCTCTTATTTTTCACATCACTTGGGTGCGACTCGTGGTAGTCTTGATTTACTCGTTCATGTATCCACCCCCGTGGGTGATACGATTGTTGTGGATCATGTCTATAGATCCTGTGTTATATCTATCGGGGGTCTGGAGACCCAGGCAGATTTGTTATTGTTGGGGATGGTGGACTTTGATGTTATATTGGGTATGGACTGGTTGTCTCCGTATCATGCTATATTGGATTGTCATGCTAAGACAGTTACGTTGGCCATTCCTGGTATTTCTCAGATTGAGTGGCGGGGTTCGACCGATTTCGTCCCTAGCCGTGTTATTTCGTTCCTAAAAGCTCGGAAGATGGTTGAAAAAGGGTGTTTATCGTACTTAGCTTTTGTGAGAGATGTGGGAGCTGAGTCTCCTAGCATTGATTCTGTACCTGTTGTGAGGGACTTCTCAGATGTATTCCCCTCAGACCTGCCGGGCATGCCGCCGGACAGGGATATTGATTTTGGCATTGACTTGGTGCCGGGCACTCAGCCCATATCCATTCCTCCTTATCGGATGGCACCAACCGAGTTGAACGAACTAAAAGAGCAGCTTCAAGAACTACTGGATAAGGGTTTCATCCATCCTAGTGTGTCTCCGTGGGGTGCGCCGGTATTATTTGTTAAAAAGAAAGATGGTTCCATGCGAATGTGTATTGATTATAGGCAATTGAACAAAGTGACGGTGAAGAACAAGTACCCTCTACCGCGCATAGATGATTTGTTTGATCAGTTACAGGGTGCGAGGGTGTTTTCTAAGATCGATCTTCGTTCGAGCTATCATCAGTTGAAGATCAGAGACTCAGATATTATGAAGACTGCATTCAGGACCCGATATGGTCATTATGAGTTTCTTGTGATGTAGTTTGGGCTGACCAACGCCCCAGCAACATTTATGCATCTGATGAACAGTGTGTTCGAGCCCTATTTGGATTCATTTGTGATTGTGTTCATTGATGACATTCTAGTCTACTCCCGTAGTCGGGAGGAGCATGCTCAGCATTTGAGTATTGTGTTGCAGAGATTGAGGGAGGAGAAGCTATATGCTAAATTCTCCAAGTGCGAGTTTTGGCTTGAGTCCGTAGCATTTCTGGGACATGTGGTGTCTCGTGATGGTATTCAGGTTGATCAGAAAAAGATAGAGGCGGTGCAGAGTTGGCCTAGACCGACCTCAGCTACAGAGATTCAGCATTTGAGTATTGCGTTATAGAGATTGAGGGAGGAGAAGTTGTATGCTAAATTCTCCAAGTACGAGTTGTGGTCGGATGAGTGCGAGGAGAGCTTTCGAATGCTCAAGACAGCTTTGACCACAGCTCTAGTATTAGTGTTGCCATCAGCTTCAGGTTCATATAGTATATTGTGATGCCTCGAGGGTGGGGATAGGTTGTGTGATGATGCGGGAAGGAAAGGTAATTGCTTATGCTTCTCGGCAGTTGAAGCCGCATGAGAAGAACTATCCTGTTCATGATTTGGAGCTAGCCGCCATTGTTCATGCATTGAAGATTTGGAGGCACTATTTGTACGGTGTGTCTTGTGAGGTGTATACCGACCATCGTAGTCTCCGGCACTTGTTCAAACAGAAAGACCTTAATTTGAGACAGCGGAGATGGCTTGAGTTGCTGAAGGATTATGACATTACTATATTATATCATCCGGGGAAGGCCAATGTGGTGGCCGATGCTTTGAGCCGAAAGGCGGTCAGTATGGGGAGCTTGGCATATATTCCAGCTGAGGAGAGGCCATTTGCTTATGATGTTCAGGTGCTAGCCAATCGGCTAGTGAGGTTAGATATTTCGGAGCCCGGCAGGGTATTGGCTTGTGTTGTATCTCGGTCATCTCTATATGATCGTATTCGTGAGCGCCAGTATGATGATCCACATTTGGCTGTCCTTAGGGACAGAGTTCAGCATGATGATGCTAGAGATGTCACCATTGATAGTGACGGCGTATTGAGGATGCGGGGCCGGATATGTGTGCCCAATGTTGATGGCCTTCGTGAGTTGATTCTGGAAGAGGCCCATAGCTCGCGGTATTCTATCCATCCAGGAGCCGCTAAGATGTATCAAGATTTGAAACAACATTATTGGTGGAGAAAGATGAAAATAGACATTGTCAGACATGTAGCACGGTGCCTCAACTGCCAGCAGGTTAAGTACGAGCACCAGAGGCCCGGTGGTGTATTTCAGCGCATTGCTATTCCTGAGTGGAAATGGGAGAGGATCACTATGGACTTTGTTACTGGACTCCCTCGGACGGCGAGAAAGTTTGATTCCGTATGGGTGATTGTGGATAGACTGACCAAGTCAGCTCACTTCATTCCAGGTTAGTACTACCTACTCATCGGAGCGGTTGGCATCGATCTTTATTCGAGAGATTGTTCGGTTGCATGGAGTCCCAGTGTCTATCATATCCGACAGGGGTACTCAGTTCACTTCTCAGTTTTGGAGAGCATTTCAGCGAGAGATGGGTACGCGAGTTGAGTTGAGTACAGCATTTCACCCCCAGACAGATGGACAGTCTGAGCGTACTATTCAGATTCTAGAGGATATGTTGCGAGCGTGTGTGATTGACTTTGGTGGTTCGTGGGATGAGTTCCTACCTCTTGCTGAGTTTGCCTACAACAACAGTTATCAGTCGAGTATTCAGATGGCCCCGTATGAGGCATTGTATGGCAGGCGGTGTAGATCCCCCGTGGGATGGTTTGAGCCTCGTGAGGTTAGATTGATAGGGACCGAGTTAGTCCAGGATGCTCTGGATAGAGCAAAGTTGATCCAGGAGAGGCTTCGTACAGCACAGTCTCGTCAGGAAGAGTTATGCGGACCGTAGAGTTCGAGAGTTGTCTTTCATGGTTGGTGACAGAGTATTGCTGAAGATTTCACCCATGAAGGGTGTTATGAGGTTTGGGAAGAAAGGAAAGTTGAGTCCCAGGTACATTGGTCCTTTTGAGATACTTAGGAGAGTTGGAGAGGTGGCATATGAGTTGGCGTTGCCGCCCAGCTTATCCAGCGTTCATCCAGTATTCCATGTGTCTATGCTCCGGAAGTACATTGGAGATCCGTCTCATGTATTAGATTTCAGCACCATTCAGCTTGATGGTGATCTATCATATGATGTGGAGCCTATTGCCATTTTGGGACGTCAGGTGAGAAAATTGAGGTCTAAGGAGATTGCATCAGTTAAGGTTCAGTGGAGAGGTCGACCCGTGGAGGAGGCCACTTGGGAGATCGAGCGGGAGATGCGGAGCAGATATCCTCACTTGTTTGAGACTTCGGGTATGTTTCTTGACCCGCTCGAGGACGAGCGTTTGCTTAAGAGGGGGAGAATGTGACGACCCGGCCCGTCGTCACAGGAATTACCACCCCGTTATGTTGAAATTGTATGTTTTATGCTTTTATATCAGTGTTAAAGTCTATCGGGTGAATTAGGAGTGAATTGGATTGAAAATGAGGCATATAGCCTTTTTGAAGGAGACTTGAATAAGAAAAGTCAACCCGGAGTTGACTATTTGGTTAGAGGGCTCGGAATCGGATTCTGATGATTCGGTTAGTTCCGGGAGGTGATTTGTGACTTAGGGGAGCGATCGGAATTGAATTTGGAGGCCGGTGTAGAAATAGGCTTGAATTGGCTAAGGTTGAATTTTGGCGAAATCCGAACGGTAGGTGAGATTTTGATCCGGGGGTCGGAATGGAATTCCGACAGTTGCAGTAGCTTCGTTAGGTGATTTTGGATGTTCCTGCAAAATTTCAGGTCATTCGAACGTCGTTTCGTCGGGTTTTTGATTGAATGTGTAATTCGGAATGTTTTAAGGAATTTAGGCTTGAATTCGATGCGAATTATGGGTTTTGATGTTGTTAGACGTGTTTTGAGGATTGGAGCAAGTTCGAATAAGGTATTAAGATGTGTTGGTATGTTTGGATGAGGTCCCGGGGCCTCGGGGTGTTTTCGGATGGTTAAACGGGAGAAAATTGTGGAAAAATTGCAGGTTGGGATCCTGCTTCTGTTGTTTCCGCTCCTGCGGAATATTGGACGCATGAGCGAGTCCGCAGAAGCGGACGAGGTGCGCAGGAGCGGCTGGTTACGCAGAAGCGGTAGTCATTCCGCTGAAGCGGCATCGCTGGTGCGAGCCAGTGATCGCAGAAGCGAAGGGGAGAAAATGGGCATGGTCCGCAGAAGCGGACATTCGACCGCTTGGGCGAGACCGCAGAAGCGGACAATGGTGCGCAGAGGCGGATGTTTCCGCAGAAACGGAAGTTTCTTCGCAGAAGCGGGCCCGCTTAAGCGGCCCTTTGCTCGCAGAAGCGGAAATGGCCGGCTAGGCCTGGAACCGCTGAAGCGACCCTTTGGTCGCGGATACGGGCTCGTAGGAGCGGAAATTCTTCCGCAGAAGCGAAAATCGCTGTAAGTTAAGTGTATCAGAAGTTAGAAAAATTTCGGAACATTTCACACATTTTGGGTCTCGGCTTTAGAGGCGATTTGGGCGATTTTGAAGAGAAATTCAAGGGAAATCATCGGGTAATCAACTATGGACTTAAACTATGATTAGTATTGGTAATATTATGCAATTATATCATGAAAATGGAGGAATTTGGGGTAATTTATGGAGGATTTAGCCCTAGGCTTGAACTTTAGAAAATCAAGGTTTTAAATGGGCAAATGGAGTCCGAATTTGGTAAAATTGATATGCTTAGACTCGTATTGAGATGAGGGTTCCGAATATGTGACTTTCGTGATTTTTCGACAAGCGTACCGAAAGTCGGGTTTTGACAACTTTGGGAATTTTGATGTAAATTGAGTTATATTGATTGGGTGTCGTCCCATTGGCCTAATTTGTTGTGTTTCTACTGTATTTGATCGGATTCTACGCGTGCGGAGCTTGATTCTCGTGGCAAGGGCATTGCGGAGTAGTCGTCGCGCCGTATTGAGGTGAGTAATAGATGTGGGTGATGACCGGCGGGTTCGAAACCCCGGTATACCACTTTGTGACGTTGTATAGCGGCGAGACACGTACTCTCTTGTGAGTGCGGGGTCGATTGTGATTGGGGACTATGGCTTAGTCCGACCTGTTGATACTGTATTATTGGCTATTCTAGAGCCGTCGAACCTCCTTCTCGGATGGTTGCATATATATATATTGTGATAATGGCCACTCTTGAGCCGAGGAACCCCTTCTTGGGCGGTTGAGTATACATGTGGGCCGTGAGCCGGTTATTGGATCCCGCGAGGATCGTTATCATTGTCTTATCATATAGACATGCTAGTTTACTACTAGTCCGCAACTATTTTTGTTATTATGCTAATTCCAATCTCTGGAACTTGATATTACTGTTTTCCAAACTCTGAAATTTCTGAAACACTGTTTTCTACTATAAATGATAAAAAGAGATTTCAATGTTATTTCTGTGCCTGTGAGGCTTGCATCGCATGTAGCTGGACTGATAGTGGATCGGGCTGCGCGCTGCAGCATATCATGATATTGTGCTTGGGCTGTAGGATCCCCTCCGGTTTCTGAACCCCCACAGTGAGCACGGGTACCCAAAATTGGAGTCGGGCTACGCGCCGTAGCGGTCATATCATGCATTGCATTGCATTTAGCTACATCTGCTAGCTGTTATGCTATTTATTGGTATTTGTTGGAACAGGTACAATGAAGATTTATTCTATGACAGGGTAGCTGATTATAGCTTTACATAGTGCTCTATTGCGGATTTCTTATCTGCGCTTGTCTTACCCTTGTTTATTACCACTGAGTCTGGCAGTACTCATTTTACTCCCTGCACCTTGTGTGCAGATCCGGGTACCTCTCAGCAGTGATCCAGTAGCTGTGCGAGGCGACGTTTGTGGATATTCGAGGTAGCTGCAGAGTCCGCAGGACCCGATATTCCTTCTTACTGTCTTTTGATTTTGTATTGACATTTCTTTCCGCACTTGGTATCTTGTAAACCTTTATACACTCATGTTCGGTAGAGGCTCATGACTCTTGACCCTTGGTCTATGGGAGTTGATGTATTATGGGACTTGGTTCCCCGTTTTCGTTACATGTATTGCTTTTATTTCGTCAATTAATTTGCTTAAATGGGTTAAAGAGAGCTTCTTGCTCCGTGGTTGATATGGATTGGTCAGGATGGCTTAGCAATGTGCTGGGCGCCATCACGACCGGATTTGGGGTCGTGACAATATCATGTTCTAATTTGTGCATACTTTCCTTATCTCCACATGTTTAACTGCAGGTAAATGAGATTTAGCGATCAGAGTAGTGAGTTCCTCCCACAGCTTCTTCATTTTAGTGTAATAACTAGTAATATGAAGGGCTTCTTGGGACTAATCATTGATCTCATTTTGGATCCGATACAATTTCATTCCATTAGTTTGATCATATTGATCTTCAAGCTCCTTCCACAACCCGACTATATCTGTCACATATTCAACACTGTTTGTAATTTCTTTAGCCAAGGAATTCAAAATTCATGAAGTCACCATATCACCACACCTCTCCCATAATTGATAGTTTGAGGAGACTAGTTCTAATCTTTTGATATCCCCATTAAGGAAGCTCCGTTTATTCTTCACTGATAGGGTTCTCAGCACACATTTTCTTTATGAAACCAAAACCATCAAACGGAGCAAGAACTAATGCTACTCCTAGATTATCAGACGGATGATGGTTCTGGTCTTTTGCAATCCCCGTTGATGAAGCCCAGTTTATTCTTCACTGATATGGCTCTCATCACACCTCTTCTCCATAAAACCAAAACCATCAAATGGAACAAGAACTAATTCTGCTCCTGGATTATCAGACAAATGCATGTAAGAAGGACTACTAGTGTCAATAGTTGGTTGATTAGGAAATTCAGCCATGTGCGGTGTAGACTGCTCAGCGTCTCCGACGGTAACCATCTCGTATATCGTGCAAATTTTATCTATTTAAACACTAGAGGGTTGTAACTACAAATTTAGGACTTTAACAGAGAATTCCATTAGCTATGACTTAGAAATCGATGAGAAGGGAGTCTGCATATGTGCGATAAAATTGATATCGAGACTATATAGATCTAATAAATTTAGAGGAATGAATTAAAACCTGTCTCCTTGCTCTGATACCATATCAAAATTCGCCAATGGAACAATGATGTAAACCTCAGCCGAGCTTACTTCAATAAAGGAAGAGTTTCGCTCTCACGCCATGAAACACATAGAAGCTCGAATAAAAAGATAGAGAGAGAGAGATAAACATCCCAGAAAAATGATTTGCTCAATTCATTCAACTAAGAAAATTGAGTGGAGCTCCCACTATATACATAGACGTAATAACAAAGCAATAATAACTAACTAACTGACAATTGTCACTACTTCACTAAACTAACTAACTACTAGAAAAACTGAATATTTATGGAGAATAATAGGTTTAGCTTGAGGCGTGTCAAAGACAATGTCCCTAAGGATATTTGACTATGCAGTGATAAATAAAATTAGGCGTATCCCCAAGATTCAACAAGCTATTCTAGTATAACTAAGAACAGAAACAACAAAGATTAATTAAAATAAACCTAACACTATAGAAGGAAATAATAAGGAATTTCTTTTACTTTTTTCTACACTCTTTTCATGATGTATAATCAAAGAAGTATATATAGTTCAAAGAAAATGCACACTTTGATATGAAAATTGTCCCAGCCATAACGACTTTCCAAAGCTTCCAAAAACATTAAAATCCAAGCATACAAAAACGTTATAATCTAAAGCCATTAAGGCTATCAAATAGTAAATTTTTCTTTCAACATTAAGGTTCAAATTATCCACTAATGAGCATTCAACAATCAGATTTAATTTGTCCAAAATGAATTCAAAATTAAACTAATTTTCTGTTACAAATATATTTAAGATAATTACTATAATAATGATGCATCAATATAATAGTAAGAAAATGAATCTAGACATAGTTTTGAAATATTTCTTTTTGAAATGTTGAAAGTAATTTTTTATCAATCCCCCACATATCTCAAAAGAAATATTAAAAAATACTGAAATAACAATATTAAAAATTTGCTGGGTTTTCACAAATGAGCATAATGCGTACTATGAACCAGACCTAGATAAAATAAAATTAAACTTACCAATATAGATTCTCAAACACAAAAGCAATAGATTTCTTAGTTTGTTTAGCTTCTGCACAAACTTCACACTTATCAATGCCACAAAAATGGCGAAATAGGGTTAATCAAGGTTGTATGGCTCAAAATAGAAATTTAAACAAATGGAATTCATATGAAAAAGACCAATTAATTCATTACAAAAAAGAAAATGATTCTAAGCTCTATTCATTAGCAAACCAAAAAGATAATTTTAAAAAATATTATAGATATGATCTTTTAGCATATAAATCGATTAATTATGAAAATAAAAATGACTCTTTTATTTCTAGATTACCCTTTCAAGTAAATAAGAACCTCGAAATTTCTTCTAATTCCAACACGTCCAAACACAACCTTTTTGATATGCTCGGCAATCTTCATATCAATAATTATCTAAGAAAAGGCAATATTCTATATATAGAAAGAAATCTCGATAGAAAATATTTTGATTGGAAAATTATCCATTTTTCTCTTAGACAAAAAGAAGATATTGAGGCCTGGGTTAAGATCGATACCAACAGTAATCCAAATACTAAAATCGGTATTAATAATTATCAAATAATTGACAAAATTGATAAAAAAGGCCTTTTTTATCTTACGATTCATCAAAATCCAGAAAACAATCAAAAAAATTCGAAAAAAGACTTTTTTGATTGGATGGGAATGAATGAAAAAATATTTAATCGTCCCATATTGAATCTGGAATTTTGGTTCTTCCCAGAATTTGTACCACTTTATAATGTATATAAAAGAAAACCGTGGATTAAAAAATATTTAAAAAATTAATATATGAAATAAGACTTTCAGAATGCATTTTCTTAATAGAAAATAAACTAAATCCTAATCTAGCATGCCATAAACTAAAAGAATCAATCAAGTAGGTAGAAGTACTCACATTTTCATTCATAATATTGAGTACAAACAATTTATGGTTATGATAACCCTTATCACAAAAATTATTATTCTTCGTCAACACGATCTTATCAAATTCAAAAGAAACCTTCACCCCCACTGTTCCTAATAATTCCACGGAGACCAAATTGACCCGAATACTAGAAAAATACAACACGTCATTCAATACCAAAATTTTGTCAGATATGAGTTCGAGAAAGAATTGCCTTTTCCAAGAACCGGAGTAGTCCTTGAAGCACCAAGATATACAACATGTTCTGCTTCCTCAACTTGAGTGTAAGACACAAAGTCTTTTTTGTTAGCACATATGTGCCTAGTGGCACCTGAATCTAATACCAAATCTTTCACATTGGGCACACGGTTCACTTGGAATTAACTCGAGCAATTTTGTCATCCGCTTTGCCTTCAATTAAATTTACTTGAGCCTGAACGGGATTGTCATTTTCAGCTTTCTTCCGCCGTTGAGCAGCATGATGACCATGTTTGCCACACATAAAGTAGTTGCTTTTTTTCTTGAAGGTTTGATTATTGGTTTTCGGCTTATAACCATTTCTTCTTCCATACCTGTTATTTGATTTTTTCTGCCGCTTATTGTCCTCCACAAGTTTGGATCTTGTAGCAATATCCTTTCCTTTGTCAGCAACAACTTGCTTGCGATTGGTATTTTCAATTATAATGTGCTTGACCAAGTCTTCCATCAATAATTGCTTGTGTTGGTGCTTCAATTGTTGTTTTAGTCACTCCAAGATTTGAAAAGTTTTTCTATAAGCATACCAGTAACAAACTGTTCGGGCAGAACAATATCTTCAGATTTGAGATCTTCATTCAACTTGTGATATTTGTTGATTTGTGCAGTTATGTCCTTGTCTTCTGTCACCTCCCACTTGTAGTAATTTCCAATTACAAACTTTTGTTTAGTAGCATCTTCAGCAGTATACTTTGTTATCATTTACTCCAAAATTTATTTTGTCTCCTTGTAAGAAACATAGGCGTCGAACAATTTGTTAGGAAGAGTAGAAATTATAGTATATCTATATTTCTTATTAGCATGAGCTCATTGATCCATATGAATAGAAGTTGCTTCAGTTGACTTAGGACCTGTAAGTGCAAAAGCAACTCCATGCATATCCAAAATAGAATGCACGCGTTCTTGCCAGCGCTTAAATTTATCTCCACAAAAAACCTCAATTTTTGAAACATCAGGAAAAAGGTTTGGCATATGTAATTGGTGATGGAACAACAACAGAAATTGTTGGTAAAGTAGGTGTAGTAACATCAACAGCAACATTATCAGCGTTATTCTCCATAATAATAATGTGGAAATATCTTTAAGATTGTTGGAAAAATTGAATAATTACGGAGAATGAAAGGTTTCGTTTGAGGCGTGTCACACTCACCTTAAGGTGTCTGGTTTTCTACTTTGCTGCAAAAAAAAAGAGAATTTCAATTAATTATTCAATTTATTGAAAATTGAATAATTACGGAAATTTTTACTTTTTTATACACTCTTTTCACGAGGTAAAACCAAAGAAGTATATATAATTCAAAAGGAAGTGCGCACTTCGATATGAGATTTGGCCAAGCCAAGACTTTTCAAAGCTTTCAAAAACGTTAAAATCAAAACATACAAAATCGTTATAATCCAAAGTCATTAAGGCTATTAAATGGTCAATTATTCTTTCAACAGTAACGTTCAAATTATCCACTAATGAGTATTTAATAATTAGATTTAATTTGTCCAAAATAAATACAAAATTAAATTAATTTTCTGTTACAAATACATTTAAGATAATTACTATAATAATGATTCATAAATATAATTGTAAGAAAATGAATGTAGATATAGTTTTGGAATATTTTTTTTGAGCTATCAAAAGTAATTTTCTATCACTAACTACTAAGCTAATCTTCACTTCCAACCGAGAGGCTGTGAGTTCAAGTTTTCCCAAGAGCAATGTGGTAAATTTATGGAGGGAAGGATGCCGAGGGTCTATTTGGAAAACAGCCTGTTAACTTCTCTATTCCAGGGTAGGGGTAAGGTCTGCGTACACACTACCCTCCCCAGAAGATTATACTGGGTTGTTGTTATAACTACTAAGCTAACTAACTAGCTAATGATATGGGCTAACTAATGAAAGAATAGATATAATTATTCTCAACAGATTTAATCTTTTGTTTGATGCGAATATAGTATATATTGAGTCTCATTAAATTTTTTATTATATTTTAACACCTCTAAATATAATTTTGGCACCACCATTTTTTTTTTTTTTTTGGATTTTGGTTAATTTCATTTTCATTGCACAGTGACAGTGGTCGAGAATCAAATGTCACATATTGGATGAGTTGTGTCTGGTTTTCTACTTTGCTGCAAAAAAAACAGAGCTGCCACATAGTCATGGGGTGTGGGATGGCACCGAACCGACAACTTTCAGCCAAATTCCAAGTTTCCAACATCTGGTCTACACCATAGCCATCTACACTATTCTGACATTTTTCCTCTGTATTGGTATGGGTTTTCCCCATTGCCTCCCTTCTTACGACAACAGTTTAACCATCATACTCACTTCTCTTTTACCTATGTCCTCCATTTTTTTTTGTAATGTGTGTACGTATATTAGCAACTTCCCTTGTATCATTCATTGAATAACTGTCTTTAACTCATTACTAACGATTGTGATGAGATATGAATATAATTTCTTTATCTTTATTAGAAATTTTGAATTGTGGCCCTGAGGTGGTGCGATTGAGTCCAAACACAAATATTGGATAGGATACAAAAAAGGGTCAAAATAGTATGGTATTGCCAATTTCCAGACTGGTCAATCAAAAATAACTATTGTTTACGAAGTAAATAAAAAATAGTCACTAATTGTTGCAACAGAGACCAGTCCCGTATAACATATGGAAGTACGGGTACATCTGTGTACGAACTCCAGCATATTATGCTGGACCGGTACACTTTGCTGACTCCTGTATAATATACGGGAGACTGGAGCACCGGTGCTCCGAACTCCAGTATATTATACTGGACAGTTATACTTGCTGGAACTCCAGTATATTATGCGGGAGTTCCAGCTTAATAATACTCGAACTCCCGCATATTACACGGGAGTTCCAGCATAGTTATCATGGAACTCCCGTATAATATGCGGGAGTTCAAGCATACTTATGCTGGAACTCCCGTATAATATGCAGGAGTATTTTTTAGGTTTTGAACAATATTTCGCTTAAATTTATCTTTACATAAACAGTGACTAAATTTCGATTACTTTTAAAACTGTGACTATTTTTAAATGACCAGTTATAAATCTGACAAATTTTAAATTTCTCCTTGAAAAAAGGTACTGCATCCAAGTGGAGAATGTCACGATCCTTTTTGGGGCCGTGATTATTGTTGTTTGGTGATGACATTTCTCCTACTACTAAACTTATTCTATTTCTTGGTAGATATTCAATCGAGTTTGTATATCTGTCGCAATTTTCTCAATATTTATCAACGTATCGTCAATAGTAACAAAAAATTCACAATATCATGCACAAACGAATTGATCAAATTATCTATTGCCGCAAGACATGGGTCAAAGAAAAAAGCCCCCCCAGCCAAAGTTGAAAATATATTCTTAACATAAATTCAACACATCCAAATATTATGTTTACCTTTCAAAATAGCTATTGTCTGCGAAATCATTGAAATAGCGCTCATGTTTTACTAAAACATGGAAAATGTCAATATAGTATGTTGGAGTATGGATCTCATGTGACAACATATTATGATTGGAAATGCACGACACAGAAAGTTTCAACATAATATGAGGAATTATGGAGCTCTTGCATATAGACTTTCAATATATTTTGATGGAACTTCAACACATTATAAATTCCAACATATTATGCTGGAAACTCATATTTAAAAAATTCGAACTCCATCATATTATGTTAGAATATTCCGAATTTTATACAATTCTGTTTAGATTTTATAAGACTAAAATACTTGTTAATTTATTACTCCATCCGGTCCAAAATAAGTGATTTTTTGGCCTTTTTTTTGTGGTCCAAAATACGTGATTTTTTCGGATTTCAAAAATAACTTAATGATGTTTTTCCTACATTGTCCTTGGAGTAAATAGTGTTGGAATATGTGTTAGGAGTGTTTATGTGAGATAGTAAGGTTAAAATGGTCAATTTTATTGCTAATTAATACTAAAAGATGACTTTCTTAATATGTGTGAAAACATCCAAAAAAATCACTTATTTTGGACCGAATGGAGTATACCGTAAAAAAAGTTTAGAAACTTCAAAAGTATTACTACGACAACTTCGTATTTAATTTTCTATCTTTAAGCAATTTTTAAAATTGACATGGGATCGCTATCTTGACTTTCTATAGAACCTGGACAGCGACACTCTTGTCGAAAAAGTAAGTCTATGGGACTAAGACATAGTGGGTATATGTTAGTACTAATCAAATGCATTAATCCTCAGCTAAAGCCTAATTTGGCTTTGTCTGAAGTAAAAGCCAATTGAAGGTTACAAAGTCAAAAAGGTCATTTGTCTTGTTTCCATTTTACCATACAGCTTATATCAATGCCTTTGGTTACATTGCCTAATTACACTTACCACTAATTCTTCTGTTTTCCTTCTAATCAAACTGATCAGTGATTGCCGACCACATTATTTCAATTTGAAGCCTTGAGTGCAGACAATAGCCCTACAACTATTACCAAGTTGTCAAAAGGCAGGGTCACGTGTGTACTACTTTGCTAATTAGTGTAACAAAATTGGCACAATTTGATTTTTCATAAAAGTAAATGGTTAAAATTGTCTAGTATCAAAAGTAAAAAAATTAAGGCCATTCCCAAGAAAAAAGAGAACAATATGCTCTCACTTTCCCTTAACTTTTTATATGATATTTTTCTTTGTAATTCTTTTCTATATATTAATTCATATGAGTATTCTATATCTCAAAACATTTTAAAATATTTGTTAGTCCCTTTTACTCCATTCCAAAAGAATAATCTATTTAATAGATTTTTATACATAGAATTATGATCTGCAACGAAACTACTGGTTCAGTTGAACCCAATAATTCTATGTTACATCCGCCAAAAAAAAATCAGCCCGGTGTATTAAGCTTTCGTTATGCGTAAGCAGGGGCGGACGCAGGGGGGCGCAAGGGTGTTCACCCGAACACCCTTCGCCGAAAAATTACACTGTTTATATAAGGAAAAGTCTATTTTTTATCTCTATATATTAAGTTTTGAACACCCTTGACACAAAGCTAATGCTTGGCTCAGTGGTCAAGGGTGTTCAAAATTAGTAAAGGATCACGGGTTCTATTCCCATGACTTGTATTTCAAAATTTTTGAACACCCTTGCTATAAATCCTCCCTCCGCCACTATGCGTAAGATTCAGGGAAGTGCTGGACCGCAAGGATCTATTATATGCATTCTAGTTACACTCATACGGGTATTTTTGCCTTCGAGTAGTTTGATTTCCATATGATAATTCACATCTCTTGTTCTATTCTATTCGACATAAAGTAAGATTACATTATGCACAGCTTAATATAAATATATATTTAATACCGTCAATTACACACTATATTAATTATGGGAAGATTTTTTTCTTTTTGTGCGGCCAGCCAAATATGGCCAATCAAACGTTGTATTATTTTGTATATGATTTCATACTAAAATCATTATACTGCATGCAATCAACCATTTGAACAAATAATTCAACCAGTATCTCCAATAACGAAGGTGGCGAGATGCCTGAGTTCATATTATCATGCATAATGAAAGAACTTGTCGATCTTAATGCATGTGTCTCCAACGATAATAATAAGATTCATGTCCTAACA
This sequence comes from Nicotiana noctiflora, assembly GCA_032618575.1. Classification (NCBI taxonomy): domain Eukaryota; kingdom Viridiplantae; phylum Streptophyta; class Magnoliopsida; order Solanales; family Solanaceae; genus Nicotiana; species Nicotiana noctiflora. Next base: position 52,838 of record JASVEL010009296.1, on the reverse strand, counting down.
CGTGTTTCCAACTAGTAAAATCCTAGGTTAGGTAGCATATTGTCTCAGAAATGTGCTCTTAATCATACATAAAACCTCACCATTTCTGATTCTTGTTTTAACCAGACAAAACATCATTATACAAAAATATGGGTCGATTTCAGACCTTGTTTCTTTTTAGTTTAATTTCAAACGCCACCTTACATTACTAGTGTTTGTATCTATTTGCCATTTTATATTTTCGGACAAAATCAAAGTGATCAGGAATGTCGCACAATCACAAGTTAAAAAGAAATGAAATGGCGAAAAATAGAAGTGATATTTTATACTAATACCACACAAGAGGGGTGATTTGTGTGGTACCCAATTTTTCGTTTAACCGGATTATAGAAGGACCTGGTTCTTCTATGTGTTCCAACTACTACTATTGCAGAATAATAAATACAGAAATTAAAGAACACATAGATTATACGTGGAAAACACCTAGCTCAAAAGGTGAAAAAATCACGATCTACTTTCCAGTAGGATTTTCCCAAACTCTTCATTAAAATCACTGATCCAAAAACTGCATTTACAAAAAACTCTTTTGTAAACCTATGATTAACTCTAATCCCGTTGTGGCACACAGCCTCAACTGTTGCGACGACTTCAAGTTAACTCTAACTTGAAAACTATAAGTACCTAATGAAACCGCTTCTAGATAAAGCTAAAAGATACAATATTAAAACACCTACTACAATTGAATTAGAATAAAAAGACAAGCGCCTGGAACTGGTTCTTCTATCTGGATCAAATAGCTTCAGGATTGCATGCTTAAATCATACATAAATCGCTTGCAAAATTATCTTGCTATTTTGCTCTCAATTCATGTTTAACTTCTGTTTATGTGTATTACCTGTAAAAGAGAACAACACTAATATTTATGGAGTTAGTGAAAAGAGATTAACTAGAATACAAATGCTACTCTTCCTTGGTGAAATAGTATAGTTGGTCTCATCCTCTAACTCTATCCATTTCTTAACCCATGTTTCTCTTTGTTAAGGAGTCTTTCTTCTTATCCAATATTCCACATTCTCGATCATGATCAGAAGATATTACTTCTGATAAGTTAGGTTTATCTCCTTCATATGTATTTTACATATTTATATTAAACATAACTGTACTTCATAAGATGGACCTTGACAGTTTATTTGTAGTCTTCAAAACCTTACCTTTACTTGGCCCAAAGAAAGAGGAAAGAACATTGGTCAAAGTTGCCAAAAACGTTCGTGGGCGGGTGCACAAAAAAAACAAGCTTGAAGATTTTTGTAGCATTCTTAGAACTTTTCATTTAGAAATGGTTAAGATAAATTTTAAATATACCTCGTTTTTTGGTTATATGTTTAAATTAAGGTATAAAAGACTTGGCATTTGGATTGACTTATTTTAGATGTTTATTGGCTTTTAAGTACTTTTTTGTTTGTGTATTGTTTGACAAAGATAACAAAATGCTTAGAAGCAGTTACTTTTAGGCATAAAAAATAAAAAAAATAAGCCAAAAACCAAAAATTAAATATTACCAACTTATGACTTTTGACTTTTAATTTAAAAGCTACTAATTCTTATAAGCCAATCCAAACACTCTCTTAAAGTTGAGCATGGTTATTGACTACACCTCTCCATTCTTGTCGAAAAATTTCTTCGTCGTTTTTGAAGTATGTTGCCACAACTTCCAAAGAATTCCAACCTATTTCCGAAAACTACATGCCATTATTTCATCAAATCAATTCAAAGAGTACCAAGGAAACATGAATTAATATGATTGTTTACCCTTATAAAATTATACGCGGTTTAAAGAATACGTTATTTTATTCAATATGAATGATCTGACAATAGAAAATAGTTAAATTAAAGAGAGAATGAAGGATCAAACCAATCGCAATGGAACAATCAGACATGATCCGGCCTCGATCAAATCCTCGATATGGGCTCGGTTGCAACTAAAGAAGAGAGTAACTGAAGAGCACGATAATAGCGAGAAGACAAAAATGAACTTTTATTTCTCTCCAATGCGTGTCAACAGTTAGTTAAAATAAAAAAATTCTCCTGTTTATATAGTAGGGGGATTTCAATCATAGTACAACTCTAAGTAAGGTTAAAATATGTCTAAATAAGGTAAAAATCTTCTTTTTCAATAAATATCGATCTAAAGTTGATAACAAACGATATTTGTGCCGTAATATCTAGTTGATGGTGAATATTACGGCTCCCTACTTGTCATGTTCTACCGTTTCTCTCTTTCCCATGGTCTTGAAACTTTACTTGGTACGAATCTGTTGTTTAGCCGTGTCCATTTCTAGATGTATCATTCATCCCTCCCAAGCTCCGACACGAGGGACCTTCGATTTTTCTTGAAGTTGCGCCAGACCATGCTTCCCTCTCACTTCTTTATTAGGGAATATGGGTAACACCGTCCCTGATTTTACCTATACACAGATAGTCCCCTCATTATTTAGAGAGTAGATCTATCAAAGCGGTGAGAAATAATTTTAAAAATAAATTAAAAGTACTAAACTGATTAATAATATATAAATGTTAAGTAACACAATATCAAGGCAGATCAACGGGACGGAAGAACCCTACATAAGTTGGCCGACCCAGCAATAACCGGGCAAGCCAACTATCAATGCGTCGTTGTATGGCGCCCAAATGAACTATTAAGTAATAACTAAAAACGTGAGTATACACAACATTTGTGAAGCTATGACAAGTAAACTTAGGTATACATTTACATGTGCACCCTCCAACAAATCCAAGATATCCATGCAGAAGGAGAGATTATGCTGTGCCTCGTACTCATGCGTATGTCCCCACCGGAGAATCCACCTCATATCTAAAGAGAGCAATGAAGGTGGTACATCCGAATCTAATGGTAGTAGAGGTAGATGCAACTGCAGGAACCGCTCCATGCCTAAACCTAACATAAAACATTGACGTAAAATTTAAGATGTTTTTTTACTAGGCATGTTAAATTGAATGGAGTATTCGAATATGTTGTCACCTATAACAGTGACAAAAATCCAGCAACGTACGTTGGTGCCCATGCTTGGCTGGCAGATCTACCTGTACAAGTAGGCGAGAACAACATCACCCTAATTGTACTAGGGTAAATCATATAGTTGCTCAAGATGATGAAGAAATCTCAAGCTTACTAGGTTCCGTGAAGTGTTCAGGAACAAGACCCCTCCAAACATAAGGAGTAGCAGAAACCTCGTATACCGATGAACATGATAATCCGGTGTGTCACCATCGATGTCAGGATGCAATGCCTCCAAATACTCTCGAATAGTCATCAATGAAAAATGACTGGTCTCAGCCAGTACATTCTCATCATGTGGCTGGAAACCAGTGAGCCACTGCACCATGTCCAGGTACTGCACACTTGTCATCACTCTCATGCCATGTGGCAGAGCAACGAGGTGTCCATCCTCGGAAAGTACATATAAAACCTTCACGTCCTACATTGTGATGGTGGCTTCGCCAATGGGCAGGTGGAATGTGTGCATCTCCGGTCGCCACCGCTCTATCAGGGCCGTGACCAAAGACCAATCGAGCAGCAGCCGGCTAATCTCTTAAATCCTATAGATGCCGTATCCCATAGGTGTCTGACTACATGGGGATGGAGAACTCTGCCATTCAGAAAGTCCCACATGTTGTCCACTCTCATGACGCTGAGAGTCTGGGCTAGTAAGTCCAGGATGAATAGACGGCATTTCCATATCGTCTACTGTAAATTAAACAACATTAATTACATGTTAGTTTTATAATTTTATATGTTTATTTTTAATTAAATAATTAATTTTTATAATTATATAATATTTAATTATTATGTATTCACATAAGTGTTCCATGTTCGATATTTTAGTTAGGTCCAGTAGCGCAAAGATATCCTAAATTCTTGTATGTATTTGTTTTTTTTATTTTACATGTTTATTTTATAATATTATATGTTTATTTGAAAATTAAATAATTAATTTTTATAATTATATAATATTTAATTATTAAATATTCACATATGGGTACCAGGCTCGATATTTAAGGCCCAGTTACACGGAAAAATTCTGAATTCTTGTATGTGTTAGTTTTATTATTTTACATGTTAGTATAATAATTTTATATGATTGTTTTAAATCAAATAATAATTTTATAATTATATAATATTTAATTATTAAATATTCACATATGGGTTCCAAGCTTGATATATGAGGCCCAATAGCACCAAGATATCCTGAACTCTTGTATATGTTAGTTTATTATTTTACATATTTGTTTGCAAATTAAATAATTAATTTTTATAATTATATAATATTTAATTATTAAATATTCACATATGGGTTCCAGTCTCGATATTTGTGGCCCGGTAGCACCAAGATATCCGGAAAATATTATTCTTTTCTCATATTATTTTCTTACGATCGTTGACTATAATGTGACAAAGTTTGTGTTTGATCTATCTAATTATTTTGACGTATTTTTGAGTATAATAGATACTTAAACTACATGGATACTACGCTAAAAGGAACTATATTTTATTATGCTAAAAGGCAATACATTTTACTACCCTAAAAGGGCACTATATTACTAGTCTTTAAGCAAATAAATAATATAAACCAGATAAAAATAACAAATACATTTAATCACAAAATATACACAAAAATACATATACAACAGTAAAAAAAACTTATTTATATCTTTTTCAACAAATAATAATGATTTCTCAAATTTTACTTATTTTTTTTTGCACACTAATATCTAAGTCCGGATAAAAATAACATACCAGTTTAATCGCAGAAAATACACAAAACAACATAGAACACATGTAAAATAACTAATATGCATTTTTTATACGAGTTTTGACAAAAACTAAATTGGAATACCCCGATTTATATTTTTCAGAAAGTTAAAAAATTAAAAATTTGAATCCGAAATGAGCAACCTACAATGAGAGATGTCCTTTGCTAGGATGTGAGACCAACACTTTTTACTTTTTGTGAGACGGGTGGGTGCACTCAAATTTTTTGGGTGGTTAATTAGACGAGGGGGTGGGGTGGGGTGGGGTGGGGGTGAGATTAATATAAAAATGGGGGAATGGTTGCTTTTTGGTTCAGCGTGGGGAAGGGAAAGGGGTGGTATTTGAATAGGTAAAACGTGGTTTAAAAAACATTTTATATAAACCGCTTTATCAAATTACGTTTTACCTAAACGTCTTATCAACTTCTTGTAAAGCGTGTTTGGTAAATGCATTTTATATAAAACATTGTTTTAACGCTTATAAAGCGCGGTTTATATATATATACTTTGGTCACCAAGGTTTTTTCCCGTTTATTTTGATATTTTGAGTTCAAAAGAACCACGGTTGGTTCCCTACTCTCTTTTTGATTGCCAAAACGACAGGTTATGTAGGGTTGTGTTTTGTGTAGATGATAACATTTTCAATTTTTTTTTTTAGTTTTTCATGCTTGGATTTAGTTAAAATTCAAAACATTTTCAAAAACAAGTTTCTCAAAAATAAGAAAATGAATTCTTGATGAGAGCAAAGAAAATTAATAAGTTCCATAAGTGTTGTTTGTCTCCTCTCCACCCTCCCGCCCTCCACCACCCAGCCGGCCTACGCCTACCCCATCTCGTAGTATCTGTCTAAATTATATACAATTATTTTTTAGATAATATTTTACGTAACAAATCAGGAAATAAATAAGAAAATTATTTATTTTCTAAAAAAAATATTATCTAAGAATATATTTTCCACAGAAAGCAACACGCCTATAATATAAAATGGATTTGCATGCAAAAGCAACTTTTTTGTTCACATTTACAGTAATTTAACTAAGTGCCGTCAATTATACAATTAAGCGACAATATTGATAGCAAAACGAATTTATGCAAGTGAACATATATTGGAACTCTGCAAACATAAAGACATAGGCAAACTCTCCATCTACGAGTAGCTACATAGGAATTGATGCATTAATTTTCTTAAATTATTGGGTTGTAATTGGCAGAATAAATGCATAGGAAAAAGTAGGTGAGCCATGCTGAAAATTATGTTAAACCTAAAAAGTCAAATTCTTTATGTCTCTGCATGTCAAGACCATATATTATGAATATGACAATCTTCGCTGTCTCAAATATTGGTTGAACTTGTATCAAAATATTTGATTTTTAGAAAGGCAATAAGCCGTGTATTATTTTATTTTTTTTCCTATTACTGTGTCACTTAAAATATTAATTTCGTAAGATGTTTAAAGAGAAATTGATTGATAATATAGGCAAATATATACAATAGTTAAGACTATTAATCTTAAAGTAAATAATTGACTCTAATAATGTATTTTAATATGTATATAAGAGGCGGAACTAAGATTTAAATTTTTCGGACCGACCCGCATCCGGCAACCATGTGGCTCTGCCTGTGATCCTTACCCACCCAAAGACACAATTGAGGAATTGTCTAATGTGGGGGACCTTGGGGGTTGGGTTGGGTTGGATTGCGGTATTTGTTGAGCTGTAAATACTGAAAATGCATTATTATTGTGTGTGTGTGGGATTGGGAAGGGGGGGGGGGGGAAGAAAGAATGTCATGTAATTGAATAGGGGTTGCCTGCATCTTAAGCAACAAATCATTTTTTGTTGCGAGTTTATGACAAAAACCCACGCCCCAAAGATTCTATGCTTAATCATGTCTATTTTCTCTTTCTTCTTTTATTCAATGAGTTGCATGCATATGGTTGCTTAGCTCTTCTGAGAACAACATCAGATTCTCCCAAACTGTTTGTTTACCCTATATCCGTTTTTTCTGTTCCTATTTAAATTTCCAACAGTAGTGTTGACATATTGGATGATGTCATAGTTTAATCATAGGTTTTCATAAGTTCCCCAGTACATATTCTTATACGCTCAAAACATTTCTATAACAATCATCCTCTATGATACAATTTCATTATAACGGCCAAGTTTTCTTTGGAATAAAATTTTCATATTATGTTATACTATATATTCTACATAACAACAATTTACTATATCAACAAAAAATTATTAGTACAAACAAGATTGATATAGAGGTTGAAAACTGTTCCTCAAGTGATGGATAATTAAATTAAAAATAACTCGGTGCTTTTGTGGATAAAAAGTGCATGTTGGTGAACGAAGAGAAAACGACTCACCTAACTACCACCTTTAACAATTCCTCAATAGAATCATCCAAAATGAAAAAAGGAAGTTTTTCAAACAAAATTTTTAGGTAGGGTTGGAAGTTGAAGAGTGTTAAATGAGCTCACGGACTACGTATGCATGGGTATGATTAACTCCACTCTACATAAATGGCGCCTCAATTTACTGCCTTTGAATTTCACACCGACCAACTTTCAATCGTGTTATCAATTTGTCCCAACTTTTACGTACGACCGTTTCTCTCCCTTTTTATCTAATGAGTTTATGGTTTTTGCATCGTCAGTAACAAATTAATAAGATATGTAATTTAAAAAATGATAAATAAGTATGATTTATCAGTTTCATTTTATGTGCTTAATTCGATTGAGTTCTAAAGTTTAAAAATATCAGCAATAACAACAACGAGTAAATTCATTGAAATATCAAGAAATATGGTCCGAGGAGAATAGTGTGTACGCATACCTTAATTAATTATGAAAAATTTTCCACCTATAATAGGTTAGTACCCTATTTATAGCATATAAATACCATTTTAAAAATTTATACTATATAAATACATGTTTTTGTTTATAGCAAAAATTTAAATTTAATATCATCCTATAATTAAGCCTTAGTATATGCTACAAAATATTTTTCTCTCTCATTATTTTATTTTCCTCTCACCCAATTATCATCTTTTCTCTTTCTTCTTAAATACAGTTTTCCATCTTCTCCCACAAACACTCTTTTCATGCACCTTCTAACCCTTTTCCGCCATTAACAGAACAAATTTTCGCCATTTTCACACAAAATCCTCACGCCATTTTTAGATGTATACTGCTCTATTCAGATGTATATGGTTCTTTGACTTTATATGTATTCAGCTACAGTTAATTAACTTGTATTCAACTTCATTAACCGATCGAATGAGCTGTATTCATCAAATGTCAGTTTAATTCAACTTTATCAATCAGCTGAACTAATTTGTATTCAAAGGTATTATAGTGTATTTTTCTAATTTTTGTATGCAAATATTGTATCTTTAAGTTAGTTAACTAAAATTAGGGAAATTAAATTTGTTTCGATTTCCTTCCGTTTTTATCTTCTTCAACGTCCCATATATTGCACAGATACGTTACTTTTTTTTTACGCTAAATACAAATTAATACATCTTAATACATATCCAGTTTGACTGGAATTCCTGTTTGTGCGGCGTCATTTCATGTTGTATTATTGAATACAATATATTTAATATATTATATACATCGTCAATTACCGTAAAACATATTTATACCACGTAATATAGGAAATAGTTTCTATTTATTGCTAATTAGGTCTTAAAGAATGTGCATTGTGAAAAATTCTCATTAATTATCTGAAGATAAAGAGGTTGTTTTCGATTAAATTTAAAAATATAATTTTTTTTTGAATTTTTTTATCTTAAAGTAAATGTATGTGGAATATATCAAAATCATTATTTAACTCTTAGGATCTTAAAATATATTATATCCATGAAATCTCATAAAAGAATAACTTGTTATGAAAAAATTGCACAAATAATATACATTAAAATATGGAACCAGTTAATGTATTATATATAACTGAAAAACTTTCTTTATCATTTTTTTTTCTTACGGTTGTACTTACAAAAAATCAACAAATATTTATTATACAAATTTCTCGCAATTACGTACCAAGACATGGTATGTATATATATGATAGCCGATGCATGCAATGATATATATTTACATTCCAGGTTGCTTGATACAAATAACAAAAGAAATTTTAAAAACTACCCCATAGATCTAGTAGGGGCGTCAAATTTGCAATCCGATTCGGTTGTATTTCTTTTGTTTGGTATGACTTAAAAAATTCTTTGTTTTTTTATGTTTAGTTACTAAAAAGACTCTTATTTTAATATTGGAGAAAACACCTTATGTAGGTCTTTAGACAGATTCGTCCTCTCCAACTTTACTCATTGCATATGTAATAATATATCTACGCATACTTTTCGCTCCTATTACCACCCAAAACTCATGCCTAGTATATACGGTTAAAATCGAGCTTACTAAATTTTGTATGACTACCAAAAATCGGGGTAACAGATTAAGGCTCGGACTTGGTTATATCGGATCATGGTACGAAGATGGATCAGTAAGCTCGTGGAACAATGGCCGATCAAGATCGAGATCAACCGTGATCGAGACCGAAGCGAGAAAGAGATCGAGATCGAGATCGAAGGAAGCCTATTAGATCGAATAACAGAAAGCCGAGATATCTGTGATCGAGCAAGGAACGTGGCTTAAATCTCATCACGTATCAAGTCAAGATCGGACATTTAGCCAATCATGAAATTTTCTTCTGTAATTAGCCATAAATAGGATTCCTCTACTATATAAAGAGGATGCTAATTATTTTTTAATGATCATACATTCACGGATAATCAAGTAGTATACTTTATTTTTCTCTCTTAAGCTCTATTGTTCAGTTCATGCCTTTTCAACGACATACTCAGTTGGTTCGAGGGTGATTTAGCTCGAGGTTACAGTTATTCATCACATTGATTTTCTTTATTTTATTATTAATTTCTAGCATTAATTCTCATATTTATCACTTTGTGCCAAGTGAAATATCATATCTTTATAACCACTTATAAGTTTAATTGTTATCTAATTTTATGTATATACAGTTTGGTGCCCATCGTGAGGCTAAGAATAATAGTAATTGCCTGGTATAATTATCGTAACACACACTATTTTACGCTTGTTCTGTGAAGTTTCTTTTATTCCAGGCATGTAAAACTCTCAAGTAGCACCCACACACACAGACACTGGCCTTGGTATCTATGGCGAAAACGACAACTTTGTCGCCTCGAGAAACAGAATACCTACAGTTAACCCCGATGGAGTTCCGGTCGTGGACCCAATGGACGTCAGCTCCCATATTGCCATTAATGGGAATTTGGGCGTTGATCCTGAATAGCATCCGTAGAGATGCTCGAACAGGCGATCAGAACACATAGAGTGGTGAAAAATGCGGGATTAACCTTCGATTGATATTCGAAATGTTGCAGACTCAACAAGATTTAATTGCACTACTTCAAAATCAGAATCGTGCACCAAGCAAGATCGAGCTCGAGCCATTTCAAGATGTTTCTCATAGAGCCGAATCGTGCCAAAGAGAACGAATGGAGGAGAATTGGAGACTAATCCTGCTATCGCAAAAATGCTCGAGGAACTGATGATGTGAATCGAGATAGGGGAATAAAAGATCGAGGAAAATGACAAGAAGGTGGAAACGTATAACTCCGAGGCCAATCAAATCCCGGGGGCACTGCCGATATTAGAAGGACATGATTCCAAAAAGTTTTTCCAAAAACCTTTCCCCTCGAGTGCACCTCCGAAGCCAATCCCAAAGAAGTTTCGTATGCCCGAGATTTCAAAGAGTGCCATGATACAGATTCCGAGATTTATATCTCGATTCCAAATGGAGCGAATGGATTTGCCCTCGATCATTGATGATTGGGCTGGCCAAGCTTTTACTCAAGGTCTCAATGGTCGAAGTTTCGTAGCTTCGTAGTAGTTCAAGCAGAATTTGATCTAATATCCAGATATCACTTGGGTCGATATACATAGTCGGTATTAGTCGAAGATCAGGGTCAAGGATGATTAACTAGGGGCTCCAATCGGTTCAATTGAACACAACAGGCCCTTGGACAGAGTTAAAAGGGACGTTGATCAAGAACTGCAAGCGAACAGAGACCGATAATAGCCATATGGTGGAGATCGAATAAATAATGGTCCTGGACGCAATCTCGTTCAAAATGATAGAAGGAATGATCCGGGACAAATCTCATGAGGGCTCATGAGCAAGAGTGGTTTCGATAGGATGTCGGGTCCAAAGTAGCTCCTTGATTGTCAGAATATAACTTTAATGTAGAGGCCATTGGACGTATCAAAGATACCAGGTGGCTTTGACCTTTGGAGACTGATCCGGCCCAGCAAAATCTAAACCAAATATGCAAGTATCATGGTACCCATGGCCATAAAATAGAAGATTGCAGACATCTAATGAAGAAATTAGCCCGATTGTTCAAAAAAAAAGGGCACCTTCGGAAATTCTTAAGTGATCGGGCCAAGAAGCACTTCAAAAATAGGGATTCGAACAAAAAGAACGAGGGAAAGAGCCACAACACGTGATTCACATGATCGTCGGAGTGGTCGATATTCCTCAAGGGCCAATATTTAAATTCACCAAGGTGCCAATTGGAAAAGCGAATAGGGGACTACTTATTAGAAGAGACGGTATTCTAACGACGGAGATGCAGAAGGGATTGAGCAACCTCATAACGACGCATTGGTAATATCTGCCCTTATGCATAAAATTCAAGTAAATGTGTTTTGATTGATCCAAGTAGCTCGTCAAACATTATTCAATCGAGGGTTGTAGAACAAATCGGCCTACAAGATCAAATTATGCCCGCAGGCGGAGTACTTAACAGCTTCAACATGGAGAGCGAAACCACCAAAGGTGAGATTATTTGACCAAAACCATCTAGGAAATGAAGTGCCATGTAATCGAGGGTGACATAAGGTACAACGCTCTGATCGGAAGACCTTGGATCTATAACAAGAGGGAAGTACCCTCAACCATTCACCAAGTTCAGAAAATCCCAAAATTTGAGGGAGTCAAAATAGTGTACGGGGAGCAGCAAGTCGCCAAGGAAATGTTCACAATTGATGAAGTGACATCAGTGTCAACACTTTGGTCAACTAAAGGATCGAACTCAAAGGAAAGCAGGAAGTCAAATAGCAAACACGGTCACCAGCCTCAGCCTATGAAAGTTTATATTGATGACATACTAGTTAAGTCCCTACAAGTAGATGACCATTTGAAACAGTTGCATGAGACTTTCGATATGCTAAGGAAGCACGACATGAAAATCAACCCATAAAAGTGTGCATTTCGGGTCGGCTCGGCAAATTTCTTGACTTCATGGTGTTCAATGTAAAGGTCGTGCAGAGGCTAACCGAGCGCACAACCGCCCTATCGCAATTCATTTCGAGGTCTTGAAATAGGAGTCACTGAATATTCTCGCTGCTTATGAAGAAGAAGAAGAACTTTGCATGAACCCCAGAATGTTAGCAAGCCTGGGAGGAACTAAAATGCTACGTATCGAGCCATCCACTGCTTCATACCCCAAAAATGGATGAACAAATTTACTTGTACTTGGTAGACTTGAAGATAGTGATAAGTGGATTCCTGGTCCGAGAAGATCAATGTACACAATTCCCTATCTATTATGTTAGTCGGACCTTAGGTGAGTCGAGACTAGATATCCACACTTACAAAAATTAGCTCTTGCTTTAATAAGCGCCTCTAGGAAACTAAAGCCACACTTTCAATGTTATCCAATATGTTTTGCGATGACTTATCCTCTTCGAAATATTTTGCATAAACCTGAACTTTCAGGCCAATTGGCCAAATGGACCGTTGAAATCAGTGAGTACGATATTGAGTATTGACCCCAAACTACAATCGAACTTTGGTAGACTTTGTGGCTGACTTTAGGCCAGCCCTCGTACCCGAGGTCATAAAGAAAATGTTATTAAAATCGGGTACATCATCATGGGTTTGGACCCTCTTCACGCATGGTACTTCAAACGTGAAGGGGTCCGGGTTGCGTATCGTTCTAAAATCACCCACATGTAATATAATTAGACAATCTATTAGGACTCTAAAATGAACTAATAATGAGGCCAAATATGAGGCCATAATTGCAGGTCTTGAGTTTGCCAAAATCTTGGGAGTAAAAGTCATCGAAGCCAAATGTGATTCCCTCATCGTGGTAAACCAAGCCAACAAGAATTTCGAAGTCTGAGAAGATTGGATGCAGAGATACTTGGATAAGTTATAGGTGACTTTACATTGGTTTGAAGAGTGGACCTTGCAACATGTACCTTGAGAACAAAACATCGAGGTAGATCCCCTCGCAAACTTGGGGTCAACGGTCGAAGATGACGAATTTAATTCGTGGACTATCGTACAACTCTCAATATCAGTAATTGAAGAAGGCCACGCCGAAAACATTCTACAAGTCTGACACGGGATTGGAGAAACAAGTATATAGAATACCTAAAGAACAAAAAGCTCCCATCGGATCCAAAGGAGTTGAGAGCTCTACACAAAGGCAGCATGGTTCACTTTGGTCGGGGATGGAACACTATTTAGGGGAGTGTTTGATGGACCGTTGGTGATATGCTTGGGACCGACAGATACCGACTATGTCCTATGGGAGATTCACGAAGGCACTTAAGAAACCATTCTGGTGATGAGTCATTAGTTCACAAATTTATTAGAGCAATGTACTACTAGGTCGATATCGAAAAGGATACAAAAGGGTTTGTTCGCAAGTGCGACAAATATCAAAGGTACGCAATAATGATTCACCAGCCCGGAGAACAGTTCCAATTGGTCTTATCCCCGTGACCACTCATGAAATAGGGAATGTACATCGTTGGTCCACTCCCATCGGCCCTAGGTAAAACTCAGTTTGTTTTATTTATCACTGACTATTTTTCTAAGTTGGTCAAAGAACATGCTTTCCAAGAAATTCAGAGAAAAGGAAGTCATAGACTTCATTTGGGACCACATTATATATCGATTCAGGATGCCTTCCGAGATTATGTGTGATAATGGAAAGCAATTAATCGGCAGCAAAGTGATTAAATTTCTCAAGGATCACAAGATCAAAAGAATTTTATCGACACCTTATCATACTAGTGGGAACGGACAAGCCGAATCGACCAACAAAGCCATTATCCAAATCTTAAGAAGAGACAGACAGATGCCAAAGAAAAATGGAGAGAGATACTGCCCGAGGCTTTTTAGGCATACCGCACAACATCTAAGTCAAATAGTGGGCAACACCGTTCTCTTTAGTTCATGGTGCCAAAGCTCTTATCCCGGTCGAGGTCGAGGAACCTAGCCTCAGGTTTCGATATGAAAAAGAAGAATTGAATCACGAGGCCATGAATACAAGCCTAGAATTGTTCGATGAAAGACAAGAAGCCACCCTAGTTCGATTGTGCGCACAAAAATAGGTAATCAAAAGGTACAACAATCGAAGAGCCAATCTTCGACATTTTAAAATTGGGGACTTGGTGCTAAGAAAAGTCACCCTCAGCACTCAATATTCGAATGAAGGAAAATTGGGTAAAAATTTGTAAGGATCATATCAGGTCCTCAACATCATCGGTACAGGATCCTACAAGCTCGACATTATGAACGACGAACAATAACCAAACAATTGGAACGTATTGCACTTAAAACGGTACTACTGCTAAGGAATGACCCATTTCCGTTTTCATTTATATTTTAGACTAAATCTTGCAGGTGTTCTATCAGGAACAATAATGGACTCATCGATACGAAGTCTTTAGGTCTGAAAGCACGCGTTGCACTCTTTTTTCCTTAGATCGATATTGTCCCAAATGGGTTTTCTGGCGAGGTTTTAAATGAGGAAATCATTGATCATGCTAACTTAGAACAATTCAACTGTTATCGAGGATTCCCTACAATCAGCCTCGAATACTAGGAGACATTACCCTCGAATGTCAACTTTGTTACAAGGAAATTACTTTGTGACAATGGGGTCTCTATAGGTAAATTTTGTAAGGGTCAAACGGTTGAATGTACCGTGCCCATATAGGTTACTCGAGCCCTAACACCAAAATGTACCCATGTATAATAATCTATTAAAAAAAGTATTTTCCCTTTCCAGTATCGCATGCCTTAGAAAATTTTTTACTTTACAATTTCATAGTCTTGATCTATTATATAAACAGGATGAAGGACTGATTGTCATGCCTCCTTTTTTCCTTCGCATGGAAAGTTCGGGTTTCGATATTCATGGGGAAACAACTCGCTTCCTTTTGGAAATTGGGTATTTAAAGGGTTTCCACCTAACGGATTAAGGTGCTTTAGGGCACCTAGAGCGACTAACTCGTGTAACCAATTTGCATTACCACAGATTAGGGTAAGGGCTCAAAATAACCTTGAGGGGGATGTGTGAGGCACCCCTCGCGGTCCACAACGGTGGGTCCCAGCCGAACTTAATTATGAATTAGTCATTTAACAAGTAAATAGTCTAAGCACACATTTGCAAATAAGGGAAGTTTACACAGTATAAGCACACATATATAATCAAGGAAGTTTCGATGGTTCTAACATATATATGTAAATGTTAGTCAGTCTAAGCATGCATACTTAAATTAAAATAAAAGTTTGAATAGTCCGAGCATACACAAAATGAGGAAGGGAAGTCCTAATTGGTTATCCTACAAGATCACATTTGTACAATACCTGATAAGGCTTCCTCAAATAGAGAGGTTACACGCAGCATTAACGCACATGTCCTATATCCTTTTACTACCCGTTACCCTCCCTTAGTTGTTATATAAGCGAGTTTTATTAACGAACTCTAAGCGTGTTTTACCCGTCCCTTTATTGTTGTCCGTAAGGTATTTAGGACCTCTATACCGAGGCAGTTCTAGACACTCCTAAGGTATTCAAAAGGTAAAATCTACACGCCCACAAAGAACACATAGGACTGCTAAATAGGGAAGCAATTAGAGGCTCATGTTTTACCTCCACACAAAAACAGATACATAGCACGTCTCAAACAACTGATTTTGAAGAAATTTAGAAAGCCTTAGAATATGATATCTGAATAAACATCACAAACACAAAATATGCAGCATTTGTTATAAAGCGAATTGGTAGAACCTTATTCAGCTTGCATGTTGATTTTATAGTCTGTTAAACATAGACGATTTCAAACATAAAAAGAGCCCAATTTCACAGTTATAAGGCCATTAATTACCTAAGGCTTTCCTAGGCGTGGGTTTGTATGCAATCATAATTCTAAGAACTGGTTGAAACAACTTGAAGCCATTCAATCCTATAGGCATACTGATCTAGGCGATTTACTCATACAACACTAATTTCATATATATTTATACTAGAACATGATACATATGTGGTGGACTACTCTTAAACCTTTTATAGACAGTTATTCATTTAAGCGACGTAGATGTGATTTGGAGACAAGGCAAACAGAGTCCAAAATCAGAATTTCTAATGCACATAAAAGTGACAATTTTTATTAAGAAATATTACAACATCAGTTTAATGACATGATTTCCAGGTGATAATAACTTATGCAAAGTCATAGAAAGAAGCGATGAACTTATAATATATTTCTACTATGCAAAGGCAGTAAACGCGAGTATCTTAAGGTAGGATTTCTAATGCAACAACATATACCTAAAACATGATTCTTATTGCAGATAAGCTCAACATATACCTAAAACATGATTCTTATTGCAAATAAGCTCAACATAATCCTAAAGCATGATTTCCATTGCAATTTATAATAATGTAAACCTAACACAGGATTTCTACCTAGTTCCCCATAAAAATCATATAGGAACCCCCCTTTTTACTAATTAACCCAATATCTGTTTACAAAGAATATTATTACAAACCATGATCAAATGAATTGCAAAAATAAATGTAAACTACACTATAGGGAGCCTGAATTAGGCCCAAAGTGAAACTGGGGATGCCATGCCTCAAGGATCTCGGGCAGTGCTTACACCAAGACTTTTATCATATAGGGATTGGTTATGTGCGGTGTGGAAGGCCCAGCCCTGGTATGCCAGAATTCAGAGAGATCTCAGGTATGCCTAACCAGTAGACACACTAGAGGAGAAGAATTTAATAGTCTAAGAGTACGGTGAGAGTGCTTGACATAGTTTTGAAAGACTTAGTAAAACAATTAGAAGCAAAAGAGATTTAGAAATAGCTTACCCTTTTTTTAAAGCAGTAGTTTTGCAACAAACAACCCAATTAGTTATAGAGTACTTAGATTTACTCAACAAATAAACTTACAAACAGGGGTTGAAGGGGATTGTGAACATGTAGGGCTGAAACCACACAAACAGAGAAGCATTTGATACAACAAGTGTACAAAACCACCAGGAGTCTACTGAATCAGGTCAATCATGGTACAAATCAGTTAAGACCTAGATATGGGATATAGCAAGATCATGTTGAAGACACAAAGCTGTTGAATAACATGGGACATACAGTCAAGACTAACTGAAATATACTAGAAAATAAGTAGTTACACAATCATACCCATTAAAGGGGAGGGGATAAGGGATTCAAGTAAACATGCTAGGCATGTATCAAATAACTAAGTGAAATTAGACACGCTAATTACACATAAGGAATAACTTAGACATGCTTAATAACAACAAATAGAGAAACAAGTTGAGTAACCAATGCAGGAATAACATGGGTGTATAGACATATATCGCATAAGGTTGAGTTTCAGAATTTAACTAGAGACATACCAGTTAAAGAAGAAAAGTGGAGATATGAAAGAAGCGGTTGTAAATCCAATGTCTAGTCTTGGCTTTCAGCCGCCTAAACTAACAATCGGCACAAGTAGCAAAGAAAGAAAGAGTGTTTAAATGTGTGCGTGTGTATTCTAGACTACCGTTCGTATGTGAAAGAGCAGAATGAGAGTGTATATATATCACTTTAGGGGTGAATCAAAATAAGGTAAAAGAATCACAGTTCAATCAATTAGGAGCAATTAATCAGCACAGAATCAATTCCCATAGAAGAGTCCGGAATAGACCCCTTAATTGGAGGCAATCAATTAAATGTCAGAACTGAGACTCAAATAAGGTAATAAATCAACACCATGTCATATAAGGAGTCCATCAAATATTCGGACTTCTGATAACTAATTAAGGCAAGTGTAATTAGTCACAATAGGGAAACAAGAAAAAAATTTCGGAAAATATGGATTTTAATCAGGAAAGAATTATTCGAACCCTAAATAGAAATCAATTAAGCAACAAAATCCAAAAGAATACTGGACTTAATAGGAAAATCACTCAAATCCCTAGATAGAGTCATTTAATACGACTAGCTCACAGAAATAAGCGTAATAGAAGAAATCAGTGTAACCAGTAGGAACATCTAAGGTTTGAGCATGCATACAAATATTAACCAAACACGTAAAGAGATGAACATTATTATCATTGAAAGTAAAAAATACCTCTTGAAGAGAAGTCTGGGAAGAACCTTAATTTGAAAGTACTTAAAGTTGATTGAGAGTATAGAGGTCAAAGAAACCTTAAAGAAAACAACCATGAAAACTTGAAGGAACTTCAAACATACAAGGATTCGAACAATAGAAGTGAGAAAGTCAAAAACCTAAAGTACTGTAGTGCTAAAAATCAGTTAGTAGTAGAGAAGTAAAAAAAAACCTTAAAGAACAACCGTGAGATTGTGAAAACACTTCAAATGTACAGATATTTGACAAACAAACAACAAGAAGACCAAACCCCAAGATGACAAGTGCTCAAAAATTTATTAATTAGTAAAGAAATAAGGGGACTTTAAGGAAAATCAATGATGAATCTCAGAATCGTTTCAGATCTAGAGAGATCTAGGTTTTGAAGAAGAGAGAAAGGGTAAAGAGAATCTAGCCTTTGAATCAGAGATTTGAGCCGTAAAATATTAATAAAAAGCACTCACATACCACAGATAGACTCTTGGAGAGTTTTGAACGAGAGCTAGACTAGATCTCTTTGAGGTCCTTCCACGAAATCACAAAATAGAGCAACCAAGGGAAGTATAAGACAAGTAGAAGTCTCAAACATTCATAGAAACCCATGGAACGAGTAGGAATCGAAAATATTAGGGCTGGTTTTGGGTGGAGACGATTAGAGTTAGAGTTTGGTCTCAAAAAGAACTGGAAAAGAGAGGGTTGGGTGGCCGATGGTGACAAATGACTAGGGTTTAGGGGTCATTTGGAACTAAAAAAATGAAAGGGCAAACGATGGTCGTTGATCAAAAAGGTTTCGGGGCCAGGTAGAATTTTAATTAGTTTAGGATGGGTGGATTTGGGAAAATTTTAATTGAATTGGGATTGGAACGAATTGAAATTGGGTTGATTTAATAGGCTAGGTCTGAAAGTAAAAGGGCTATTTGTTAAATACCCATTTAATTGATAAAAAATATTTTACATAAATAATTAACAATGAGAAAAATAATTTCATGCACAAAGGTGCTTTAAAATAATTATTCAATACCTTTAAAATATAATGGATCATTTTTTGGTAAAATAATACAGTGATGAAAGCATGGGCTATAATTACAAAATTTAGCAATCGTAACCAAAAGATATAAATCTGACCATTTATGAGATAATTAGAACTTAATAGGACCATAAACGATAATATTAAATCAAGGGATGTTTTAAAATCATCTATAATGCGATTTTGTAATAATTTATATGAATAAAATATTGAGATAAATTAATTTTAAAAATGTAAAAATTATGAAAAAATACCAATCGATGATAATGCATAGTTTTAAAGGTATAGATGCATTTAAAAAATATTATAGTAAAAAATTGGGTATCAACATCAATCATAATAGAAGTAGCAACTAATCCATGCTCGGGGACTGTCGTCGGAAAAAACGAACGAGATTGAATTATTAAAACTTCGACATCATAAGACCTCAAAGGCGACCCTTAATTTTTATAGGGCATGGACACTCCACTCGAGGACTGACACTTCGGGAAAGCTCGAAGTGAAACGGAAAAATATGCCTAAGAGGCAAGTCCTAAATAAAAAAGGTTACGGCCAAATTAACACGGTTCGAAGACTGTTTGAATTTCATAATAAAAAGGCCTTCGAATATATTTATAAACCAGTTAAAAGGGCTACCTTCGGCAAAATTATAAGGTGCTTCGATAATATCAAGCCTTGAAATCTTTAATGAGTACAAAATTGTTCGAGCTCTCGAACAATCCCTTATTCCATGCTAAGGCATTACACATTTTACAAATACAAATGACAAATACTTTCAAGCCGAAAAAGGAGAAAAAAGCTATAAACATTCTTTATACAAAGGCCACGTCAGCCTAAATGGTATTTTTTTCTTTGAGTTTGAATGATCGTTCTCGTTCAACTAAAACCTAAGGGTTACCTAATTTCGAGTCCGAACAAGTACTCACTCGATCGCAAAAACTATACTAGTTTGGTTTCGATCAAATTATCGAAACCTCGAACCTATGAATAACAATTTTATAAGCCATAAATGAAGCACAAATTTCAAAAGGAAGAAGTAAAATCAATTTTCACAAGACGAGAGAGAGAGAGAGAGAGAGAGAGAGAGAGAGAGAGAGAGAGAGAGAGAGAGAGAGAGAGAGAGAGAGAGAGAGAGAGAGAGAGAGAGAGGGTGATCTTTATATATGTCAAAAATTATTTACAAGGGAAACATGGCCCGACCGGAATTCCATACGAAAAATCCAAAAAAAAAAAACCCTAAGTACTTAATCTTCTCCAGGAGCAATATCTTCATCCTCGGGATCTTCTTCACTATTAGAACCACTCATGCTCCTGGAATCATCATCATCAAAAGAGACCAATGTTTTGGCTTCAGCTTCAAGCTCTTTTGCATTTTTGATCTCGACAGTGAGACAAAGCTATGAGCATGGATCTATCGAGAGTCTCTCTTTTAGACTGGCACTTGGCATGCTTGACAACCCAACATGGTCGAACGTGAGAAGCATCGACAACTTCCTTTGCTCGAGGTTGAGTGGCTTCTGCGTCGGACTAGTAGATGGCCACGATTGCCTCAGCATCGGCTTTGGAAACTCCAAGTTCCATGACCGATCGAGCCTAGAGCTCATAAATTTTCTTGGCTTGTGCCAAGTTCTTCTCTTTCATGCCTTGGAGTTGGCTTTCAACTAAGAATAACTTACTTGAGCAGCCTCCGTATCTATGGCAAGACCATCCATGCTTTTCTTCCATGATATGGTCTCCGCCTTCACCGAATCCACCTCTTCACGAAGTTGCCCGATTATCTCAAGTTTTTGCTGGATATGTGGGATCAAACTATTAATTTTCACCACCGAACCATTGTCATAAACTTCTAAGATTCTTATTGATGTTCTAAACGTTAATACCACACAAGAGGGGGGTGATTTGTGTGGTACCCAATTTTCGATCTAGAAGAACCAGGTTTTTCTAAGTGTTCTAACTACTTGTCACACCTCCCTTTTTAATACTACTATACCCGTGAGGGTGTAGAGGAGTTTTTCCAATTTAAGGACAGTCAGAACGGGATTAGTTATTTAAGTTTTCAGAGTCTCCACTTGAGAATATAGTCACAAGTCACCGGTATAATCCCGAACCGAGGAGAGTAAGACTCTGTTACAGTCTGCGAACTAGAAATCTAGATAAGGAATTCTGTTATCCTGGGAGAAGGTGTTAGGCACTCCCAGATTCCGTGGTTCTAGGACGGTCGCTCAAATGTTGTTTTCATTTTATCTGATTTCAATTACATATTTTAATCACGTGCATTAGTTTTCTGCTTTTGAATTTTACGAATTGCAACGTTGTGAAAATACATCCTTGACCACACCGTACCAGTACGCCTGTGGCTTTGGATATATTTCGACGTCGTTGAGAACAAGATTTGGGCCACATAAATGTGCACCCGTTCATGAGAATGTATATTAGAATTGTGCCTAATGGTGTCTATTCTTCGTTACTTTGGGAAAGATCGTGGAATTAGCTAAACGATCATTCCGGGTCAAAAGCTTTTATAATTTATTGAGGGCCCCGTGCGTGTTTGTCTTATAAAGAGGCTCAGCTCATTTCACTTTTAAAAGTCGAACCTAAATGGCACTAAATTTTCTATCACACGTTTTCCCTTAATCTATATAATGACTAATGCTATCTAGTTAAGATTTGTATTAATGTCTTTTATATTCAAGCCTTTATATGATTTGGGCATGGAAATCGGTCCAGTAGAAGGAGTAATGCACAACTGTGCATAAGATACGTCTTGGCCCAACTCGTGTATACTGATTCTGCTCGTATGAGCATCAGGGCTATGATAATTGATTAAGGACCAGTTTACCATATTAGGCCCAAATTGTAGACGAGATCAGAAGAACAGTCTTAAACACAATCATTTAACTATTGGTATACACATAAAACTTTTAATAGTACATGATCAGAGATTTGTAAAAGGTGATAGTACAACATTTCTATTCATGCATTATAGTTACGAACTCGTTCAAATTTGGACACTTCTATTGTTAAAAGACTTGTATATTAACTATCCTGATTCACTGATTCGTGCTATAAGTTGATACACTGATTATTCAGATGTGAAAATTAAATTATCATTTTTGTTTGACTGGAAACATTGAACTGAATCTATAATAACCATGTTCAAACTAAGTCCTGGATTTCATTCATATTTGATTCCTGTTCCATACCATGCTATTGAACTTTAAAGTGAGTTTATAACTAAACAAGCTTAGACAATTCAGCGGTATAAACGAAACTTAAATCTAACTATTTCACACTTTTCGAGTTAAGAACTGCTGATTTAGAGTTTAATTAATAAAAAACATTTTTCGACATTTTTTGTATTATACATCTCATTTCAAAACAAACGTAAATCTATAAGTAAATCAACTAAGTTTTAGCCAGTTTTCAATTATAGATCTAGGTGATCATTTTAAACTGGTCTATTTAGTATATTTCCTACATTACTATCTAACTACTATTATAAATCTGAATTTAAGTTCGTATAGTCCAAGTCCATATTACAAACAAAATCCTAATGAATCACATGAGTTCTAAGTGTCTACAACTATGACAAAATAGAAATATAAGTACAAATGGAAACTAATACGCATTTCATTTCTTCAAAGAATCGAAGCAATATCACGATCCTCCAGAAAGAAGCATGAATTTAACTGAGGGTGACCTTGTACTCTATACAGAAGTCCATGATAATTGGATCTAGAGTACCCAACGTGAAGGGGTAGGTGTAAACACTCAAGAACCCCTCTACATGGGTGGTAATCGATTCTTTAGGAGTGGGCACTACTACATGCTTATTGCCCCAATGGCAATCCTTTTTAACTTGGGAAAGGAGTTTATCGAAGATCGGGCATATGTACCTCGATATCGACTCGCATCGGCCTGGCACCGAGGAAGTCTTCTCGACCTTAATATCAGACTCGATGACGTATAGCGGAGGAAAGAATTCTTCAGGACATGGTTCCGCTGTGGTTTCCTTACCGGTCAACCTTGATGAGGAAGCCTTTTCTTTTTGAGGAACGGTTTTCGAAATTCTAGTCATGTAATGGATGAAGAAAGGCGCAAGATGAAGAGAAATACTTAGTTTTTGCATGAAATGAGTCAAAAAATCCTAGGAATTGAAAACACAAATATCTGAGGTAGATGAAGAATTGAGAAAGTTAGAATGAGAAAGAATTGAAGGTAAAGTTTGACGGTTCAGTGCCGGTGGTGGCCGACCATCGACTGATAAGCGTTAGATACCTAGATAACTGTACCGACGAGATGTTTCTGTCACCTCTATTGCTTATGTCGCTATGCTTACGTCATGATAAACCGAGGGAAAAGTTAGAAGACTCAATTCATTTTTTGTTATGGCACTCCAAAAAACGAGGGGATTATCTGTATACGGTTAAAATCTAGCTTGCCTAATTTTGTATGACTAACCGAAATTGGGGTGACAAAGTAAGGATCGGCCTTGATTATATCGGACCATGGTACGGAGATGGATCGGTAAGCTCGTGGAACTATGACCGATCAAGATCGCGACCGAAGCGAGATCGAAGGAAGCCTACTAGGTCGAATAATAGAAATCCGAGATGTCCATGATCGGACAAGGACCGTGGCGGCAATCTCGACACGTATCAGGTCATGGCCGAGCCAATCATGGGATTTTCTTCTGTAATTAGAATTATACCATAAATAGGATTCTTCTACTATATAAAGAGGGTCCTCATCGTTTTGTAATGATCATACATTCACGCAGAATCAAGCATTATATTATATTTTTCTCCCTTAAGCTCTAGTGTTCAGTTCATGCCTTTTCAACAGCATACTCAGTTGGCCCGAGGGCGATTTTGCTCGAGGGCACAGTTGTTCGTCACATTAGTTTTCTTTATTTTATTGTTAGTTTCTAGCATTAATTCTCATATTTATCACTTTGTGCCAAGTGAAATCACATATCCTTAAAACCACTTATAAATTTAATTGTTATCCAATTTTAAGGGTAAACACATAGCTAATCCATATCCTTAAAACATTCTGCTAAACTACTGTACAGAGGTGTAAAATTTTAATATAAAGAAAATAATAATGTAGGTTACAATATCAGACATACATAGGTAGTAGTTAAATCAATTTTCAATTTACGAATTGGAAGTACCAAAAATTTCTACAACCTCCCCCTCCGTCGGATTTTAATACTGGGCCAAAGTTCTCTTCTTTCCCTTTATCAAAGGGTCCCGAATTATCTTTATCTTTATACGTACTGCAGATGTTGTGGTCATATTTGTGACCACTACCTTTCTTCAGTTAAATAAATGTGTTAGATGAGGAATTGGAAGTTGGGACGATGCATGAGATGTTGCATAATTTATGTTTAATTATTACATAATGTTACAAGAATATAACTTTTGAAGAATTTCCGAGTATTGGTTCGATAATTTAACGTGGGAAGAGAAAAGGGAAATGGCCACATGATGTGACGCATGCCTTTTGTAATTAATATATCAAATTAAATAATTTAGACAAATAATTAGAAAATTTTATATTATCATTATAGTTTCAATGTGATGACGTGCTAGTACAAGTTGGTTACTAGATTATCGTCTCGAGCAATGTTTATCACGAAGATTTATCCATAATCTTTTAAAAGTTGTTTATTATATAAATACACTCGATGCATCAGACTTATTTTTGTAATACATACAATTTATCACTTTCAATTTAAGTGCTTTACTTTCACTTATAGTACATTTTAAAAATAATGTTACCTTTCAATATTTAGAAAGATATTAATTTTTATATGTATATAATATGATTAATCATATTCTTTTGTAGAAATTACATGACATACTTAAGATCACAAAATTCACATAGTAATTTTAATATGTTATGCACATTAATTTAAAACCACAAAATTCAAAAGCTTACATTTATAAATTTTGTGACTAATCAAATAGACAATAAAATATACCCAGTATTGTCTTACAAATAGGATCTGAGAACGATAGTATGTGAGTAAATCATGTTCTGCTTTATAAATGTAGAAAGGCTAATCCTGAGCGGTAGATCGGCTGGTAAATGCTTGAGGACAAAGTTCTTTAGGTCGCCAGTTCGAGTCCAGCAGTGCCACTAGAGGCATTACAAATCGGCCGCGTCTCCAGGGCCCCGTGGAACTAACCGTGGTGCACCCGCCTTGAAACAACGGGACCCGATGGGTACAGCTAGTTGGGTTCGCAAAGCGATACCCGGAAACCACGGATAAAAAAAATATATAGAAAGGCTCTAATCAAGCTAAGTGTTAGGTGTTTGCCATAATTTTCTTACCATATTTGATATTCCTATCTCTTGAAAGAAAAGTGCAATATAATTACCTTAACTGGGTTTTCCTTTTTATAAAGAATATTGTAAATTCTTCCGTATTTGGCTAGTCCTTTTTCGTAGGAAAGGTCTGGACTTCTATAAATTGAGGATCCTTCCTTCTCATTCAGTAGCATTCACAATGTAGCCATAGGGGGTTTGAGAGTAGTGTTTAGGGGGAGAACAATTCGCGACAAGTGTTAGTGTGTCGCTTGTGTTTGCCTCTTCGCGAGGTTGTTCTCTCTCGATATTTTGTACTCTCTTTTATTATAGTGGATTCCTCATCTCCGTTATGGACGTAGGTCAGTTGACCGAACCACGTTAAATATTTGTGTCTCTTTTAGTAGATTTCTCTCTATTGTTGAATTTATCATTGTTCAAGGTTTGCTTGCTACCTTTCGCATGACACCCGGTTTTTTTCGGTCCTAACACTAAGAGACATAAAAATGATGTCTTTGTTACCTTCGGCATCTACGTGCAAGATTTTAGTAACAATACCAACCGATTTAACTAACATAATATATATAAGGGATCCCAAGACATAGTAATGAGATAATTTCAATTTTTAACTCTAAAGTCTAATGCTAGATGAGTTGAACCAAGAAACTAAAATGTGAGAGCCCTCGTGCAGTGAACATCAAAACCAAATACAAGTGCATAATCATTAGTTGACTTTGGGATATTCATATATACTCTTATAATTTATAAGAGTAGAAATCCCCCAAGGTCTAGTTGGGAGAAAGGGTCAAGAAGCCTAGAAATGAGCAAACGAAAAAAAAAACTAAATATTAATAAATGAAGCAACCGTGTGTTGTCCACAAAAAGTTGTATTGTGTAGGTAAACAAGTACAAAAATTGCCAACCCATAAATAAATAGTATAATGCAAGAAGATTGAAATTCTAATATCTTAGTATTTTTTTCGTAAGGAAGGTCTTTTTAAGTTTATCATATTTGAAGGTGAACTGCATTTGTATCTATGGGTCAGAGAAAAGATGGATTCACAATTTTGAGTTTATGGATTCTGAATTTTATAGTCAACTTACTAGGTTCATTTGTAAATATTAAGTAAATTTTTAATACAAATATAAAAATTTAACGAAAGCTACTCAAATCGAACCTATCCTTAAAACTCTTACTCGCCTTCCTATAACAAATGGAGTACTATATTTTAAAAAGGTGGTGGAAATGGAGGTGGAAACGTACACAAATGGGGTATTATCACTTTTAGTC
The DNA here is from genome assembly GCA_032618575.1 of Nicotiana noctiflora. Classification (NCBI taxonomy): domain Eukaryota; kingdom Viridiplantae; phylum Streptophyta; class Magnoliopsida; order Solanales; family Solanaceae; genus Nicotiana; species Nicotiana noctiflora. Next base: position 25,883 of record JASVEL010009296.1, on the reverse strand, counting down.
CGCGCCAGAAACTATTTCTATTCGGTAGCTAAAAAAATTGTATAAAATTTATATTATTTTTGTATATAATATACAAAATATATATACATACATACAAAAAATATATATTTTCAACTATTATTTTGATAATGGTTATACAATATCATTTTTTCATGCACAAATTCCACCAAACAAAGGGATATGGGTGGTGGGTGATTTGGGGTTGACCTTTGATGGTTGCATTTCTCTGAGGTGTTAATTAGGATGGGTACCCACTACCCACTTTGTCTTTAAGCATTTGCATGGGCCTGGGCCTTTAATTTGCTTTTGCTTCACCTCTATATGTAAAGTGGCTACTTAATTAATCTGTTTTTAATTGCAATATATGATTTGTATTTTGTAGTTCCCTGTTTCTCAAAAAGGAAAGAGGTAGAAAAATGGATCTATATAAGTTATGTTATTTTGCATTATCTTGCCTTAAAAGTGAAGCTAATGAGATGTCCATGCAGTGAAAGAGTGATGACTAAGCATGTAAGAAATATATACATATAATGTAATTGCAAATAAATATATGATAAAAATTGATTTATCACACCGTCAAGAAGTCATTTGGTTTGAAGTAGTTGAATTAAATTATAAAATTTCGTCTTTACTATATATTTAATTTCTGATATAAAATCCCACATAACTAATGTACTTCGTTTGGTTTCCAAAGCTAAACTACAAATAAGTTGTACAGTTAAATCTGTCTATATTAGCCTCGTTTGTTCTGAATATTTTTGAATGGTATAACGAAATGCTATTATATAAAACATATATTATAATGTAACATGAAAATTGATTCCGGATAAACTTGAGTTTTATAAAGAAGTGTTATTATATATGCATGTTGTTATAGCAAGTTTGATTGTATTACTCATTATGGTATAACTTATACGAGAACTTATGTATATTTTATGCGGGATAAAATATGAGTTACGACTAAATATATTTATTAATACATGAATAATAAACACCAAAATGTCCTTAAATTCGAGAATCATTTTTTAACGGTTTATGTATTAGTATTCACTACATAACAATCTCTATATCATTATTCACCTCATAACAATCATTACATAAAGAGAAAAGGAGCAGAGAGTACAATCTCAAGGTTTATGGTCAGAAAATGTAAGAGAACAACAATGTACATCACCAGAAAAAAACGAAGGAAAGCAACAAAAGTGGGCACTCTTTCATAGACAATAAACAAATTAAATAATGAATGACAACAAGAAAATGAAGTGAATGAATAAAGAGATGAAGGGGCTGTTTAAACTTTATATATATCAGTACGGCGGATCTAGTATGTTATCTACAGTAGCTTTTGTCCAAACAGTATAAATATGTTTTAAAAATTCATTAATAACTATAAATATTTAAATGTGAACCCAATTACTATTGAAAATTGAAATCGTTGCAGGAATGCATAAACATTAAATCCTTGATCCGACAGACAGGGTCACCCCGGGCATTGGATAGTTTTTCATAATATATGGGTATAATGAGTTTACATCATAGTAATATAGATTATAACCTATGTGACAGTATATATGTTGAGTAATGACATTTGACAAAGTTCTCCTCCTTCCTTGGGATCTGAGCTTTTTCTGAATACAAAATCCGTGGGATTTTTTTCTTTATGTGTGCAATGCTGATTTCTTTTCAACTGGCAATGCAACATGAAAATTGAAATGGCATTACCCCAAAATCCGAGTACACAAAAACACTCCCCTCTGGGACCATGCACTACAATTATTGTTGGGATAATAACACAAATGCTCATCAAAACAACTTAAAATTATTTATAGAAAGTTATTTTTTCCTTCTTTTTTCCTTTTTTTGGTTTTTCACCTTGGATACGCGTATTGGGACACGGCTAAATACGTATCCGTGTCGATAAGTCTCATATGAGAGGGTAAAGTGTTCCCTAACAAAAGCGATTATATATCTGAGACAAACTCGAAACTTCTGATTAAGAATGAATGAGTACTAATTACTCCACCACGACACGTGTTGGTTGAAGAAAGTTATCAAAAGCAGTAAATGAGACAACTGTAATGGTTGTCTTCTACGTTGTCGTCTGTGTGTAGGGGGGTGTGTGTGAGTGTGCACGAAGTCCAGCTGCAATGGTTACTGATTGTAGTAACCTAATTATAAAGGACCACACTATTCTATATTTCTGTCTGGTTTGGTTTTAAGACATTCAGAGCCATAGAGTGGTCCAATAGTGCAGTAATATTTGGTGTAGATCATTATAATCATATAGGGTTTAAAGTGATTTTCTGGACTACTGACATGAGCCCCAACTTCTTCTTATCCCGGTACATTTTCCCCAGTACTTTGCCTTGGATCTGATGCCTTTTCCAACAAATAAAATTTCAAATATGCATTTTCAGTATAAGAAAATTTTGTAGTCATACTGGGCTTGTCGCACATTTGAGTGCAAAAAAAGTTGAAAGTGGGTCAGATGACAACATCAGTCTCAGTTTGCTGAAAGCCCAAATCTCGGTATTTTTAAGAGAAATATACATGGCAGGTCACCTTTTAAAAAATATTTAAGAATGCTAGTAATCTTTATTTATTACATAAAGGGAAGATCTTTTTACATTTAGAGCATATCTTAAAAATAACTAAATAATTAATTATCATGGAAAAAGGCACAAATCATGGGATCTGTGCAATTTCACATTCTCTCTCATCTCATTAAAAGAAATGAGATGCACTCTCTTCATAGTATCTCCTTCTAGCATCTTCTTTCCTCCAATCGCTCAATCTATCAAAATATACGCTAAATTAGGTATGAATATTTCTCTCAATCGATCCACAATAGTAAATCACGGAGATTTTCTGCCTTTTGCCGTGAAATTTGAAATTTTTCCTAGACTTTCGAAATTTGCCTAGTTGTTCAGTTATACCATGTTTTTCAGAAAAAGTATAGGCAAAAGGTATAGGCAAGCTCATCTGAGATAAAGTGCAAAAAAATATGTTTATTTAGCCAAAATATCGTTTATACAACATATACCTTACAATTATACAGTTAAACAACATATACCTTATAATTATCGTCCAGTTGTTCAGTTATACCATGTATATCATGTATCAAAATATGTTTATTTTAATCGAAACATCGTTTATACAACATATACCTTACAATTATACCATATTTTTTATACTTTGTCTCAGTTATACAATGTATTCTTACATATAGCTTCATTTTTCTGAAGAAGTATAGGCAAGATCATCTGTTTAAGTAATATTATAGGGCTTATGGAACATGGCGGCTACAAATAATAAGACTTGCTGATAATAATGACTAGTTATTTTAATAAAGCAGTAATAGATATCTGTGATTGAAGTTACCATATTTAAAGATTTTTGGCTAGAAATATAAATATTCGCTTGCCTAATATGTAAAGGAGATAATGTTGCTATATGTACGAAAATATTCCTATAATTTGGCCTATATATGTTTTTTGCTCTTTTTAAGCGGTCAAATTCAATGTTTACTTTTAATCGGTATACATAAATTATACATTGATTTTATATGATTATATACATATTTTATATTGATTATATGTATATTATACATCTGTGGGCTATTTTTAGTTTAAGTGGTTGGGCTAATTGGGTACGCTAGCCAAAAATTGTATAAAATATGTATATTATACATATATGATACACATATATACAAAGTCTAAGACTAAAAATATATATTTCTAAATCTTTCTTAAATGCTCCTATTACTAGGAAAATATGAGAGAAATTCAAAAATAACCACATTTACAAGTGGTCATTCAAAAATAGCCATAATTTCAAAAGCAATCGAATTTAGCCACTTTTTTATAAAGATAAATAAGATATTCCATTGGAGTTCCAGCATAACTATACTGGAACTCCAATATATTATACTGTAACTTTTCGCGTGTTGGAGTTCCAACATAATATGCTGGAAGTTTATGCACAGGTGCACCGGTCTCCGATATATTATGCTAGAATTTCGTTTTGCAGCAAAGTAGTGACTATTTATTAATGACTTTACAAAGCTGACTATATTTAAATGGCCAGTCGAAAAATATATACTAGTAATGGATTAAATGTTTGCAAACTAATCGTGTTCGTGCGGTGAATTTTTTTTTTATTGAAAGGCAACTACAACTGCCTGATAAGCATGGATTGATAGCAGAATAAGAGGAATAGTAATCCACTACAGCAATTTATATTGCAGTGTAAAAGTTCTCTCTACGGACAGTTTATAAAATAAACCAATATTGTGACAAATAGAAGCAACCCCCACTTCTAACCAAAAGATTGTAAGTTCGAGTCTGCCGAAAAACAAGGTAGAAAGTTCAGGGTAGGGGTAAGGTCTGCAAACAAATTTGGTCTGATAGTGTGAGAAAAAAAAACTCAACATCTACCAAAGCAATGTTACAACTTACAACTATGCATATGCTTGTCTGCAATGGTTGTTCAGTTATTCAAACCAGCTCGTGGTGCATTTGACAAGTCTATAGTAAATGCAACAGTTGAACAATAGAACTTCTGACTTACCACATTTGCTTGAAACTGTTGTCATATATGGAGAACTTCATTTTGGAGATGCATGAGTTACAAAGCATCATGCAGAACAATCAGCATTTTCTGAGAAACAAAATTTTTCTCTAGGATCATGGTAGAACAGTAGATTTAACTTGGATGTACACGATCGATCAAAGCCGTATAGCTAATATTTGTATACACAGAAGCTTCTCAAATTCATGAGGCCAAAAACTATATTGAAGGTAGAAATGCCAGAATGGACAATTAGACCAAAAACTATGAATCTTTTGCATTTACTGTACCCAAGACAAAATCATTCCCCTCCACCCTGCCGCTGTGTTTACAGAGCATCGTGTTGTGTCGATAAATTAAAAAATATTAGAAACAAAAACTGGACAAATCAGTTACTACAAAAATCTGTAGAGTAAACAGATCTTTGGATCCTACGAGGTCAGACGAAGTGCTCTGTTGGATATTCATTCTCATAACCATTATAATCATAATATAGCCTCTCTCCCTTTCTAATGTCTCTGCTTGCAATCAACAAAACTCGGCATTCACCGTTAACATCAAATCTCACACATTTTACATTCTGCTTCTTCTTCCCATCACTGCATTAGAAGAAAATATCAATCATTAAAACTCTTCGGGAAAATGAAAACACAAGGCAAAATTGATGTTTAACACTAGCATGCTTAGGTTTAGCATGTGCCTTCAGTTTTACATTAAACTGCTTGCAACATCAAAAATTTCTGAAATATTAGTTCTTCATATATTAAAAAAATCAGTAAATCATATAATCTTGTAATGAAAAGCTCAGTTTCATTTCACAAGAAAGAACACATGATGCAAGACTAACCGATGATGCATAAGATTCATAAGATCAAGTATGTCAGACACAAACAACTATGATACGAATGAGATATCGTAGTAAGCGCACAAAGTGTTAGGGATAGTGAACATACGGTGTATGATTGTTTATCCCATTGATGAAACGAGCAATATTACTGCGCTTATCAGGACAAATAACGAGGCTTTTTAAGGGATCACTAGTAGTTAAAAGAGTCATCATGCTATCACCATCATCAGTTTCCCGATTCTTCAAGTAATCAACATCTCCAACATATTCAGTAATTATTGTCAAGTCTCTTATGGATCTATCTGCTTCAACAGTAAATCTGAAAGATGAAAACAATAGATAAATAAAGCATCTCACATTAAATATGATACAAAAATGAGAATTTGTGAAAAAAGAGGAAAGCAAAATAGTAGGTGGAACACATACCCCTCTTTGGGATCAAAAACAACCATAAGAGGTGGCCATTCACCCTGTTTCATCATGTTCTTGCACAAATGTAAAGTTTCTGTATCTTCTTTCGATAATACCTGTAGTTGAAAAACAGAAGTTTTAACATTTGCAGATAGCCAAGTTAACAGATCATGCTAAGTTGCTATATGTATGAAATTTTATAGCATCACACAAAAGGTACATGTCCATGTACCGCTGCAATTTGTTCGATCAACAAAACTTGGTTATGTGAAGAACACAATTGTGGATTTCCCCTCAATCAATTAAACATAACTCAGTCCCAAATTAGCTGATGTTAGCTAATTGAATCATATGCTATTCAGAGATTGTCAAAATGTGACTACATTTATCCTTGATCAAATGATACAAAAATCTAATCTTTAACCTTTACTAGGTGCTAAATGCATTCTTTTCATTTTCATGGGATTGAGAGGTTTCATCTCCCCAAGAATTGTATTCAGCATAGCATGCCAGTTTGATTAAATCTGACACATTTGATCAGTTAAAATGCTACCAAGATTTTATGTTCTGTTGTACCTGCATTCCTTCTCGCTCAAGTGATGCACGATTAGCTGCTCTTCGGGCCATGCCTGGCATATAAGTAAGCTCATTACTGAAATCTGCTCCGGATGCTGACAAGGCAGTAGCAAGAGATGCCATTTGTTCCAATCTCCGGGTAGGATCCTCAGTAGGATTAAAGGGCAATAACTTCCTTCTCTTCTTTGAGATTGCCAAACTACTACGTTTTCGCTTTTTCTGGCAATCTAGCAAATTCAAAAGGCAAATAACAAACCAAAAGTAAAATTATGTCAGATCGCAATTAATAAGAGCAAATAATAAGATTAAATTCATTGACTAATAAAGGGTGCAAGAGATTTATGATGTACCTTTGCCTGGACTAGGATTGAATAATGACTTTGATGGTCTCTCAATCCGGAAGAAATCAACTATCTTAGTTTGGACGAGAGGAAATTCTGCACATTATAGAAAGAGCACATATCAATCACTATAATAAATTAGGGTTGAGCCATCACCGATCCCCCTAATTCCTTTATTGGATAAAACAGCAAAGAAAGTGCATATCTTTACATGTACCAAAATTTATATCTTTATAATCATGGCTATCTAGTTAATTTTTGTTCATCACCACTGTTCTTTAGAAAATAAAACTAGTACATAATTTCTACACCTTAATTTCAAACTAGTTCGGATAAGCTATCTGAATACTCGATATCCATTTTATGCCATTTGGACCTTTCTATTCCAATACTCAATAAACTGGAGTTGATTTGCAAATCACAATTGCTGAAATCAATTTCACTCAACAAAATAATCTTAGACCCCAGGAAAAGAAATGTGCCTAAGTTGGAGCCACGCAATATTAGTCTATTTCAATTTAGAAAATAGAGAATAACCATATAACAATTCTTAAATACACAACTTCGAAAAATAAAAGAAAAACAGCAAAATGCGTGAACATACTGGTCAGCTTTTCGTTGTTAATAAGGCAAGAGGGGCAGAACCAGGAGCCTTTGGGCACAGATGCAAGAATGGGTGTTAGGCAATACAAGTGAAATCCGCGGTCGCATTTGTCACAAAGCAGAAGCTCAGCTGCGTTATCTCCGGATCCACATTTGTCACACAAGGTATCGCCGTAATCGTCTTCTACATTTTCACTTTGTTTGGACTTTGATTGTGGTTTAGGAGCTTGGGTTCTTCTCCGGGACACCACTGATGTTGAAGAAACCATTATCAAATAATGAAAATCTGAGAATGTAGTTACTATCTATGATGTCTGTGAAAGAGTAAGAATAGGAAAGGGCAAAAAGATTGGGAAATTTAATAGGGTTTTTAATTTTATTTTTGGCGGTTGAAGAAAACGAAAATGGATTTATTTTCGCGCGCTATTTACTAATACTATTCGCGGGAAAAGGGAGATTAGCGCCAAAAATGTTACGGGTCATAGGGCACTTAACTGATTAGGATGGAGTTAGGGCCTTTATGGCCCACGTAACGGCTCATTGCTAAAAGGTAAAGCCCAACCCAATATTGTGTTTTGACCCGATTTGGCCTACTTTATTGAACATTGCTTCTACCCGATTTCTGAAAATATTACGATTCAAGTCCACTTCATATACTGCATCATCAACTTCTTTAGCAAGTAATAGAGTGTTAATAAGCTTAGTATACAATCTTATCCTAGGAAGAATAAAACTCAAACGAATTTAACGACTCAAAGGATCTATATTTAGAAGTAATATATAGAGAATTTTTCACAAAAGACATTTATTAAGTCATAATTAGCAATAAATAGAAACAATTTTCTATATTACGTGATATAGATATATTTTACGTTATTTTATGATGTATATAGTGTATTAAACGAATTGTATTCAATAATACAACATGAAATGACGCCGCACAAACAGGTATTCATGTAAATCATGATCTGTATCTAGGTATATTAAGGTGTATTAAGCTGTATTAAGCGGCGTTATTTCACAAAAATAGGAGTTATACCATAAATTGATGAGAGAAAAATATTTTGTACCATATAATAAGGCTTAAATATAGGAAAATATTAAATTTAAATTTTTTGCTACAAAATAAAAAAGGTTATTATATTATGTAAAATCTTAAAAAGGTATTTATATTTTATAAATAGGGTACTAACCTATTCTATAGATGATAAAATTTCCTAATATATAACTAGGGTGACAATTTGAGCCCAAATCCATCTAACCCGTCCAATTAGCCCAGAGATTAATGGGTTGGGCTACAAACATTTTAGCTCATGACTCATCAGTCAATTTGGGTTGAGCCCACGTTAACCCATTATTTTTTATAGTCTATTCTGACTCATTTAACAACCCAAATACAACACATGAAACTCACCCAAAATATCTCAACCTAACTTATCTAGCATTTTACTTAGTTGCTCTAATTTTTTTATCTTTTGTATTTTTAATTTTCTGTTCTTTTTTTTCTACACTACCCACTCACCCACCCCCACCTTACCCCACCCTACCCCTACACCCCCACATCGTGCAAAACCTCTAAAAAAAATTTATTTTTTGTTGTATTTTTAATTTTTAATTATTTTATTTTTCTACATCACCCACCCTACCCCTACCCTCCCACGCCCCCTACCCCACCCCGACGCAAAACCCTTAAAAAAAATTTACTTTTATTTTTAAATTTCTGTTTTTTTTCTAAGTTGTTCTACCACCCTACCCTACCATACCCCCTCCGGCGCAAACCCCCTAAAAAATTTTTACTTTTTATTTTTATTTTTAAATTTCTATTTTTTTTATTAATTTTTAATTTTTCTGCCACCCCACCATACCCCTTACCCCTTACCCCACCCTCCCCCTCGCCATGCCACGCAAAACCCTAGTTGTATATTTTTTATTATTTTATTTTTTTACACCTCCACCCTACCTCTACCCTCCCACGCCCCCACCCTCATACACCCTGGGCGCAAACCCCTTATAAAATATTTGTCAACTTACATATTTTAAAGTAAAAAGCTTTTTTTTTTTATGCAAGATAATCATGATTCTAAATATATGGGTCAAGTTGAGCGGGTTGGGTTATGACCCATTATTTAGCCATCTTGACCCAGCCCATCTTAACCCAAATACACTTTGGGTTGGGTTGAGCAATGACTCATTTATTAACCTAATCCATCTTGACCGGCCCAAATTTAATCCAAACCGCCTATTTACCACCCCTATATATAACCAAACACCATAAAATTACAATATAATATGGTTAACTCGTAGAACTCTAATGAATTAGGGCTAATACTCATGTAAGATGACAATAATAAAAAGATTAAAGCCAGTTGAAAACGTACATCAATTTTGTGTTTGATTTGAATTATTTAAAAAATACTATTATTTCTTGAAAGCATAGTTTAGTGTTTGGTTGCAATACTTATTAAGTGACATATCTCCACCAAAAACTATTTATTTAAGAAATAAATAAATTTTAGAAATACTTGTCATAGGAATATCCCAATATAGCAAACGCATCGGCGTATGGACCGTCAAGAGACGGACTTTCCAGAACCATGGAGTCGGAATTGAATCCAATAACCATACACCTGGTCTCAGCCACTGACTCGCCAGAGTTCAACCATCTGACTCGGGCATTAACTCACTCTTCCGTCATCGGACTCGACGCCGAATGGAAGCCCATTCGAACCCAACAATCCGATTTCCCCACTGTCTCTCTTCTTCAAATCGCTTGTCAGCTCGCCGGCGCCGACGATTCGTTGATCGAATCACCAGTCTTCTTAATCGACCTGGCATCAATCCACTTACCATCAATTTATCATCTCATCAGGGATGCGTTTGTCGCGCCGTGTATACTAAAATTGGGATTTAGGTTCAAGCAGGATTTGGTGTATTTGTCTTCTACTTTCTGCTCTCAAGGCTGTGAACCCGGTTTCGACAGGGTTAGTTTTGTTTCTTAAATCTGGCTGTGTATTTACAGTAAATGTTCGAAGCTTTTATATGTTTATTTGGCTTTTCCCTTCATATATGCTCTAGGTTGCTTAAAATCTGCAGCTCGCTAAAATTTTATCTTTTTTGTTATAACTAGCCTAGATTGTAAAAGAATTGTTGTTTTATCAATATGTTATTGCTGCAGTTAATATTTGTTATTTGCTAAAGTGTGGACATTTTTTCTCTTCAAGCTATCTTGGTTCAAGTAACACATTCTACAAGCTGTACACATGTATGATTGGTTACCTTTATATAAAACTGATTTAATTGTTTTATTTGGGTAATACTTGTCGTATACTAGCTAATAGTTGGTGACTAGGTGGAACCCTTTTTAGATATTACAAGCATATACAATAACCTGCAACCCAGGCAACCAGGGAGAAGATTGTCGAAGCAAATAAAGAGCTTGGCGACAATTTGTCAGGAAGTTTTGGGAATTTCTCTATCAAAGGTGTGCAATCTTGATGCTGATGTTTTGTTAGCCAGGAAGATAAATATGGTTTGATTATTGAAAGATTTGTTTCAATTTAGTGCATCTTGATTGCAGGAACTGCAATGCAGCGATTGGTCAGAGCGACCTCTGACAGAAGAGCAAATGCAATATGCAGCAGCTGATGCTCATTGCTTAATTCATATCTTTGAAGTCTTTAAGGTTAAGGTTGTGAAAGAAGGTTGGTGAAGTACCTTTCTTGTCTTTTTCTAGTGCATGCCCATGTGTTACAACTTCCTTGAAGCAGCTCTGACACACCAGTAACCAACTTCCTTGATTGCAAAGATTGTTCTTTCTAAAGCAGAAATCTTGGGTATGTTCACTAGGATTTCTATTGGAGTATAATGCTCTCCTTTTGAACAACAAGGGGGGGGGGGGGGTAGTATGAAGTATGCATTTAAAGTTGTACCTCACTTGTCCAATTAGATTTTCAGTTCTCTATTTTCGATATGTGATATCCAAGAGTAAATGGTAAATAAAACGGACAGTTATGTCCTGTCAGCCATCAGGAGCTACAGTCCAACACACGGGCAAAGAAACTCACCTTTCACTGCAGTATCTCTATCTGGTCTGTTCTCTTTACATTTGGTTAAATGATCCATTTCAGGGAATTCTGTCCAAAGTATAACTGGCTTTCAGATGAGACTGGATCTTGGGCTGAAGCAGATACTTGACACACATCAAATTTCTAACAAAATGTGTAGCATCAAATTTGGTGAAGCTTCAAAGATGGTGCAAGCTATTGCACCTGATTTTGGTAAAACAGTCCCCATCTCAGAGGAAGTGGTTACCGCACTGTCACCTGATCAAGCTAATCAAATGGATAATGTGATTTCACGTATTGTCCAAAAGTATGGTGATAAAATTTTGTTAACTGAATCTGACAGAAAGCCAAAGATCTCGAGAAAGAAAGCAAGGAAATCATCTGGTAGAATAGCAAACAAACAAAGGCCAACAGAAGGTGATGAAGAATGGCAAGGTCCTCCACCCTGGGATGTGACCTCCGGTGGGGATGGGTCCCCTAAGTTTCTATGTGATGTGATGGTGAGATACCACATTTTAGCTACAGATATAGCTTTTCTATAAAACTGATACGCCTAGACTTCTTTACTGCCCTCTCTTGCTGTAAGGTGGAGAGTTCTGCTTTTCTTTTATTTGGGAGGCCAAACTATGGCACTTTTACTTCTTTTTCTGGCTGTCACTGGAACGTTGTAGTAATCTTTCAGGTTGAAGGATTGGCGAAACATTTAAGATGTGTTGGCATTGATGCTGCTGTTCCTTATTCAAAGAAGCCTCAATCAAGGTACTGAATGGCTTTCGATTACTTGACCTAGTTGATTCTAAGTGGAAACTCAGTAGCCATATTTTTTTTCCCTATTCTGTCTTTTTTTTTTCAGGGACTTAATAGAACAAGCATGTAAAGAGAAGAGAATACTCTTAACACGGGATGCAAAACTTCTGAGGCATGATTATCTCTTAAAAAATCAGATATACCGGGTGAAGAGTCTTCTAAAGAACGATCAGTTGGTTGAGGTAAATTGAATGTCTTTAAATTCTAGCAAATGAAGTTTGATAATCAATTTTTTTTAACTGAATGATGAATGAAATGAGAAAGGGGGGGGGGGGGGAGCATGGAGAGGAAAAGTGAACACTATTGCAAATCTTGTCGACCGTCCACTCATGGAAATATTACCTTGTATATACAGATAATAGAAACCTTTCAATTGGAAATTTCTGAGGACCAGCTGATGTCAAGGTGCACAAAATGCAATGGTAAGTTCATCCAAAAACCTCTGACAACTGAAGAAGCTGTTGAAGCAGCTAAGGGATTTCAGGTGATTCCAAACTGCTTGTTTAACAAGAATTTGGAATTTTGGCAATGTATGGATTGCAAGCAACTTTATTGGGAGGTAGGCCTTCAGTTGGTACTTTATTCCATCAAATTTTGTTGGGTTCTGTGTACTGCACCAGATACTTATTCCCTGCACTTACCCCTAATGTAGAGAAATAGAGATAAATACAAATGGAATGGAACTTGTAGTGGATTTTCCCCCTGCCATCACGCATGTTTACACAATGAAAACTGTTTTTATGTGTGGCATTCTGAGCCTATGCAAAGTTCTGGGTCTGTTAGTTTTGCTGATAGTGAAAAACAGTTTCTGCACCCTACAAATTTTTCTTTTTCGGACGAGGAGCACATGCAAGTGGAAAAAATTAATTCTCATAATCTATCAAGAATATTGTCATAGTTTAAAATTGGCAGTGGCGAATTCCGTTCAATGTGATCTTTGGACTGGTTGGAGCATTTGTCTCTAATGGGATTGTATGAGTGGTTAAGGCATAGGAGTAGCACTGCAACTCGTAGATCTCAGGTTTGGATCCAAGCTACGATAATGAGCTTAAGTCCATTTACTCCAGCCTTGACGGGCAGGTTTTTAGGCACCTGCATTTGTGAGTTGTAGCAGGCTGCTCGATGGATTATCTAAGTGTGCAATAGCTGGCCTGGACACCATCCTCGTCAGAATTTTAATAATAAAAAGAAATTACTAGCATTTATTTGCAGTAACATGCCCTTTCCAAGTATACATCCTTCTTTGCAGGTAGACCTGCTCTTTTAGGTCATATTGCATCTCATTACCGAGGTTAGTTTGTTGAGGTAACAACACTGGTTTACAGAATTTATAACCATAATCCAAATTATATTTGTCCATTTCAATGTTGTGAGAAGATAACACAACGGGGGATCTGATATTGGAGTGTGGTTATCGGCCCAATATCAACCTCAAGTTTATTCCCATATTACTGTGATGTAAAAATAGTATATACCAGAATAGCAGATTGCAGAACTTGGTCTGAGAAAAACATCACTCTGCTGCTATGCCCATCCATTTTTCTTTTCCCTGTGTCCTCATCTTAGTTATGGGGGGCACTCATTTGGAGTTCTCTTCTCCTTTGGCCTTTCTAAATGATGTTGTTGATTGTGAAAGATCATAGCGGCAACCAGTTATATTAAAAGCTATTATATAACAAACGATGTTCTCATAGTAAATAAAAAGACGTGAACTTCTTTCAGAAACAATGAAAGATGCTCTTGGTCTGGGCTCTCGACATCGTTAGCAGCCAATCTTGCAGACAAAACATCAGTGTGCGTCAATGCATGTCAACAACCCCTCATTAGGCTAAAGCCATCAACAGTGGCTTCCTCGTCACCCCCAACCCCCCAGTAAATTCAAAAGTTGGAAAAAAGATAATGGAAGAAATGCTTTCATCCTGCTAACAATAGCCCCCCCCCCACCCCCCCACTCCCCCCCCCCTACAATTATCAAGCCAGTCCCTCACGTCTCCACCAGAGGTTTATGGCTACCTCTCTCCAGCTTCGACACTTTATATTCGTCCCTCAGGCCTTGCAACTACTGCATTTTTCATTCCCCCTACTGGGCCGAATCCAGCTTACCTCAGGTGACAGTATGGTCTGGGATTTTTGTGAATAACTGGTCACGCAATGTTAAGGGCTATTGCGTTTTCAGTTAGAGTGCATGAGAAATTCACCATGGTAAACTGAATAATAGATCAGAAAGCAGAAAGGAATAAATGGCTGTGTTTTCCTGTCTCAAGGCAACGTAGCACTTGATGTGTAGGTTGCGCAGTGGGTTCAAATCCTGCTGTGGACAAAGCTCAGTTCTCAGTCCCTAGAGCTTTGAACCTGTGCGCCAACTAGAGTTGGACCAGAAACCCGCAGGTCTATCTGATGTCTTCACCCCCCCCCCCCAACTCCCCCACCCCCCAAATAAAAAAATGTTGCCATTTTTTTGGCTGATAAATAATTTCAATAGTGAGTAGAAAAGGAGGTCTTTTGTCACCATGAGCTGCTTTTCAATAGTATGGATGTTCTTTTTGTTTATACTTCCTCTGTTTCAATTTATGTGAACCCATTTGACTGAGCACGATGTTTAAGAAAAGAGAGAAGACTTTTAATCTTGTGGTGTAAAATGAAGCACATATATTTTGTGTGACTATAAATCATTGCATAAAGGTAAATTGTTTCCAAATAAGAAAAATGGTCATTCTTTTTGGCACGGATCAAAAAGGAAATAGGTTCACATAAATTGAAACGGAGGGAGTATTAAATTACAAGGGGAGAAAATACTTCTGTTTTTGAGGAACTAAGAGAATGTTCAGTTCACTCCCCTAGAGAATTGCATGTTCACATTATATCAATGCATCGAGAAGTCAATGTAGATGGATGTATCAAAGATTGTGTAAATAAAGAGTATATTAGCTTGTGTGTTGGGTGGTTGTCTACTCTGCCCTTCACCAACTTCACCCCCCCCCCCACCAAAGAAAACAAAAAAAAAAAAAACAAACAAACATACTTTCCGTTCTTTTATACATCAACAAGGCCTGGTGTTTATTGATTTTTCTTTTTTTTTTCTTGTTCATCTCTTCTTTAACTCGTTGCTGTGGTTGTCTATTTCATGATGCTGTTGCAGGGGACTCAATACCACAATGCAGTGCAAAAATTTGTCGATGTGTGCAAGCTGAACGAATGAAATGGCCATGATCCCTACAAACTGATTGAGACAACCCCATTCGCCAGATTGCTATGCCAATATTGTTGTAACCTTTAGTTTATTCATCTCCACTCCCCCAAATATGCCTCAATTGGTGGTATCCGGTTCAGGAAATACCAGCGGCTTTTATTTTTCTCTGCTGTTATGTACCGGAACCATATTGGCTACTTTGAAAGAACAGCAATTAGTCTAAGTTGCTTGAATTATTAGTCATATTGCTTCTTGTAAGTTTATAGTGCCTTTGAATTACGTCCTTTTCTATGCATGGAGGCATCAAGAAAATGACTTTGGCATCACTTTTGGGCCGGTTTATTTAGGTTTGTCTTATTCTTCTTATACATGGAGTTAAAGGTCACCAAAAAGTAATGGAAATGGCTTTAAAATCTCTTGTCCCACAATAAAAAAACGATATTTGACCTGGACGAAAAACGTTAATTTGCTTTACTCCACTTTCGCGTCTCTATTATAAATAAAAGGGACAATCTTTTGTGCTAAATGACCGTAATGTACGGACTTAAATCACTCCATTAAGAATAGTAGAGTGGAGAACTTAAGTTTATCTTTGTTAAATCTTGTTTGATGTGATTTACTGAAGGGCACAATGCTCACAAATAATTGGACACAGAAGATTTAAGTAATCTTTAAACGTGGACCTTTTATTTTTTTTTCTTTGCTGCATCGTCAAAGCACTAGAAACATAAAGTGACAGATGATAGAATATTATAGTAACGAGATGGAAAGCATTATGTGCAGGTAGGAAGAAAGTGGGAAGCTTCAAGCAACCAACTTGTCGATAAACAAACGTAATTCAGTTCATCCCACTTACGTTGTTCTTAGTTGGTTCTAACGAGACTTGAAAATAAGCTTACATTTTTGCTCTCTTCTTTTACTTAATTTGTAAATGTAAAAGCAAGCACACAGTAAAGGACACTCCTTTCTTGATTAAGCTTATAAATCATAATATGCAATTTTATGTTTATTATATCTCTTTTCCATAATGTGCATGTCAACTTACTCTTTAGTACTAAATTTAAAAGAATTAATTTCATAATATATATAGGACTTAAAACATGTTAACTATAATTTACATCTACATTTTTTTCACCTACTTTACACCTATAATTCATATTAAAAATGGATGCAAATTTGGTACATCTTAATTAAATTTCAACTACATATACATTTTTAAGCTGCTGGAGCCCAGTGGAGGGCTACATGCTTTGACGGAAGTTGAACTACTTATATTGCATAAATAGAATAAATAATAACAACAAATTCAGTAATTTCTTACGAGTAAGGTCTGCAAAAAATATATAAGATGTATAAAATCTTACTCCTACCTTAGAATGACGATAGAGATATGGCTTCAATGGACCCTAGGCTGGCATAAATAGAGTTAAAAACATATACTACAGCAAAGAGAGAAACAAATAAAAATATGGCTTCAATGGACCCTAGGCTGGCATAAATAGAGTTAAAAACATATACTACAGTAAAGAGAGAAACAAATAAAAAAAGGGTCCGGCCCTCCTCAGTATCACCTGGTAAGAGGCCGTTGATTGGAATAGAAAACTTCGGAAGAATTAGGTTCGAATAAATTTCCTGGGATCCTCTTCATTTCGAACTACAAACATGAGAATTGTTGAAATAGCTCTTTGAGAGTATAACATTTTGAATCCCCCTAATATAAAGAAAAAAATAACATGTTCGAATCTCTGGCGTGGCATGTTGGATTGGTCATAATTTCTTATCAGAATTTCTGGTTTTACCTTTAAACATACTGAAATACTACTATAATCCTTGCTTTAGGATACGTATCAAAACATAACTATGAATCACATTTTTGGATACAATTTATGACTAGAAACTAAACAGTGGACTGTTAGTGGTGGTTACAATATAAGCTAAATGCAACAAAGCAATTACTTTTACCAAACTATTGAAGTTTTCTTAAAGTACGTACAGATAGATTTTTATTTACCAAACTATATAAGCTCACAACTCAAAAAAGTGTATTTGAGACAAAGAAGGTTCGAGTGACGTGTAATACACTATGAATTGCCGCCCCACACGAAAGTATTGATGATGAATGATTCGGACATCGTCATTGACGTCGGAAGGCGGCCGTCAAATCAGCACCGCCTGTTTGGATTCCCTCCTTCTGTTTGTTCTGCAGACAACGGCCCTCATTTCACCTTCCATAAAATATCAAAGCTTTTCTTTTTCGGCTCCCGCAAATCTAAATATTCTTCGTCCTTCCTCCACGGCTTTCCTCTCGACGTTTCGTGCTATTATTGGCTGCTTATTTTGGCCCCATTAGTCCTCTCTGTCGCCGCGTGTTGTTTCATTGGGCTGCCAGAGCGCTTGCTTTCTTGGGTTTTTGGTTATGTCTACGACGGTTATCTCCATTTTGTTTAAATGGACTAAAAAAGGGTTTCTTTTGTTTTATTTCGTTTTGTTTTTTCCATGAATGTAAATAAAAGAAGTCATGGAATTTACAAATATGTTCGTGACTAATAGGTTATTTGACCGAGCTTTTCCAAAGCTAAAAGTTGTTTTTTTCTTCTGAAAATTTGTTTTTTGTCAAGTAAAAGTGTGGCTATGCTTTTAAAAAGAAAAAAAAATACTTTTAAGTAGAATCATAGTCAATTTTGAATAAATATAACTAAGTAGTTTCTTTTTATAAGCTTTTGAGAAAAATTTATATCAAATATTAATTATTGTTCAAAAGTATTTTTCAAAATAATAGTCAAATACAAATTGTTTCTTACGCATCAAATTCTTCAACCTAGTATTTGGTGTGGGATTTGCTTTTCTGAAAATAGAAAATGCAAATTTTGTTGTTTGTATTGCATTTCTTCCGAAAATGATAAATTAAACTTGTTACTCGCCGAGACAAATCTAGGATAGGTTTAATAGGTTCGGCGAAATACATAAACGGCCCCTTCAAGTTGTCCTCAACGACCAGCTGAACACCCCAACTAATCCATTTACCATTTAGACACTTCAAGTGACTATTAAGTGTATCAAATAAATACCCGAGTGTTGAAGACTCTATGCGTGAGCAACACTTGCCAATGATGTGTCAAATGAACTAATTAAAAAATGACACGTGTAAATTGGAATAAAAAATTGCCACATAATTAAAAAAAAAAACTTGGAGAGAGACGGTCCACAGTCCAGTGAAGGAAGACCACTAGCAAACGGACTTGGGGTCAACAGAGAGTTCAGCAAAGCAATCCACTCAAAGAGATCTAGTTCAAGATTGAAGCTTTAAACCATTAGCAAACAGACTTGTTTGTTATATTGAGCATGTGTTTGTTCAAGATTAAGTGTATCAAGAAATGCCTACTGCTCCAATGTTCGGTGGAGGAAAACCACTGGACCAGTCCCAAAAGATGCGCAATTCCAAGGCGTACAAAATCCTACTGGGTGATTCCCTCAAACAATCCCCAGCTGCCAGGAATCTCAATTTGGGTAGAGCACTAACTGTAGCAAAAAATCGCCCTAGGAATTCAGAAATTTTCCAAGGCTTTTCTAGGTCAAATTTCAACATTCCAAATCGTAGAGATGACTTATCATCAAAAAGCGCACCTCCCCGCCAATTTTCAGACATTTCCACCATGGAAATCGTCTCCGACGAGTTGAAAAACTCCGGCGTAGCAGAGATAGCCGATGATAGTGTTCCAGTTGCCCAAATAGAAAAAGCTCGGTACCAAAATGCTCGCCCTACTAAGGAGAACACAATTGAGTCACCAATTTCACATGAGTATCAAACACAAGCTTCAATTTTACAATCCAAGGATACGAGCAGTCTGAGCATCTCAGGTGTTCGACGAACAAGCCAATCAACGTTCTGTTGTTTCTTCACAGAGGAAACGTGCATGTTAAATGAATTCAAGGAAAAAAGACAACCTGGATTGCTGATAATTTTAAAGCAATCCACCAGTAGCAAAGCAAACCACAAGAAGAGTTGGAGAGTGACGGTCCCCCCTCCACCAGGTTAGAGGAAAATACAATAATATAGCGTGGGACCCACATACAAAATTTATTTAATTTTAAAAACGAGAGAGAAAAGTTCTGATAAAAGTCTCACGCGCCCAAATGAAACTAAAATACACGTAACTTGCCATGTCAGCGTGAGGTGTTTACTTGATACACTTAATAGTCACTTGAAGTGTCTAAATGATAAATGGATCAGTTGGGGTGTTCAGTTGGTCGTTGAGGACAACTTGAAGGGCCGTTTATATATTTTAATTTTGACACACACGCGCGCGTTATTTTATGTGTAAGAAAAATAATTGAACCTTTAACGATAACGCTCAACAGATTTAGTAGTATTCCTTTTTTTTAATTTATAAATATTTAACTCATAAAATTTTAACTATTAGGGTATATTTGGTATAACAGAAAATATTTTTTAAAAAAATAAGTAGTAATTTTATTTATTATTCGGTTTTTGGTACGCAAATTAAAGAAAATAATTTTTCAATAATATTTATAAATAATTTAGATATAATAAACATAAAATCATAAAATTTCAAACCAACGATCTTCCGCAACAACGTTTTTCATAAACTTTTGAACCGCTAAACTTTTGAAACCGCAAAATTTCAAATCTTTAAATTTTATAATTTCTAAACACATAAACCTCTGAACTTATAATTTTGAAACTTGTAAAATTTTGAACATTTAAATCGACAAAAATAACAAAAAAACTAAAGCTGAAAAAATGTATTTAAAAAATATTTTTCTGGGAAGGGGGGTGGGAGTGGGGGGAAGGATTGGGGGTGGGTTGGGACAGAAAAACGAAAAAAGTTGAAATTTAAAATTACAAAAAAAAAATCATTTTGTGCAGGGTGGGAGGAGCAGTTGGGGTAGAGTGGTATGGAGGTAGGGTGGATGGTGCAGAAAAACGAAAAAAATAGAAATTTAAAATTACTAAAAAAAACAGGGTAAAAAAGTTTTTTTTTTCGGGATGAGGAGTAGGGGTGGGGGTGGGCTGGAGTGGGGTGTAGGAGTTGTAGGGTGGGTGGTAATAAAAAAAATTAAAATTTAAAGAAAAAACCTTTTTTGGGAAGAGTGGTAGGTTGATGAGGATGAGAAAGGTTGATAAGGAATTTTGAAAAATATTTTTCTTGTCTTAATAAGAAAAATATTTTTCGAAGAAAATGAATTTATAAAAAAAATATTTTCTAAAATATTTAATCTAATAAAACATAAAAAAATTAAAAAATACTTCGTATCAAACACACCCTTGAAGGCGTAATTATTAGACAACCTTGATGTTTGCTTGGTTTGACAATTCGCTTGTTATTTCATAACTTGGTCCTGTCAAAGATAATTAAATATGTGGATTGTATAGCTTTTTTCTTATGTCCATTTTAATAGACCAAACGTACTATTTATTTATAATGACGTCACATACAATGATGGCATTTAATATTTAGTATATAATATAATAAGATGGAGCAGAAGGTCCACTTTATTAATTAAGTTAAAACTGTCCTCAATATAATTGTAAAAATTATACGAGGCGTCCTATTATATCGTCACCATTTAATTTATATTCATTTTTTAAGAAATTTTAATTTGTATCCACTTTTTAAACAATTTCAACTCCATTTCTCCTTCTGCATTTCTTCCTTCTTTTTCCTAAGATATTTTCAGTATCATAACACAGGTTAGCATATGGTCTTCTTGGGAGTGAGACAGCTAAATTTAAGTCCCAAAAAATTGATTACGGCTTATCAATGACAATGAATCAACTAACATATGCTCACGATTTCTTTTTTATTTTTTCCGCGTTTTTGATGTAATCTTTTTTTCTTTGAATCAAATGAATTAATCTGTGGAGTTAAAGTAATAGTTTCACTTCATATCACTTAAACTTTATGATCATTTGATTATTTTCACCGAAGGCACTTTTTTCTAATATAATTACTGATCTGCGCCATAAAAACGTTCAGAAAGAACAAAAAAACGTAGATTCAATATAGTGATTGTATGAGTTAAAAAATTATATAAATTTTTTCAAAAACTCCAGCTTATATAATGCTGAAGTTTTTACAAATGAACTAAATAACTTCAGCATCTTCTGCTGAAATTTTTGGAAAAGCTTATCCAGGACAAAAAAACTTAAGCTTATATAGTATTGAAGTTTTTTACAAATGAACAAAATAACTTCAGCATCTTCTGCTGATGTTTTTGAAAAAGCTTATCCAGGACAAAAAAAAACTTCACTTTATTTAGTGCTGAAGTTTTTACAAATGAACTAAATAACTTCAGCATCTTCTGCTGATGTTTTTGAAAAAAGCTTATCCAGGTCAAAAAAAACTTGAGCGTATTTAGTGCTGAAATTTTTACAAATGAACTAAATAATTTCAGCATGACAAAACTCAGCTACTAGAATGCTTAAGTTAAGCAATTAGAAATAAAAACTGCATCAAATAGAGAACAAAACTTCAGCACTAGAATGCTTAAGTTCAGCAATTACAAACAAAAACTTCAGCACACTTGGTTCAGCAATTTTGCTACTTCAGACCCGTCTACTAGAATGCTGAAGTTTTGCGTGATTGTCTTTGCTACTTCAAACAGTAAAGTTACACAAAAAAGTAAGTATGTTTATAGTTTTTTTGTAAAACGGACACAAATTAAAACATAACCCAAAAGACGGGGTATAGATGCAAATACCATGACAAGATCACTAAACAAGATTTGCACAATATATATTCTTATGAAGTAGTAGCTTAAAGTAGAGATCGGTTCACTTTTGAAATTTTGGAGGATCAAGGTTAAGACTCATACTTAATATTTCAAAGTTACTTCAAAATTAAGAATGGACAATACCATTCAGCCGAATAATATTCTTATCTGCATCTACAGATTTTAGTCTGCACAATTTTTCATTTCCCATAGGAATGACCACTCAGAATGGTTTAGGAGAACTGTCTCCGGTACATCACATATCCTCACTGTGTTCCATTTTATGGGGTGGGGTTTTTTTTACCCCACCCTAAGGTCCCGTTACCTAACATTTATAAAAATGGAATTACTTTTATTTATTAGCTAAATTAATCGGTTAAGTGATTGTTGGTTGTATTGTAGTTATTTTGTATTTGTAAATAATAATTCTGGAGAAAAGAATGTTAGTGTATAAATATAAATATAAATGAAATAGTAATTAATTCGAGCCTACTACATTCAAAGTGTTTTCTTAAGGAATTTAATCCACTCCTAGTAACAAGGTTATAGATTATTTCTTCCAACGATAGAACGAATTACACACTGGTGTAGTGGTACTTCAAACCCCAGTGTTTCAGCGAACACAAAATTCAGCAGCAATCACACATATAGATGCTTTGTTTGTAGTTAAAAATAATGCAGAATAAGGGAGGAGAACTCAGAAGTCGAATGGAAATTCTGAGAGGAAGGAATGTATTGTATAGCCAAAACAAATCCATAGATTGGAACATATCCGTTACAAATACGGATAGTATTACGTTAATATTTTAAAAAAATTACTATTAACAAATAAATAAATTTGGTTCAAAAAATTAATCAATCAATCATTTGACCGAAGCCGAGCCGAGCGAGCGACGATGACAACGGCGCGAGGCTTGCCTTCTTCCTAACTCTTTAAGAGTTACATGAACTGTATTTGTATATAAACGCAACAAAAATTCTTTTCCTTTACCAATGAATAATATCTCATTAAAAAGAGATAAAAACTTAAAATTTTACTCAAATTTTTTATCTTCCCTCCATTTCCCATTCACCATTTTTAATACTTTTAAATATTAAAAGAAACTCAACAATAATATCATACATGTTTCGGATTTGGAATGTTATTATCACCGTCACTGTTTGACCCATAATGTTTACAAGAGTTTATGGACTCAAAGAAATTATTAAAAATAAAGGGCCAATCATAGCAGGTCGTAACATATCTGAAATTCGGTAAAGAAAAAGGTAATGGGAACGTATGTAGAGACAACAGAAGATATTAGTGATCTTTATTCATAATAAAGGGTTAATCTGCCTCTCCATGAAGAGGTTCAGATCCTTATAATCATGTTCTCCGAGATCTACTGTTATTCTATATTTTTTGTATTGATTCTCACTCTGCGTTGTACTCTGTATTTCTTAGAGCTCCCATGGGGAGAGAGTGGAACCCTTTTTCTGATGATTGCTTCGGTATTTATAGGTCTTTAATTATGATAGTTGACTTTCTTTGGAGATTGAGTCCGTGTCATGAAACTATTGCGGGCGTACCCGCAAGGCATCGTCTTTGACAAAAGAACTTTAGGCAGCTATGAACAATAACCCGTGGTCGAGGACGGCCTCACTGCTTGTGGCGTCTGCGCCCAATTGGGGACGGTCTCGACGCCCGTTATACGCATTTGGGCCGAGGGAAGCGATTAATTAATTTTGAGTATTATAAGGTCGAATTGTAGCTCATACAGATAATCCCTCCAATTATCGTGGTCACGTCGAGACGAGCCGGGATGAGCGGATATGATAGTTCGAACGACGTCTCTTTTCGATTGAGGATACGACGACCTCTCGGGATGCCTCTTCATCAGGCGCGGGTCCGGATACACTCTTGCTCATGCAGACTTTAGGACGCAGGGTCCGGTTGAGGCGTTACTGTACCAGGGGTGTTTGAAGCGACAGCTTAAATTCCGGCGCACACTCTCTGATTTCGATCGTTTCGGGGAGGATTAAACTTGTGCTTTATCTTTTATCTTATCTTTTGACTGGTTTTTGTTTTGTCGTTTCTGCGGCTGACAGGTCACCCCCGCTTCTATTCACTGGTCTGCACGGGTGGTTAGAAGTATCGTTCCGCATACCGAGGGTATTCGCTCGTGGGCGTCCTTCTCGAGAAGGTACGACCACAGTTTGGTCGTAGGTAAGTTGTTTTGCTTTAGTGGGGCGTGTCCGTCTTTTGGTAGTCGTTGTGGCTCAATGCTGACCCATTTTTTATCTTTGTAGGGCGGGTAGGCCGCGGCATGGCTCCTCAGCCTGTATTCCGGCGTCCTGGGGAGATTGCCAGGTTTTTTACTCCGGCGGCGGCAGCTCGGGCTCCCAGAGCCGTTTCCGTCGACTATGTAGCTGCGCCCTCTCCCGCTCGCCCTCTACTTGATGGCGTTAGCGTGTCGGGAGTTGTCCGCTCCCGAGAGGCGTCGCCTTCTCGAGACGAGGAGGAGAGACCCTAAGTCAGGCGGCGGATCCTTCCACCGCAGGCCCCTCCAGAGGCGCGGCCAATCGCTAATGAAACGGTAACCACGACCCCTCCGCCTCTCTCCGGGGTGAGGGAGATTGTCGAGGCGGTGCGTACTCCAACGGGCGGGCCAAATGATCTTCGACCCCGGGACGAGCGGGAAGGGAGCGCTGCTCCTACTGCACAGTCTTATACCCATAGATTTGAGGTGGGTGAGCCCTCTCGAGTGGTCGTGGATCTTGGAGATTCCAGCACCCCATCGACGGGGGTGGCAACGGGAGAGATATCTCCGTCTGGTTCCGACTTGGACTCCGAGGATGTTCGTATGTTTTGTGATGGAATCACGAACGCGATTGTCCATCCAAACGGGAGGCCGCGGATTATCGAAATTCCCGCGGATGAGAACTTGTTGTGTAGGGAGGCTTCCATGTTGCCGTTGTTGGGCCAGTTATGTTCTTCCGTGGAGAATCAGTCGCTGAGAGAGGTGTCAGATGTCAGTATAATGAATGAGGTAGCATCACGGGGTATGAAGGTATGCGTTCCGGACTGACTACTCTCTCCTAACCTTTGCGTCTCTCAGGATTTCCGCCTCTAGCTCCTCTATATATTTTTTGTAACGCAAGCATTTTTGCTGCAGGTAGAGTGCTTGCGTTTGACCAATGTTCGAACCGGGGTCCTTCTTCGCGTTCTCGAGTGGTGTCGCCGGTTACGGCTCCAGGGAAGGGAGCTTGAGGAGCGCTTGAGGGATGATCCTCGTAACCAAGAGTAGCGGGCGGGGTTGCAGAGGGACCAGGCGCTCGGCCGCGTTGAGACCTTGGAGGGGCGGCTGCGCCGGGCGAATGATGAGCTGGAGGCTGGGAGGACGGCATCTTTGGAGAGCGAGCGTCAATGCTTGGCCAAGGTAACGGCGGTTACCTCGGAGTGGAGTGGGAAAGTTGCCACTGTGGAGGGGGAGTTGGCCGACTTGAGGCGCAGGCTGGTCAAGGCTTCTGCTAGGACGGCCAAGCTTGAGGGGATCATCCGAGCCAACGACTCCCAGATGTCGGCGATAAGAGATGCTGCCGCCTCCAGGGAGGATGACCTCGAGGAGCAGATCAGGATGCTGGAGAGGAGTGCTCAGGAGGCCGCGGTGCAGATAGCGCTCCTTGAACAGGAAAACCGGCGTGTCCAGGAATAGTCAGCATGCTTGGTAGTTCCCATGAAGTTTGGGTTTACGTCGAAG
>JASVEL010009295.1:0-48375 GCA_032618575.1 Nicotiana noctiflora | reverse complement strand
GTCTCTCTGAACTTTTTCAGCAAAACTGATCAATATCGTGTGGAGGTAAATCGTTCTCTTTCACTGCCAATGTATAGGTGGTGATCTGCTCCTGATGGTCTAAAATCCTGTCATATTTTAGCACGTCGGGCATTTTAAACCGCGTCGGCATCAACTCTAGTGCCATGCTCGGTTTTTGCGGCAGTTAAGTGTACTTCTTTGTGTCCGGTTCTTTCAGCAACGGTGGTGCACCCAGGATTTGGTGCATGCGGGCGTTCACTTCCCTCATAAATAGTATGAGCTTATTTTTGAAAAGATCACTCTCATTATTATGACCAGATCTACTCCCTCCCCCTCCCCTCCCCCGGCCCCATCGAAACCAACCTCGCCACTCGGGATTTTGTTTTCGACCCTCTGCATTGTTTGATTTACGGGAGCACAAGGAGGAATTGGACGTCGTCCCTTCGCGTTATTGGAAGCACCCGATAACGCATGCTTTAGTTCTGTCATAAATTTATCCTGCCGTGTGAGATGGCCTAGAATGACCTCTTGTTGCTGTTGTAGGACTCTTACTGCTTCAACGACATGCTCCTCTTCATTATCGTTAGGAGTAACCTTCCGAACATGTTGCGAGTACCGCCGGACCGCTATGGCATCGTTTCCTTCACTGTGGGTATCACTGATTGAATCCTTGTGCTGAGGCTGGGGGCCTCAAGATTGTGTGTGATATTAACACCATTATCTACCATTTTCTATGATTTTTTGCTGAGAATAAATAATCAAAATGAGTTAGTAAAAGAGGCAAGTAATAACTTAGTTACACAACTGTCTAGGCCTTGTGAGCACGTGATTTTTCCCTATATGAGAATTACTCCCAAAAATTCAAAATAAAGAGTTTTGTTTTGTTTGCATTTTTCGTGGATTTTCTGTTATTATTCGCTTAATGTTTACGTCCGTGCGTGCGTGTTTTGATGTTTAAATTAATAGAAAAAATACAAAAAAAAAATATATATGCTGCATTTTTTTGAATTCATAATTGAATTAAGTAATTCGTTTTATAAAATAATTAAAATCAAATGGTCGTGTTTTGCATTGTAGTTAAAGTTGTGTAATTTAATTGATGTTTAATGTGCGAATTGGTATTCGAGCATAATTAGTTTCTATAAATTAATTTTACTTTGTAATGTATTTTAGAAATTTGTGTTTTAATAAATTAGGAATTAATAAATAAATAAAAGAAAAGAAGGAAATTGAGAAAGAAAAGAAACGGACTGGGCTGCCCAAATATACAAAAACAATTAGCCCAAATAACACCCTTACCCGGCCCTAGAACACCTGCCATCAATACCCCATCTTGACCGTTGATCTAACTGGATCAAACGGTCCAGATTCTCAAACCCTTAACTAAACCAAACGACACCCTTACCCCCCTAAACGGCCCCGTTCGAGAATTAACCTATTTGATCTCAACCATCGGATTCTATGATCCAACGGCCGAGATCAAAAGACCCATTTCAATACCCCCAAAACCCTTTTCCATCTCAAACCCATACCCCTCCCTTCGTCTCTGAGAGAGAGAGACAAAATAACATCGCCGCCCAACCACCGTCTGCCGCCTACCGGAAATCGCCTCACGGCGGTTCCGGTAGGCCAAACCTCCCCAAATTAACACCATAGCTCCCCCTAAACCCCCTCTACACGAATCCGTGGTCTGTTAGCCTCGAATCATCCCCGAATGTCTCGAATCTTCAATCGAAGATTCGAGTTAAAACCAAAACCACGCCAAACCACTCCAAACTCACCCCGAACACTCCTGTGACCTCCTTCACACACTTACCACCCTTAGTTTCACTCGAATCTGACCGGAAATACTCGAACCCCAAATCCGAGCCCAAGAACCCTAATATTCAAAATTAGGGAGTTTCGTCAATGGAAGTCTAATAGACTTTAATTGGGACGTTTTCATTTGAAAACGTTCCAATTAGAGTCCTTTCGACTCCAGAAATGCCAACTCGAGTCCGAATTGGCCCATATCCGTTCGAATTCTGATTCCTTTCTTAAGGTATTTGATTTCTTTTTACTGTTTTACTCATTGTTTAGTTGTAGTTGTTCATTTGTTTCTGTTTTTGTGTTTAATTTTAATCTTCTCTCTTTCTTCTCAAGACCTTTTATTTGGTCGAATTTGTTATTTCTTTTGTTTGTTTGATTGTTGCTTATTATTAGTGTACATGTTCGGTCGATTAGCGTCGTCGAATACTCAGTTTCATCTCTGGCCGAGATTGTTGGAATCACTGTTTTATCAGTTTAATTTGTTATAAATGATACATGTTGTGTTTAATTGAATGTTTGTCTAATCTTGTAGAAATTGTTGTGTGAGACCTAGGGCAGTGCTTTGTTTTGCTTGAATTGAACTGTTCTGTTTAGTCGTTTGATTCTATTGATTAAGCTTAGGGAGTATGGATTGGATATAGCTGTATTTCCAATAGGATTTTAAGGAAAATATAGCTGTAACTCTAATAGGATTTTAAGGAGAAGATAGTTGTAATTCTGATAAGTTTCAGAAATGAAACTAACAACCAAGTTTCAAAGAGTGCAATGCACATGGAAGGGCTAGTGGAACCTGCTGGACAGCAGGTTATGCCATTAATTTCTGCCTTTCAGAGTTCTTTAATTAAAAAGCCATACTTATACAACTGAAAAGTGAAGAAAAGGTGAAACAACATAGGCTAGACAGATCTAAAACTAAAAAGTAGGGCTGTTACTTTGGATCTCTAGGATATAAAAAGAGATAGGAAGACAGATACACTCACAGATACACTCACAGATACACTCACAGAAACTCACACAAATACACAAAATACACACTGATACACACAGACACACATACAGAGAAAACAGACTGAGAGTTTAAGTGTTTAAGTTCAAATACATTGGGGTCTGTTGTCGTTTGAAAGGGTATTCTGGAGGAAATTGTTCCTGTTGTTGTGTTTTGCTGTTGCTGTTGTTGTTTTGCTGCTGCTGTTGTTGTTTTGCTGCTGCTGTTGTTGTTCTACTGCTGCTATTGTTGTGTTTTGCTGCTGCTGTTGTTGTTCTACTGCTGCTGTTGTTGTTGTATACTGCTGCTGCTGTTGTTGTTCTACTGCTGCTGATCCCCTCTTCTACTTCTATTTCCATTGTCCAGGTACACAATCTTGTAACTTCAAGTGATTGCTTGGGATTATGAAATAGAAGCTGTTTTGGTCCATTTATTCTACGGGATTTGATTTTTATTGGACTATTTTAGCTAAGGGCTATTAACTGGATTAGTTATACTCCTAGAAGTACTAAAGTCTCATAGTGAGCTGATTATTTCAATTTGAATTGACTTGTGTTTAGCATAGTATAGTTCCATTTGTTTCAATAAGTATAGAACAAAGTAAATCCAAAAGTATATTTGTTGCAGTATGTTATTTCACATCTAGACTTTTAGTGTAAGTATTGAGTACTTTATGTCATTTTCCAGAATTTTGAAGATAATCTCATATAGTTCATGTTCATGTGTAATGGTCAGTAAAAATCGTGTAACCAGGCTGCCTCATTTGAACATAAAAACCAAAGTTTTAATAGATCAGTATCTTGTTTGCTATAATAACAACACTGTTTTCCTTAGTTATAGGCGTTTGAAGCATTGGATTGTTTCATAGTAATAACAGAGGTCAATTGGTCCTGTTTTGATACGATGACTATAAGAATAATTTCCCAAATACAATAACTATAGGATTAATGAATTTCAGAATATTTTTAATGAATTACGTTTAATTTGAATTGGACCTGCCGATGTATAGTTTAGCTTTGGTCAATTGGGCCCATATGAAGGTCACACTTCACGCAACTATCACCATCAATGAGACTCCTCTTTGTGCAAAACATTGAATTTGAATCCAATTTTTAGCTTAACAGTACATTGGACTTATAAATTAATTAGGACTCTTCTTTTATTTTAAAAAAAAATAAATAAAAATTATAATAGCTTTAGGATTGACCTTTAAATAATAATGAGATGAGCCTCTCCAAACAAAAATACACAATTACGGGGCCCTCAAATAATTGTTGTAAAACATATAGATTTGGTAGGACCGTCTAGTAAATTTCACGGTCTTTCCCAAAGTTAATAAAGACGGAGAATCTTTAGGCACGGCTTTAATAAAATACTTTCTTAAACACGGGTGTGCATTTATGTGACCCAAATCTTATTCTCGGCGAAACTAAAATACATTAAAGTCACATGCACACTGGTTGCGGTGTGACTCAAAATGTGTTTTTGTGACGTTGCAATTATTCTTCTATAATGAAAAGGCGGAACATTAACAGCACGTAATAAAAATATACAAAGAAATCAGATGAAAACAAAAATAGCAGTTGAGCGACCGTGCTAAAACCACGGAATCCGGGAGTGCCTAACACCTTCTCCTGGGTTAACAGAATTCCTTATCGAGATTTCTAGTTTCGCAGACTGTAATACAGAGTCATAAATTTCCTCGGTTCGGGATTAAAATCGGTGACTTGGGACACCATTATTCTCCCAAGTGGCGACTCCGAATTAAATAAATAAATCCCGTTTCGATTGTCCTTTAATTGGAAAAACTCCCTCGCGCTCTCGCGGGTGCGGGAAAAAGGAGGTGTGACAGCTCTGGCGACTCTGCTGGGGACTAATAACCCAGAACTTCGGTTCAGGGTTTAAGAATTCGAGCTCAGTTAAATTGCTGTTTTTGCTTATATCCGATTTCATTATATATTTTGATTAATGTGCTACATGTTTACCGCTTTGATATTGCGTGAACTTGTATATATAAAACTATGCCGAAAACCCTTCTCTTCTTACCCCGGGGATGTGCTTACTGGTTGAGACTCCCCTTTCTGTTAGTGTCAATACCAAAAATAAGAAAAGAGGCAGGATAAGTTACAAAGCCGGACGATCCCGCGGGTCCCCGGTACGTAGCCCCCTCCTCAATCCGAGTTGTCTGCTCGGGTACACAGTCTAGTATCAAAAAAAAAAATCAGGATATTGAAAAATCAGGATATTAAGCCTAAATTAGGACGATTATTTGCATCATGTTTTGACTTAGGGGACTCAACACAGGGGTTGGGTCCCTCTAGGACAGGTAACCGGATATAGTATGACCTCGTATGAGCATTTCGCATGTTGCATTTATTTGTCCTGGACTCGCATGCTGACCTACTTTTAAACATCGAAGGATATAATAAAATAAAAAAGAAGAAGGTGTAAATAGAAATAAAAAGAAAATAAAAATAAAAATAAAAAAATAAAAAATAAAAAATAAAAAATAAAAAAAATTTAAAAAAAAAAAGGTTTTGTAGAAAGGACTGTCTTATTACGAATTCAATTTTGAAAGAACAAGAGAGTGTTGTTTTAAAATAGTTCGTCCATTGATCGAACTACGCTGGTTTGATTCTCACCGGATGTGAGATACGTAGGCAGCCTTTAACAGGTCCAACTTCCCTATGTTTTCAAAATAAGCTTTTTTTTTATGAAAGAAGAAATAATGACGGAATGCCAGGATGTTTAACTTTTCCTCAACGACCACTTTTCATCAGTCTCAATATTTTGACCAGTCATTTCCTGTGGCCCGTTCTATTTTTTTAAAAAAAGAAAAAGATAGTTTTTGTTTGGGTCAAATCAAGATTTTTCTTTCGTCTAAAAACTACCTTAATAAATGTGCAGAATGAGCACGAGTCAGAATACAACCGAAGCTATCATAAACAAGGTCCCCTTAAGTTTGCATATGTGGTGGAACGACTTGGGCGAGCAAGGACAAGATGCAGTTAAGCTGTACCTGGGAAATCTAGTGGGGCTACTAAATATTCCCCCGAGAGGAGACATCATATGAGCCCTGATCTCATTCTGGGATCCAGCACACAATGTGTTCCACTTTTCAGACTTTGAACTCACGCCAACATTGGAAGAATTGGCCGGATATATCGGAAGACCAAAAGTCCCTATAAGGGAACAATATCTCATTGCACCAAGGGTAGTGACAGTACATAGGTTTTTGGATACTGCAAAAATCCGCAGAACTGTACACAACCCAGACTTATCAGAAAGGTTCTGCACTTTAGCATTTCTATATGACAAATATGGTCATTATGGAGGTTTCAACAAACACAAAAGCAAAATTTGCAGTGGAGAAAACGAGTTAAAATGGGAAGAGCATAGACGCATCGCCTTCATGATAGCTTTCCTAGGTTCATTAATATTTCCCAGAAAGGACGGGAATATCAACATACATGTGGCAGAGGGTCGTCAGCACTTTGATGAAACAAGACAATAGTACTTTGGCTCCCATGATAATATCAGATATCTCTCGTGCACTCACTATTTGCAAAGCTGGAGGGGTCTTCTTTGAAGCTTGCAATGTATCGCTCCAAATGTGGATGATCGATCACTTATGTCGTCGCCCGCAGTTTATGAGGTATAGTTTATCGGAGAAAACCTGTATAGAAGAATTCCCTACAAGGGTCGAGGGATATGATTTGCCAGAGGGGATTAGCGGATGGATACGACTCTTGCGCTTGATTCCAGCCAGCAAGATAGAATGGACATTTGGCTGGCTACCCGTGGATGAAGTCATATATGCATCAGCCACGGAATCGTATTTATTACTAATGGGCCTTAACAACATCCAGCCCTACGCGCCATGTCGAGTATTGAGACAGTTGGGGCGATGCCAAATAGTCCCAAAAGAAGAAGACCTCAGCCCACATGTGGTTGAAATTGGACCAGGAGGACAGTTCCCTGAAGCGCTGGTCCGGAAGATTTGGAGTGAGTGTTAAACATTGAAGATAGACACTCGGGTGCGAGATCAAGCCCGAGGCGAAGTATCATCAGAATACCCTGCATGGTATAGCAGAGAACTGGAGCATCAGAGGCCCACAAAAAGGCCCCACCTTAGGGAGTTTGCTGAAGCGTCACAAGAACAATGGGACTGGTTGGCCAAGGAAGAAGCTTATAGAACAAAGATTAGCAAGATAAAGCAACGGACCCAAGAGCTCTAATTTGAAAAGGATATGCAAGCTGCCGCCAGCAAAGGAGATAAAAAGAAGTTGGCACAAGAAAATGACTTCTTGAAATCTCAAATCCGACAAATGCAAATAGATGCTGACAGACAGTTGAGGAGTCGATCAGACGAGAAATTGATAAAGGGTTTAAAAAAATCAAGTCGCAGATGTCCAAAAAGAATTGGAAGAGTCGAAGGCCCAGACGATGAGGATCCGCGCTAGCTGGAGAAGGGAGGCACATCAACAGGCACTTCATCTACAACGAGTGGAAAAAGATTATACTGAGATCATCGCTAATCTAAGGGAAGCGAATGCTACTCTCAGGGAACGGGTGTTCAAACAAGCCCGGGATGCCAGAGAAGACCTCGACCGTTGTTACAATTTGATGGCACGACTGCAAGAACAAGTGGACAGACTCTTAGACTGAGTCACCAACAATGTTCATATATTAGGAGCAAAGAACCAGCGGATAGAACAGCTACTCAGAGAAAGGGATAGGATCAAGGACAGAGTTGAAGAAATCGGGCATTATGTCACCATGAAGTGCTTAGCCTGTGAACAAATGCCCCGCACCGCCCTTTTTGCTTCAGTTATGGACTATGTTCATCAGATCATGAAAGCGTTAAGGGGACTACACAGGGACCTCACACCAAGGCCCGCGGCAAGGCCGAACGATGCCTCGCGGGCCCCCATGAATTTAGGAGCATTAGACTGTTGATTAAAAGATGTATTTTGAAATATTGAGTCAAGCCGGTTGGCATTTTATTTTATTTTTTTCGAGTCAAGCATTTCTCTTATTTTGTTGATTATTGTAAAACATGTTTTGTAATTGTAAGGGTTTCTGATATAAAAATTACCGAATTTCGCCACAATCTTGTTATTAGAACTACGCCCGGTCTGATTCACGCGGGGACGTGATACGTAGGTAATCCACATAAGATTCGACCACCACTAAAAAAAAAAGAAAAGAAAAATGGGGAGTTTAATAACAATAAAGTTTTCAAGGATAAGAAAAAGAAAAGCTGGAATGACGCATGCAAGGAATACATGTAGAAATGGTTAATTTGATTAGGTGCATTGCATCCAAACATGCGATAACATGCCTGTTAAATTCAGTGAGCTAACAAGTTTGTTGCATTTCCAGAAAGTTTAGCAGTGACTTGACAGAGTATACTGGCCGATCACCCTTACCATACCGGATCAAAAGGTCCAATTCCAGCAAGCATGTCTAGTTCAGACAAAAGTATCGATGGGGAGAAAACAGAGATACAAATCATGAAAGAGGAAGTGGACCGGTTGAGACAGCAAATGACAGAGATGCACCTAGCCTGGGCTAGGGGACAATCATCACCAAACCTGCCTACTCTTCCACCAGCACCAGAGCATCCGCCCATTGACCCCTCGACAAGTGCACCAATCTATCCTTATTATCAAGGGGAAAACCCATATACCTCCCCGGTTTCACCAGTCAGACAAAACCCTCATCCCCTGGTTACCCCTGTTTTTGTGGCACCTCCACCTGCTACTTTACAAAAGTCGTCCAGTGAGCCGCTTTTTCAAATCCATGACAATCATTGTTATTCTCCCGAGCCTACCTTTAAGGCTCCTGAACCGCATTCACACACCCCTCACTGGGATAACACGGCAGAACCGGAAAAGCACGTCAAAAGTTCGGAGCATGAGGAAGTTATTCGAAAGGTTAAAAGCCTGGAGCAGTCCTTCAGGAATATGCATGGTTTGGGTAACCAGGTCAGTGTCGCTTACAAAGATCTATGTCCATTCCCAGATGTCCGGTTGCCAGCCGGGTTCAAAACGCCCAAGTTTGACCTATACGAAGGGCATGGTGACCCAGTAGCCCATCTTCGAGGTTTTTGTAGTAAAATGCAAGGAGCCGGAGGGCGAGATGAGATTCTGATAGCTTACTTCGGTCAGAGTTTGGGGGGGTCTGCACTAGAGTGGTACACTAGGTAGGATCCCAGCAGATGGTTTACATGGGATGACTTGGCTCAAGCATTCATCGGCCAGTTCCAGTATAATCTTGAAATAATCCCCGATCGCTTATCATTGCTAAAGTTAGAGAAGAAACCCGCCGAAAGTTTTAGAGAATTTGGTTTCCGCCGGAGGGAACAGGCAGCGAGGGTAGATCTACCGATGAGAGACAATGAAATGGTGGATTACTTTCTACAGACACTGGAGCCAACCTATTTCGGACATCTGGTGACGTCCGTGGGTAAGTCATTCACTGAGGTGATAAAGATGGGGGCTATGATCGAAGAAGGCTTGAAAGCTAACAAGATCATGAGTTATGCAGCGTTGAAAGCCACCACTCAAGCTATTCAAAGTGGCACCGGAGGGGTGCTTGGGAAAACGAGGAAAGAAGAGGTCGCGGCAGTTGATTCCAGAGCATGGTTCAAGAACAGAGGCCCCGCACCCCAGTATAATTCGCCACAGCCCCACCAACAAAATTACTCTCACAATCCATATAGCCATCCACAACACTATTACCCAACACCGGATGCTCACTTTACCGTCCATCATGCCCAATCATATGCCCCACCCCCCGTCCAGGCACCATGGCGTGCGCCAAATCCACAGAATAATTACCCACCCCCAAGAGCCTATAGAAATCCCACGGGTGCGGGCTTTCGTCCGAATCAAGCCTTCAAGAACGACAGAGCACCAAGGACGAAGACCTTCACTCCCTCGGGAGAGTCTTACACCAGTTTGTTCCACCGTTTGAAGCAAGTAGGGTTGCCAAATTCGGTCGAGGCTAAGCTACCAAACCCTCTTCCAAAGAATCTGGATCATTCAATAAATTGTGCATACTGCTCAGGATGTCCGGGGCACGACACAGAAAAGTGTTGGAGGTTGAAAACGGCTATCCAGGAACTCATCGACACTCGCCGAATTGAGGTCCAGACTCCAGCAGAGCCCAACATCAACCAAAATCCACTTCCAACTCATCATGAGACCAACATGATCGAGTTGGTACGGGTCGAAGAGGGAAAGGAGAAAACCTCTCAGACTGTAATGATGATCAAGTCCGGTGGGGTAGGAATGAAAAAGGGGCCAAGCCTTGATGAGTCACTCATCTGTAAGAAGGACGTACAAGAGGGGTTGGAAGCAGAAAAGGGAAGTGTGAATAAATTGCCTATGAGGCCAGAAGGAGTAAAAATAGTTGTACCAGGGGCAGCAACTAAACCTGTCTTGACTGTAGCAGGTGTTCGAGTGGATCCTTTCATCATCAAGACAGCAATACAGTTGCTAATAGCTGATAGCAAAGCTATTCCATGGAATTATGATCGGATCACGACAACTTACAAAGGGAAAGAAGTTAAAGAGGAAGTTTGCGAAGCGCAAGGTTTGACCCGCTCAGGGAGATGTTTTGCCCCTGCGGAATTAAGGAAGACTACTCCGGCAACACTAAAAAAGCCGGTAACTGACGAAGAGGCAGAAGAATTACTAAAAAAGATGAAGCTACATGATTACTCTGTCTTAGAACAGCTGAAGAAGACTCCTGCGCAAATCTCATTGCTGTCCTTGCTGATCCATTCTTAAGAACATCAGCAAGCTTTGATGAAAGTTTTGAATGAGGCCCATGTGCCTGATAAAATCTCTGTGAGTCATTTGGAAAAGATCACTAATAGGATCTTCGAAGCGAACCGGATCACCTTCACCGATGATGAGTTGCCTGAGGAAGGCACCGAGCACAACAAGGCTTTATATCTTACGGTAAAGTGTGAGGAGTCGGTAGTTACCAAAGTCCTAGTCGACAATGGGTCCAGTGCGAACATTTGTCCTCTCTCTACACTAAACAAGTTGAAAGTGGATGTCGGCAGGGTACGCAAGAACAGTATATGTGTCCGAGGGTTTGATGGAGGAGGCAAGGCATCGGCCGGGGACATAGTGTTAGTCTTGACAATCGGACCTGTGGAGTTCACCATGGAATTCCAGGTGTTGGACATGGTAGTTTCATACAACCTTCTGATAGGGCGACCGTGGATCCATGCTGCAAAAGCGGTTCCGTCCAGCCTACACCAACTAGTCAAGTTTGAATGGGATCGACAGGAGATCGTGGTCCATGGAGAGAATGATCTACAACCAGGCACCATCGTCCCCTTTGTCGATACAGAAGAGGTTGTTGGACCATGGGTATACCAGGTCTGTGATGCGGTATCCGTCAACCGAGTTCCAGAAGGGGAATGCATTCTTAATGACAGAAGAATTACTACAGATGTCATAGTGGCTCAAGAAATGTTGAGAAACGGTTTCATACCCGGCAAAGGTTTAGGTGCATCTCTGCAAGAAATTATACAACCGGTATCTGTGGTCGAAAATGTGGGAACCTTCGGCTTGGGATTCAAGCCAGCACCAGAGGACATCCAGTGAGCCAAGAGGAATAAGCAGAAGACATGGGTGCTCCCGAAGCCTGTCCCGCGCCTTTCCCGATCTTTTGTCAGGTCCGGGACAAGAAGACCTCCAACGACAAAGGTTCCCAATCCTATGATCAGGCCAAACGAAGAGTTCTTAAGAAAGTTCGAGGACCTGTTCTCTGATGTATGCATGTTAGAGGATGGCGAATGACCTAGCCATGCCGAGATACAGTTTGTGGGATCGAAAGCAAAGTTGAATAATTGGAAGGCTACTCCTCTCCCTATCCGGAAGGAGTCTTGGAAGTTTGTTTTGGATTGTTTTCTTTCAAATTTTGTGTTGGGGCTGTCCCCGGAGTAAAATCCGTTTATTTTAGTTCGTTTTGGTTTAAGTAGGCAAGCTTGTTTTTCCTTGTATTGTTCCCATTAATGAAATTTTGTTCCCTTTGTTTCTAATTTTGTTTATTTTCCTTCTTTATACTTTTCTGAGCAACTTTCTTTCAACTGATCTTAATGATATGTCGTGCTTAAAGAATAATCAACCCAGTCTAGAAAGTCAATCGGGTTTGGAAATAATAACGCATGAAATAAGAAGTGACGAGAGTGAATCGGAATACGGCGATGATGAAGCCGTAGAAGAAATCGGCGAAGAATTAAGTCACTTCGAGGAAAAGCCCAAACCCAACTTGAATGATACTGAGGCTGTTAATCTGGGGGATACGAATGACGTCAAAGAAACCTGAATAAGTGTCCATATTGAACCCAACCTGAGAGAAGAATTGATCAAAACACTCGTGGAGTTTAAAGACATTTTCGCATGGTCGTACGACGACATGCCAGGACTCAGCACCGATCTAGTGGTTCACAAATTACCTACTGACCCGGCGTGCCCTCCCGTCAAACAAAAACTGCGGAAATTTAAGACGGAGATGAGTGTAAAGATCAAGGAGGAAGTAACCAAGCAGTTGCAGGCGAAAGTCATTCGTGTCACTCGATACCCTGATTGGTTGGCTAACGTAGTACCGGTGCCAAAGAAAGACGGAAAGATCAGAGTATGAGTGGACTATCGCAATCTCAACAAGGCGAGCCCTAAGGATAATTTCCCGCTTCCCAATATCCATATCCCGATTGATAATTGCGCCGGACGTGAAATCGGATCCTTTGTGGACTGCTACGCGGGATATCATCAAATCTTGATGGATGAAGAGGACGCAGAAAAGACGGCTTTTATCACACCGTGGGGAACTTATTGCTACCGGGTAATGCCATTCGGCCTGAAGAACACAGGGGAAACATACATAAGGGCGATGACTACGGTATTCCATGACATGATACACAAAGAAATTAAAGTGTACGTGGATGATGTGATCATAAAATCTAGACGTCAAGAAGACCACATTGCCGATCTCGGGAAGTTTTTCCAAAGACTTCGAAGATATGATATCAAGCTTAATCCAGCCAAATGTGCATTCGGAGTTCCGTTAGGAAAGTTGCTAGGATTTATCGTCAGCCGACGGGGCATTGAGTTAGACCCATCCAAAATCAAGTCCATCCAGGAGTTACCCCCGCCAAAGAATAAAACAGAGGTAATGAGTTTGTTGGGAAGGTTAAATTACATCAGTAGGTTTATTGCTCAGCTTACAGCAACTTGTGAACCCATATTCCGTCTGTTGAAGAAAGACGCTGCGATAGAATGGACGACAGAATGTCAGGAAGCGTTTGACCAAATCAAAGGGTATCTGTCAAACCCACTCGTACTGGTTCCGCCTGAACCGGGTAGACCCCTGATTCTTTATCTAACGGTTTTGGAGAATTCGTTCGGCTGCGTACTGGGGCAGCATGATCTTACTGGCAGGAAGGAACGGGCCATTTACTATCTCAGCAAGAAATTCACGGTCCACGAGGTTAAGTACACTCATTTGGAAAAGACCTGTTGTGCTTTGACTTGGGTAGCCCAAAAGTTGAAACATTATTTGTCTTCTTACACTACTTACCTCATTTCACGTTTGGATCCATTGAAGTATATTTTCCAGAAGCCTATGCCTACCGGGAGGTTAGCAAAATGGCAAATATTACTTACAGAATTCGACATCATATATGTGACAAGGACGGCTATGAAAGCTCGAGCCCTAGCCGATCACTTAGCTGAGAATCCTGTCGATGACGGATACGAACCTTTGAGGACGTATTTTCCAGATGAAGAAGTATTGCAAATTGATGGGTTAGAATTAACCGAGGATCCAGGGTGGAAGCTTTTCTTCGACGGAGCGGCGAACGCAAAAGGAGTCAGAATAGGGGCTGTGCTTATCTCTGAAACGGGACATCATTATCCTGTTACTGCTCAACTGCGTTTTCATTATACCAATAATATGGCCGAGTACGAGGCATGCATCTTAGGGTTGCGATTAGCGGTGGACATGGATGTACAGGACGTCTTGGTCTTGGGGGACTCGGACCTTCTGGTACATCAGATTCAGGGAGAATGGGAGACTAGAGATTTAAAGCTTATCCCGTATCGTCAGTGTTTGCATGATCTGACTAAGCGTTTCCGATCGGTAGAATTCAAACATATCCCAAGGATGCATAATGAGGTTGTCGATGCTTTGGCTACTCTGGCGTCAATGCTACATCACCCGGACAAGGTTCGTGTCGATCCGTTACATATTCAGGTTCGGAATCAACATGCTTATTGCAATATGATAGAAGAAGAGATGGATGGTGAGCTATGGTTTCATGATGTCAAGGAATACCTCAGGTTAGGAATATACCCAGAGCAAGCAACTGGAGATCAAAAGAGAGCTATTCGGCGATTGGCGAACGGATTTTTCCTTAGTGGAGAGGTGCTGTACAAAAGAACCCCAGATTTGGGATTGTTGAGATGTATAGATACGAGTCAAGCCATAACAGTGATGACAAATATACACTCCGGAGTTTGTGGACCATACATGAGCGGATATGTATTGGCAAAGAAGATTCTTCGAGCAGGATATTACTGGCTCACTATGGAGCGTGATTGTATAAGTTTCGTGCGAAGATGCCATCGGTGTCAGATACACGGAGATTTGATTCATTCTCCACCGACTGAATTACATACAATGTCAGCACCATGGCCATTTGTTGCATGGGGTATGGATGTTATTAGACCTATAGAGCCTGCGGCTTCCAATGGTCATAGGTTCATTCTGGTAAAGATCGATTATTTTACCAAGTGGGTGGAGGCCAAAACCTTCAAATCAGTGACCAAGAAGGCGGTGGTGGACTTCGTACATTCCCACATCATCTGCAGGTTTGGAATTCCAAAGATAATCATCACAGATAACGGTGCCAATCTTAACAGCGGATTGATGAAGGAGGTCCGCCAACAGTTCAAGATTACACACCGAAATTCCACACCATATCATCCCAAAGCAAATGGTGCGGTTGAGGCAGCAAACAAGAATATAAAGAAGATATTGAGGAAGATGGTAGAAGGGTCTAGGCAATGGCATGAAAAGTTACCATTCGCACTGTTAGGTTATCGCACTACCGTCCGAACTTCGGTAGGTGCAACTCCTTACTTGTTGGTGTACGGGACTTGAAGCAGTAATACCATCAGAAGTTGAAATCCCATCCCTCCGAATTGTCGCTGAAGCTGAGATTGCCGACGATGAGTGGGTCAAAACCCGATTGGAGCAATTGAGCTTGATCGATGAAAAGAGATTGACAGCAGTATGTCATGGCCAATTGTATCAAAAGAGAATGGCAAGAGCATATAACAAGAAGGTACGTCCCAGGGAAATTTGAAGTGGGACAGCATGTGCTGAAGAGAGTTCTACCACAACAGGCCGAAGCGAAAGGCAAGTTCGCTCCAAATTGGCAGGGACCATTTGTTGTGACTAGAGTATTATCCAACGACGCTCTATGTCTAACTGATGTTGAGGGAAGATGCACTGATATGGCTATCAATTCTGATGCAGTCAAGAGATATTATGTGTAATTCTTTAATGCATTTGTCAACGTTTGGTTTCGTTTGTTTGTATTTGGCATTTTTCGGAGAATGAAATGACAGAGGCAATTTTTCTACTACCCAAACACTTTAACCCTTGTTTTCCCCTTTGAGCCTTAATTATTCTTTCATATACCCTCTTTCGGAATCATCAAGGAAGATGCGTAACAAAATAGGAAAAGAAACAAAGAAAAGACACAAGAAAAAGTGAACTACGTTTGACCTGATTCCTCAAGAAGGATACGTAGGCGCCACACGTCTCGGTCATAATAAAATAAAAATCAAAGATTCCCCAAGCAACAAAACTGGGGCAGAAGTCATTGTTTCGTTTGAAAAGATAGTGTGGATTCCGAAAGTTGTAATGAGCTAACCGTTGAGGTTAAATCCCTTTTCTTTAGCCTCACGCACAAAAACCAAATTAATGACCAAAAAAGACCTCTCGATCAGTATTGGAGAAATGCCAAGTCATGCGAATGAAAACTACGAATGACACTTCAATCCTCGATTGAATCTAGGACTCACAAGCTGAAAAGGGATAGCCCTTTAGAGGAAATTTCGCGGATAAACAGCCCAGCCCACCGCATGGAAAGAAAGCGAAATGAGAGAGTCTTAACGATGAAAACCCTCGCGGGCACCTTAAGGAGAAGAAAGCTAAGAGAAATAAAATGAGAGAATCTTACGGTGAAAACCTTTACAGGCACCCTAAGGCGACGGGAGATCGAGAGAAAGGAGAGAATCTCATTAGTGAAAACCCTTTGAAGGGCACTATGAGGTGACAAGGCGAGATGGTTACAAGGTGTCCGCATGAGACAGGGTTGGGACATTCGTTTGCCTCTAGCAAAACACAGCCGTCAGAAAGTGATTGACATAAATAGACTGGGTAGATTAATCTCGAAGGCACGGCATAACCATTGGATCAGTTATACATTCAGATAAGTTTTTCCCAATTTAAAGTTCAGAAAAGTTTTCCTTTTTTGTCTTTTGCAATCCACACTCTTTATTGCATTTTTTATCATTTTTTCTCTCTTTTAAAGATTTTTATATTTATGTCGAAAGTTGACTTTTCAAAGCTTACTACCAAGTCTCCCAAAGCGGTACAATGAAGATGAATAGGCATGAAACAAGGCAATAAGGCAAAAGTCATTCCGATATTAAGATTGGAACGATAGGTTGATTGGAAGGTTCACAGGAATTACGGAGTAGGATGGACACATATTACACACCCGGAAGATAGTTTCTCACAACAGATCACCGACCAAGAGGGTCAGACCACACTGAAGTTTGGAATAAAAGGAGAGATAAGAGATCCGGTGGAAAGAGCGCCGTCCACCAGCAAGTATCAACGTCGTCCCCAAAGTTCGAAGAAAGCAAAGTAGCTAAAAGAGAAAAGGAAAATTGCCCCAGCAAGAGCGGCATGACCACTCACGGTGTTTTGAAACTAACAATTTTTCTTTGATTTAAAGCGGGAAAAGAGGGTTCGTCGGCAGAAAAGCATGCCACGAAGAAGGTTATCAAACTGGGGCAGAAAATTTTCTCCCATGGCGAAAAGTTTCTTGAAAGCAAATACCTAGTGGATAAGGATAGAAAGCAACGCAAGATTTTGGAAAATACCAGTTTCAAGCAGAATAGTTTTGAAAGAGGCCGGACAACACGAGGAAGTGATCTTTAAGCCTAATATTATCCCCAGCAGTTCTTGGAGAAATGAAACACTGATTTTCGAGATTTTCCCAGCAACATTATATACCATAAGTTTTCAAGAAAGCAAAGCGCAAGTCCCGAAGGAGGCTGGGAAAGAGGAAAAAGGAAAAGAGAGTCCCTACCAGGGTAATTTTCAGTCAATGAAAATTCAACACCCAGCGAGCTCGGGATAGAATAAAGGTTATAGGAAGTAGAAAAAGAGGAAGTAAAGAATACTTCTCTAGTAGCATTATCTCCAGCAGGTAAGTAAACGGTCCCAAGGATATCCCCAGCAGTCAAAGGAAAATAACACGATCCAGGAAGAAAGCAATTCCAAAACAAGGTAATTCGGAAGAAAAGGTGGCCCAAGAGACGATGCAGGAAGAAGAAAATGGTACATGAAGCAAAGGAAGGCGATATGGATAGGATGGAATTAGTGAGTTGTAATTGAAGTCAGGGAGCCCGCCTGAAGAATGGAGTGGCGATTTAATTTCGAAGTTGTAATTGAAGTCAGGGAGCCCGCCTGAAGAATGGAGTGGCAATTTAATTTTGAAGTTGTAGTTGAAGTTAGGGAGCCCGCCTGAAGAATGGAGTGGCGATTTAGTTTTGAGTTGTAGTTGAAGTCAGGGAGCCCGCCTGAAGAATGGAGTGGCGATTTAGTTTTGAGTTGTAGTTGAAGTCGGGGAGCCCGCCTGGAAGAATGGAGTGGCGCTTTAATTTCGAAGTTGTAGTTGAAGTCAGGGAGCCCGCCTGAAGAATGGAGTGCCGATTTAGTTAGTGAGTTGTAATTGAAGTCAGGGAGCCCGCCTGGAGAATGGAGTGGCGATTTAATTTCGAAGTTGTAGTTGAAGTCGGGGAGCCCGCCTGGAGAGTGGAGTGGCGATTTTAATTTTGGAGTTGTAGTTAAAGTCAGGGAGCCCGCCTGAAGAATGGAGTGGCGATTTAGTTTTGAAGTTGTAGTTGAAGTCAGGGAGCCCGCCTGGAGAATGGAGTGGC
The DNA here is from genome assembly GCA_032618575.1 of Nicotiana noctiflora. NCBI lineage: Eukaryota > Viridiplantae > Streptophyta > Magnoliopsida > Solanales > Solanaceae > Nicotiana > Nicotiana noctiflora. The sequence goes on along the minus strand of JASVEL010009295.1, from coordinate 30,312 downwards.
GATTTGATGTTGAAGTTGTAGTTGAAGTCAGGGAGCCCGCCTGGAGAATGGAGTGGCGATTTAATTTCGAAGTTGTAGTTGAAGTCAGGAAGCCCGCCTGAAGAATGGAGTGGCGATTTAATTTTGAAGTAGTAGTTGAAGTCAGGGAGCCCGCCTGAAGAATGGAGTGGCGATTTAATTTTGAAGTTGTAATTGAAGTCAGGGAGCCCGCCTGAAGAATGGAGTGGCGATTTAGTTTTGAAGTTGTAGTTGAAGTCAGGGAGCCCGCCTGAAAAATGGAGTGGCGATTTAATTTTGAAGTTGTAGTTGAAGTCAGGGAGCCCGCCTGAAGAATGGAGTGGCGATTTAGTTTTGAAGTTGTAGTTGAAGTCAGGGAGCCCGCCTGAAGAATGGAGTGGCGATTTAGTTTTGAAGTTGTAGTTGAAGTCGGGGAGCCCGCCTGAAGAATGGAGTGGCGATTTATTTTGAAGTTGTAGTTGAAGTCGGGGAGCCCGCCCGAAGAATGGAGTGGCGATTTTATTTTGAAGTTATAGTTGAAGTCAGGGAGCCCGCCTGAAGAATGGAGTGGCGATTTAATTTTGAAGTTGTAGTGGAAGTCAGGGAGCCCGCCTGAAGAATGGAGTGGCGATTTAGTTTTGAAGTTGTAATTGAAGTCGGGAGCCCGCCTGAAGAATGGAGTGGCGATTTAGTTTTGAAGTTGTAGTTGAAGTCAGGGAGCCCGCCGGAAGAATGGAGTGGCGATTTAGTTTTGAAGTTGTAGTTGAAGTCAGGGAGCCCGCCTGAAGAATGGAGTGGCGATTTAATTTTGAAGTTGTAGTTGAAGTCGGGGAGCCCGCCTGAAGAATGGAGTGGCGATTTATTTTGAAGTTGTAGTTGAAGTCGGGGAGCCCGCCTGAAGAATGGAGTGGCGATTTAGTTTTGAAGTTATAGTTAAAGTCAGGGAGCCCGCCTGAAGAATGGAGTGGTGATCTAGTTTTGAAGTTAGTTGAAGTTAGGGAGCCCGCCTGAAGAATGGAGTGGCGATTTAGTTTCGAAGTTTATGAGTTGAAGTCGGGAAGCCCGCCTGAAGAATGGAGTGGCGATTTATGATTAGAGTGTGTCGATAAAGTCAAAAGCCCGGCGGAAAAGCAGAACGACGTCTCATTTTTCTAAGATTTGATAAGGAAAGTGAACCATCGGAAAGTGACAGAGTGTAAAGAAAATCCCCAGCATGAATTCAAGTTCGTAATCGGAAGGAAGGCAACAAGGATCAGAAAGATAGATCCAGACTTCGAAGGAGAATAGTTCGAAGATCACAAGGAAGGGACCAATGGTCGGAGTTCGGCAATCAAGATAAGCCGAAATAACAATTGTCAGAAGAGAAGAAGCATGTGAAGAAACATCAGAGCCAGCAGGATAACAAGGAACATGACAAGATCAAGTTGAAAAGATAGATAAGAATTTGCAATACTGTAACTTAGTCTAACTTCTTATTTTTCGTTTAGCACGGTGTAATAAGGAGATCGGTTAAGCAGTGGCATCAACATCAACAACAGTAACAGCATGATCACAGCAGTCATGGTAGTCCCAGCTACAAAAACTTCCCGAACTACATTGACCTGATTCCCTTTTAGCCAGGGATATGTAAGAGACCTTTTGAAGCGAAGGTTCGGTCAAACTTTTTCAAAAAATGCTTCACACGGAGTGCTTGCTCACTTATCTTTGCACGAAAACTCTTCATGTTTCCGCGCAAAGAGGGGCAGCTGTGAGCACGTGATTTTGGCCTATATGAGAATTACTCCCAAAAATTCAAAATAAAGAGTTTTGTTTTGTTTGCATTTTTCGTGGATTTTCTGTTATTATTCGCTTATTGTTTACGTCCGTGCGTGCGTGTTTTGATGTTTAAATTAATAGAAAAAATACAAAAAAAAAATATATATATGCTGCATTTTTTTGAATTCATAATTGAATTAATTAATTCGTTTTATAAAATAATTAATATCAAATGGTCGTGTTTTGCATTGTAGTTAAAGTTGTGTAATTTAATTGATGTTTAATGTGCGAATTGGTGTTCGAGCATAATTAGTTTCTATAAATTAATTTGACTTTGTAATGTATTTTAGAAATTTGTGTTTTAATAAATTAGGAATTAATAAATAAATAAAAGAAAAGAAGGAAATTGAGAAAGAAAAGAAACGGATTGGGCTGCCCAAATATACAAAAACAATTAGCCCAAATAACACCCTTACCCGGCCCTAGAACACCTGCCATCAATACCCCATCTTGACCGTTGATCTAACTGGATCAAACGGTCCAGATTCTCAAACCCTTAACTAAACCAAACGACACCCTTACCCCCTAAACGGCCCCGTTCGAGAATTAACCTATTTGATCTCAACCATCGGATTCTATGATCCAACGGCCGAGATCAAAAGACCCATTTCAATACCCCCAAAACCCTTTTCCATCTCAAACCCATACCCCTTCCTTCGTCTCTGAGAGAGAGACAAAATAACACCGCCGCCCAACCACCATCTGCCGCCTACCGGAAATCGCATCACGGCGGTTCTGGTAGGCCAAACCTCCCCAAATTAACACCATAGCTCCCCCTAAACCCCCTCTACACGAATCCGTGGTCCGTTAACCTCGAATCATCCCCGAATGTCTCGAATCTTCAATCGAAGATTCGAGTTAAAACCAAAACCACGCCAAACCACTCCAAACTCACCCCGAACACTCCTGTGACCTCCCTCACACACTTACCACCCTTAGTTTCACTCGAATCTGACCGGAAATACTCGAACCCCAAATCCGAGCCCAAGAACCCTAATATTCAAAATTAGGGAGTTTCGTCAATGGAAGTCTAATAGACTTTAATTGGGACGTTTTCATTTGAAAACGTTCCAATTAGAGTCTTTTTGACTCCAGAATGCCAACTCGAGTCCGAATTGGCCCATATCCGTTCGAATTCTGATTCCTTTCTTAAGGTATTTGATTTCTTTTTACTGTTTTACTCATTGTTTAGTTGTAGTTGTTCATTTGTTTCTGTTTTTGTGTTTAATTTTAATCTTCTCTCTTTCTTCTCAAGACCTTTTATTTGGTCGAATTTGTTATTTCTTTTGTTTGTTTGATTGTCGCTTATTATTAGTGTACATGTTCGGTCGATTAGCGTCGTCGAATACTCAGTTTCATCTCTGGCCGAGATTGTTGGAATCACTGTTTTATCAGTTTAATTTGTTATCAATGATACATGTTGTGTTTAATTGAATGTTTGTCTAATCTTGTAGAAATTGTTGTGTGAGACCTAGGGCAGTGCTTTGTTTTGCTTGAATTGAACTGTTCTGTTTAGTCGTTTGATTCTATTGATTAAGCTTAGGGAGTATGGATTGGATATAGCTGTATTTCCAATAGGATTTTAAGGAAAATATAGCTGTAACTCTAATAGGATTTTAAGGAGAAGATAGTTGTAATTCTGATAAGTTTCAGAAATGAAACTAACAACCAAGTTTCAAAGAGTGCAATGCACATGGAAGGGCTAGTGGAACCTGCTGGACAGCAGGTTATGCCATTAATTTCTGCCTTTCAGAGTTCTTTAATTAAAAAGCCATACTTATACAACTGAAAAGTGAAGAAAAGGTGAAACAACATAGGCTGGACAGATCTAAAACTAAAAAGTAGGGCTGTTACTTTGGATCTCTAGGCTATAAAAAGAGATAGGAATACTGGATATACATACAGATACACTCACAGAAACTCACACAAATACACAAAATGCACACTGATACACACAGACACACATACAGAGAAAACAGATTGAGAGTTTAAGTGTTTAAGTTCAAATACATTGGGGTCTGTTGTCGTTTGAAAGGGTATTCTGGAGGAAATTGTTCTTGCTGTTTGTTGAATTCTGGGCTGTTGTTGTTTTGCTGCTGCTGTTGTTGTTTTGCTGCTGCTGTTGTTGTATACTACTGCTGCTGTTGTTGTACATTGTTGCTGCTATTGTTTTACATTGCTGCTGCTGTGGTTGTATACTACTGCTGTTGTTGTATACTGCTGCTGCTGTTGTTGTATACTGCTCCTGCTGTTGTTGTTCTACTGCTGCTGATCCTTTCTTCTACTTCCATTTCTATTGTCCAGGTACACAATCTTGTAACTTCAAGTGATTGCTTGGGATTATGAAATAGAAGCTGTTTTGGTCCATTTATTCTACTGGATTCGATTTTTATTGGACTATTTTAGCTAAGGGCTATTAACTGGATTAGTTATACTCCTAGAAGTACTAAAGTCTCATAGTGAGCCGATTATTTCAATTTGAATTGACTTGTGTTTAGCATAGTATAGTTCCATTTGTTTCAATAAGTATAGAACAAAGTAAATCCAAAAGTATATTTGTTGCAGTATGTTATTTCACATCTAGACTTTTAGTGTAAGTATTGAGTACTTTATGTCATTTTCCAGAATTTTGAAGATAATCTCATATAGTTCATGTTCATGTGTAATGGTCAGTAAAAATCGTGTAACCAGGCTGCCTCATTTGAACATAGAAACCAAAGTTTTAATAGATCAATATCTTGTTTGCTATAATAACAGTCTGTTTTCCATAGTTATAGGCGTTTGAAGCATTGGATTGTTTCATAGTAATAACAGAGGTCAATTGGTCCTGTTTTGATACGATGACTATAAGAATAATTTCCCAAATACAATAACTATAGGATTAATGAATTTTAGAATATTTTTAATGAATTACGTTTAATTTGAATTGGACCTGCCGATGTATAGTTTAGCTTTTGTCAATTGGGCCCATATGAAGGTCACACTTCACGCAACTATCACCAGCAAGGAGACTACTCTTTGTGCAAAGCATTGAATTTGAATCCAATTTTTAGCTTAACAGTACATTGGACTTATAAATTAATTAGGACTCTTCTTTTATTTAAAAAAAAAATATATATTATAATAGCTTTAGGATTGACCTTTAAATAATAATGAGATGAGCCTCTCCAAACAAAAATACACAATTACGGGGCCCTCAAATAATTGTTGTAAAACATATAGATTTGGTAGGACCGTCTAGTAAATTTCACGGTCTTTCCCAAAGTTAATAAAGACGGAGAATCTTTAGGCACGACTTTAATAAAATACTTTCTTAAACACGGGTGTGCATTTATGTGACCCAAATCTTATTCTCGGCGAAACTAAAATACATTCAAGTCACAGGCGCACTGGTTGCGGTGTGACTCGAAATGTATTTTCGTGACGTTGCAATTCTTCTTCTATAATGAAAAGGCGGAACATTAAAAGCACGTAATAAAAATATATAAAGAAATCAGATGAAAACAAAAATAGCAGTTGATCGACCGTGCTAAAACCACGGAATCCGGGAGTGCCTAACACCTTCTCATGGGTTAACAGAATTCCTTATCCAAGTTTCTAGTTTCGCAGACTGTAATACAGAGTCATAAATTTCCTCGGTTCGGGATTAAAATCGGTGACTTGGGACACCATTATTCTCCCAAGTGGCGACTCCGAATTAAATAAATAAATCCCGTTTCGATTGTCCTTTAATTGGAAAAACTCCCTCGCGCTCTCGCGGGTGCGGGAAAAAGAAGGTGTGACAGGCCTCACGGAGGGCGGCAAACTATTTACCCATAAAACGGTACAACTAAATTTATACATAGTTTCGAGATAAGTGAATTAATTAGATCCTAAAATAACAGATGAGTTATATAAATATTCAATACTTAGCCTTGATATGGAGACGAAATAGCAGAAATAATAGTTCCGAGAGTAGGTGTCACGACCCCAAATCCGGTCGTGATGGCGCCCAACACACTGCTAGGCCAGCCTGACCAATTAACAACAATCACGGAGCCATAAGCTCACTTTATCCAATTTAAGCATACGGAAATAATTCAACGGTGATAGATACATATTAAAAACAGGGAACCAAGTCCCAACACGTGCCAACTCCCATAGACCGAAGGGTCAAGAGTCATGAGCCTCTACTGAACATGAGTGTATAAGGGTTTACAAAACACCAAGTGCGGAAAGAAATGTCAATACAAAATCCAAAGACAGTAGGAAGGGATGTCGGGTCCTGCGGACTCTGCAGGCTACCTCGAATATCCACAAACGTCGCCTCGCACAGCTACTGGATCACTGCTGAGAGGTACCTGGATCTGCACACAAGGTGCGGGGAGTAAAATGAGTACTGCCAGACTCAGTGGTAATAAACAAGGGTAAGACAGCGCAGATAAGAAATCCGCAATAAAGCACTATGTAAAGCTATAGTCGGCTACCCTGTCATAGAATCAATCTTCACTGTACCTGTTTCCAACAATTACCAATAAATAGCATAACAGAGCTAGCGGATGTAGCTAAATGCAATGCAATGCATGATATGACCGCTACGGCGTGTAGCCCGACTCCAATTTTGGGTACCCGTGCTCACTGTGGGGTTCAGACTCCGAGGGGCTCCTACAGCCCAAGCACATCTCATAGAGATATTCCGGCGGCGTGCAGTCCGATCCAACATATATCCTGCTGCGCGCGCGCAGCTCGATCCACTACTAGTCGGCTAATATGCAGATACGGCCTCGCAGAGGCTCAAAGATAGTTTTTGAAAACTCTTTTATCATTTTTCGGTTGGAAAACAGAGTAATGTCAAGTTCCGGAGATTGGAATTGGCATAATAACAAAAATAGTCGCGGACTAGTAGTAAACTAGCATGTCTATATGATAAGACAATGATAACGATCCTCGCGGGATCCAATAACCGGCTCACGGCCCACATGTATACTCAACCGCCCAAGAAGGGGGTTCCTCGGCTCAAGAGTGGCCATTATCACAATATATATATATGCAACCATCCGAGAAGGAGGTTCGACGGCTCAAGAATAGCCTAATATCATAATACAGTATCAACAAGTCGGACTATGTCATAGTCCCCAATCACAATCGACCCCGCACTCACAAGAGAGTACGTGTCTCACCGCTATACAGCGTCACAAAGTGGTATACCGGGGTTTCGAACCCGCTGGTCATCACCCACATATATTACTCACCTCAATACGGCGCGACGACTACTCCGCAATGCCCTTGCCACGAGAATCAAGCTCCGCACGCGTAGAATCTGATCAAATACAGTAAAAATACAACAATTTAGGCCAATGGGACGACACCCAATCAATACAACTCAATTTACATCAAAATTCCCAAAGTTGTCAAAACCCGAGCCCCGGGCCCACATTCCGAAAATTTACGAAATTCACATTTCTGGAACCCTCGTCTCGCCACGAGTCCATACATATAAAATTTACCAAAATCGGACTCCGTTTGCCCACTCAAATCGGTGTTTTTCTTCAATTTAGGCTTAGGGCTCAAACCCACATTTAATCTCCCATTGACAGAGAATTAACCAAGGATTTCATGTTAAAAAGATGTAATTAAGCCACAAAACTTACCTCCAACGAATCCCCGATGAATTACCAGCAATTCCCGTCAATTTCTCCTCTTGGAACTCAAAAATGGGGTTTTGGGTTAATGAACCCGCGACCCCTCTGTTCTGTGATTTAATTCACTGCCAGAACAATCTCTTCTATGCGATCGCAATGACCCTATGTGATCGCATAGAGTTAAATTTCCTGCCAATTTCCCCTTCTATGCGATCGCAATGCTCTCCCGCGATCGCATAGCACCACCTTCCAGGCCTCATCTTTTCTTCTCTGCGATCGCAACACTAGCTATGCGATCGCAATGCACAGTCCGACAAACCTATGCGATCGCACCCCTTGCTATGCGATCGCATAGAACATTTTTCTCACCCCTCCAATCTCTTCTATGCGATCGCACAAATGACCCTGCGATCGCATAGTGCCAATTTCCATACCTATGCGATCGCATCTCCTATTACGCGATCGCATAGAACAACTCTGGGCTCACTTCCATCCTTCTATGCGATCGCAATAACCCTATGCGATCGCATGGAGCATCCGTCTGCAACAAAACCAGCAGCCAACAGCAGTTCCAAAAATAGAAGAAATGGTCCGTTTGGACCCCCGAAATCAACCCGAGGCTCCCGGGACCCCAACGAAAACCACCAACATACTCCAAAACACGATACGGACTTGTTCCAATCATAAAAACACCATCCTAAACATCAAAATCACCAATTACACACGGATTCAAGCCTAAATTCCTTAAAACTTTCCGAATTACGCATTCAATCAAAACCCCGACCAAACGACGTCCGAATGACCTGAAATTTTGCAGGCACATCCAAAATCACCTAACGGAGCTACTGCAACTGTCGGAATTCCATTCCGACTCCCGGATCAAACTCTCACCTACCGATCGGATTTCGCCAAAATTCAACCTTAGCCAATTCAAGCCTATTTCTACACCGGGTCTCCAAATTAAATTCCGATCGCTCCCCTAAGTCACAAATCACCTCCCGGAACTATCCGAATCATCAGAATCCGATTCCGAGCCCTCTAACCAAATAGTCAACTCCGAGTTGACTTTCCTTATTCAAGTCTCCTTCAAAAAGGCTATATGCCTCATTTTCAATCCAATTCACTCCTAATTTACCCGATAGACTCTAACACTTATATAAAAGCATGAATTATGTAATTACAACATAACGGGGTGATAATTCTCGTGACGACGGGCCGGGTCGTCACATTCTCCCCCTCTTAAGCAAACGCTCGTCCTCGAGCGGGTCAAGAAACATACCTGAAGTCTCAAACAAGTGAGGATATCTGCTCCGCATCTCCCGCTCGATCTCCCAAGTGGCCTCCTCCACGGGTCGACCTCTCCACTGAACCTTAACTGATGCAATCTCCTTAGACCTCAATTTTCTCACCCGACGTCCCAAAATGGCAATAGGCTCCACATCATAGGATAGATCACCATCAAGCTGAATGGTGCTGAAATCTAATACATGAGACGGATCTCCAATGTACTTCCGGAGCATAGACACATGGAATATTGGATGAACGCTGGATAAGCTGGGCGGCAAGGCCAACTCATATGCCACCTCTCCAACTCTCCTAAGTATCTCAAAAGGACCAATGAACCTGGGACTCAACTTTCCTTTCTTCCCAAACCTCATGATACCCTTCATAGGTGAAATTTTCAACAATACTCTGTCACCAACCATGAAAGACAACTCTCGAACTCTACGGTCCGCATAACTCTTCTGACGAGACTGTGCTGTACGAAGCCTCTCCTGGATCAACTTTGCTCTATCCAGAGCATCCTGGACTAACTCGGTCCCTATCAATCTAACCTCACCAGGCTCAAACCATCCCACGGGGGATCTACACCGTCTGCCATACAATGCCTCATACGGGGCCATCTGAATACTCGACTGATAACCGTTGTTGTAGGCAAACTCAGCAAGTGGTAGGAACTCATCCCACGAACCACCAAAATCAATCACACAAGCTCGCAACATATCCTCCAAGATCCGAATAGTGCGCTCAGACTGTCCGTCTGTCTGGGGGTGAAATGCTGTACTCAACTCAACCCGTGTACCCATCTCTCGCTGAAATGCTCTCCAAAACCGAGAAGTGAACCGAGTACCCCTGTCGGATATGATAGACACTGGGACCCCATGCAACCAAACAATCTCTCAAATAAAGATCGCTGCCAACCGCTCTGATTTGTAGGTAGTACTAACTGGAATGAAGTGAGCTGACTTGGTCAGTCTATCCACAATCACCCATACAGAATCAAACTTCCTCGCCGTCCGAGGGAGTCCAGTAACAATGTCCATGGTGACCCTCTCCCATTTCCACTCAGGAATAGCAATGCGCTGAAATACACCGCCGGGCCTCTGGTGCTCGTACTTAACCTGCTGACAGTTGAGGCACCGTGCTACATGTCTAACAATGTCCATCTTCATCTTTCTCCACCAATAATGTTGTTTCAAATCTTGATACATCTTAGCGGCTCCTGGATGGATAGAATACCGCGAGCTATGGGCCTCCTCCGGAATCAACTCACGAAGGCCATCAACATTGGGCACACATATCCGGCCCCGCATCCTCAATACGCCGTCACTATCAATGGTGACATCTCTAGCATCATTATGCTGAACCCTGTCCCTAAGGACAGCCAAATGTGGATCATCATATTGGCGCTCACGAATACGATCATATAAAGATGACCGAGATACAACACAAGCCAATACCCTGCTGGGCTCCGAAATATCCAACCTCACTAGCCGATTGGCTAGCACCTGAACATCATAAGCAAATGGCCTCTCCTCAGCTGGAATATATGCCAAGCTCCCCATACTGACCGCCTTCCGGCTCAAAGCATCGGCCACCACATTGGCCTTCCCGGATGATATAATATAGTAATGTCATAATCCTTCAGCAACTCAAGCCATCTCCGCTGTCTCAAATTAAGGTCTTTCTGTTTGAACAATTGCTGGAGACTACGATGGTCGGTATACACCTCACAAGACACACCATACAAATAGTGCCTCCAAATCTTCAAGGCATGAACAATGGCGGCTAGCTCCAAATCATGAACAGGATAGTTCTTCTCATGTGGCTTCAACTGCCGAGAAGCATAAGCAATTACCTTTCCTTCCTGCATCAACACATAACCTATCCCCACTCTCGAGGCATCACAATAAACGGTATATGAACCCGAAGCCGATGGCAATACTAACACTGGAGCTGTGGTCAAAGCTGTCTTGAGCTTCTGAAAGCTCCCCTCGCACTCATCCGACCACACGAATGGTGCACCCTTCTGGGTCAATTTAGTCAATGAAGAAGCAATGGATGAAAATCCCTGAACAAACCGGCGATAATATCCCGCCAAACCAAGAAAACTCCCGATCTCTGTAGCTGAGGTCGGTCTAGGCCAACTCTGCACCGCCTCTATCTTTTTCTGATCAACCCGAATACCATCACGAGACACCACATGTCCCAAAAATGCTACGGACTCGAGCCAAAACTCGCACTTGGAGAATTTAGCATATAGCTTCTCCTCCCTCAATCTCTGCAACACAATACTCAAATGCTGAGCATGCTCCTCCTGGCTACGGGAGTAGACTAGAATGTCATCAATAAACACAATCACAAATAAATCCAAATAAGGCCTGAACACACTGTTCATCAGATGCATAAATGCTGCTGGGGCGTTGGTCAACCCAAAAGACATCACAAGAAACTCATAGTGACCATATCGGGTCCTGAATGCAGTCTTCATAATATCCGAGTCCCCGATCTTCAGCTGATGATAGCCCGAACGAAGATCGATCTTAGAAAACACCCTCGCACCCTGTAACTGATCAAACAAATCATCTATGCGCGGTAGAGGGTACTTGTTCTTCACTGTCACTTTGTTCAATTGCCTATAATCAATACACATTAGCATGGAACCATCTTTCTTTTTAACAAACAATACTGGCGCACCCCACGGAGACACACTAAGGCGGATGAAACCCTTATCCAGAAGTTCTTGAAGCTGCTCTTTTAGTTCTTTCAACTCGGCTGGTGCCATTCGATAAGGAGGAATGGATATGGGCCGAGTGCCCGGCACCAAGTCAATGCCAAAATCAATATCCCTGTCCGGCGGCATGCCCGGCAGGTCTGAGGGGAATACATCTGGGAAGTCCCTCACAACAGGTACAGAATCAATGCTTGGAGACTCAGCTCCCACATCTCTCACAAAAGCTAAGTACGATAAACACCCTTTTTCAACCATTTTCTGAGCCTTTAAGAACGAAATAACACGGCTAGGGACGAAATCGGTCGAACCCCGCCACTCAATATGAGAAATACCAGGAATGGCCAACGTAACTGTCTTAGCATGACAGTCCAATATAGCATGGTACGGAGACAACCAGTCCATACCCAATATAACATCAAAGTCCACCATGCCCAACAATAACAAATCTGCCTGGGTCTCCAGACCCCCAATAGATATAACACAGGATCTATAGACATGATCCACAACAATCGTATCACCCACGGGAGTGGATACATGAACAGGTAAATCAAGACTACCACGAGTCGCACCCAAATGATGTGCAAAATAAGAGGACACGTAAGAATATGTGGATCCCGGATCAAATAGAACGCAGAGCATCTCCGTGACGGACGTAAATGATACCCGTAATCACGAGCATCGGAGGCAACCGCATCACGCCCGTCGCGGAAGTGCATAGAACCGTGCCTCGGCCTCCACCGGATCTCTCCTCGCCCTCGGGGCGACCACGAGACGACCGACCTCCACCTCTACTAGACCGAGATGGTGCCGAAGAGGAGGGCTGATCCCTCTCTGCTGAGTCCCGCCCCTACGTAGTCGAGGGCAATGTCTCCTCATGTGGCCAAACTCACCACACTCATAACATGCACCCGGTGCCGGAGAAGGGTACCGCACTGCGGGCCGGGAGGGCACTAAGTGATGACCGACCCTGCCGAAACCCCTGTCGACCACGACCATGCGAACCTCCGCTCCGCTCCGGGCGGCCCGAACGAGAAGGTCTAGATGAGCGACCTCTCGCTCCGCTGGGAATGCCCTCAGATGGAGCACCACCGGAACTACCGGAACCACGAGGCCTCTCGGCCTCCCGCTCCTCTCTCTCTCGGCGACGATCCGCCTCGATAGAGCGTGCCATATCAGCAACCTGCTCAAATGATGATGACAGAACTCGCTCGCCGGTCATAAGAATACGGATAGAGTAGTTGAGGCCATCAATGAACCTCCCGATCCTCTCCCTCTCAGTGGGGATCATCCATGTGGCATGCCTAGCCAACCGAGTGAATCTAAGCTCATACTGAGTCACAGACATGTCGCCCTGAATCAACCACTCGAACCGGCGACGTAGCTCCTCGCGACGAGACCGAGGTACATATTTCTCTAGAAAGAGAGTAGAGAACTGCTGCCATGTGAGAGGTGCTGCTCTAGCAGGCCTACGCCTCTCAAACTCCTCCCACCAATCAAATGCGGGACCAGTGAACTGAAATGTAGTAAATGAAACTCCGCCGGACTCAAGAATACCAGCCGTACGCAGCATCTTCTGACATTTATCCAAGAAACCCTGGGCATCCTCGCCCTCAACGCCACTGAAATGGGGTGGCTGAAGTCTACCAAATCTCTCGAGACGACGCTGCTCATCATCGGGCATAACATGAACCATATGCTCCGGAGCTGGAGCTGGTGCAGCTGGAGGAATAACCGGTGCAACCACCTGAGCGGGTACCGCCTCTGGCTTCTGAAGTCCCTGAACAACCGGCTCGGGTGTGCGAGCTGCAGGGTCTGCTGACCACCCCCTGTCAGAGATGTCGCTGCAGCAGCAGTAGCTGAGACTACCTGAGCCAAACCGGAACACACCGATAATATCTGAGCAAGAGTCTCCTGAAGACCGGGAATAGCAATAGATACAGTCTGGCCCTGAACTGGGGCTGCTGGAGCATCAACCACTGGGGGTGCTCTTGAACTGGTACAACAGGCGGGTCAGCTGGCACTGCCTCAGCCGCCCTACCTCTAACTCTAGCACGACCGCGCCCACGGCCTCTAACAGGTGGCAATGGAGGTCGTCCACCTCGTCCCGATGCTCGCGTTCTCGCCATCTGCGAGAGAATAGAATATAGAAGTTCAGTTCTCAGAACAACAAGATCGCACGACCGAGTTCAAGAAAAGTGAAGTTTTCCTAAAGGTTCGCAGCCTCCCGAGGATAAGTACAGGCGTCCCCGTACCGATCCATAAGACTCTACTAACCGGCTCAAGACTCATGAGGCCTAGTAAACCTAGGCTCTGATACCAACTTGTCACGACCCCAAATCCGGTCGTGATGGCGCCCAGCACACTGCTAGGCCAGCCCTGACCAATTAACAACAATCACGGAGCCATAAGCTCACTTTATCCAATTTAAGCATACGGAAATAATTCAACGGTGATAGATACATATTAAAAACAGGGAACCAAGTCCCAACACGTGCCAACTCCCATAGACCGAAGGGTCAAGAGTCATGAGCCTCTACTGAACATGAGTGTATAAGGGTTTACAAAACACCAAGTGCGGAAAGAAATGTCAATACAAAATCCAAAGACAGTAGGAAGGGATGTCGGGTCCTGCGGACTCTGCAGCTACCTCGAATATCCACAAACGTCGCCTCGCACAGCTACTGGATCACTGCTGAGAGGTACCTGGATCCGCACACAAGGTGCAGGGAGTAAAATGAGTACTGCCAGACTCAGTGGTAATAAACAAGGGTAAGACAGCGCAGATAAGAAATCCGCAATAAAGCACTATGTAAAGCTATAGTCGGCTACCCTGTCATAGAATCAATCTTCACTGTACCTGTTTCCAACAATTACCAATAAATAGCATAACAGCTAGCAGATGTAGCTAAATGCAATGCAATGCATGATATGACCGCTACGGCGTGTAGCCCGACTCCAATTTTGGGTACCCGTGCTCACCGTGGGGGTTCAGACTCCGGAGGGGCTCCTACAGCCCAAGCACATCTCATAGAGATATTCTCTGCGGCGTGCAGTCCGATCCAACATATATCCTGCTGCGGCGCGCAGCCCGATCCACTACTAGTCAGCTAATATGCAGATACAGCCTCGCAGGCTCAAAGATAGTTTTTGAAAACTCTTTTATCATTTTTCAGTTGGAAAACAGTAATGTCAAGTTCCAGAGATCGGAATTGGCATAATAACAAAAATAGCTGCGGACTAGTAGTAAACTAGCATGTCTATATGATAAGACAATGATAACGATCCTCGCGGGATCCAATAACTGGCTCACGGCCCACATGTATACTCAACCGCCCAAGAAGGGGGTTCAACGGCTCAAGAGTGGCCATTAACACAATATATATATATGCAACCATCCGAGAAGGAGGTTCGACGGCTCAAGAATAGCCTAATATCATAATACAATATCAACAAGTCGGACTATGTCATAGTCCCCAATCACAATCGACCCCGCACTCACAAGAGAGTACGTGTCTCGCCGCTATACAGCGTCACAAAGTGGTATACCGGGGTTTCGAACCCGCTGGTCATCACCCACATATATTACTCACCTCAATACGGCGCGACGACTACTCCGCAATGCCCTTGCCACGAGAATCAAGCTCCGCACGCGTAGAATCTGATCAAATACAGTAAAAATACAACAATTTAGGCCAATGGGACGACACCCAATCAATACAACTCAATTTACATCAAAATTCCCAAAGTTGTCAAAACCCGAGCCCCGGCCCACATTCCGAAAATTTACGAAATTCACATTTCTGGAACCCTCGTCTCGCCACGAGTCCATACATATAAAATTTACCAAAATCGGACTCCGTTTGCCCACTCAAATCGGTGTTTTTCTTCAATTTAGGCTTAGGGCTCAAACCCACATTTAATCTCCCATTGACAGAGAATTAACCAAGGATTTCATGTTAAAAAGATGTAATTAAGCCACAAAACTTACCTCCAACGAATCCCCGATGAATTACCAGCAATTCCCGTCAATTTCTCCTCTTGGAACTCAAAAATGGGGTTTTGGGTTAATGAACCCGCGACCCCTCTGTTCTGTGATTTAATTCACTGCCAGAACAATCTCTTCTATGCGATCGCAATGACCCTATGCGATCGCATAGAGTTAAATTTCCTGCCAATTTCCCCTTCTATGCGATCGCAATGCTCTCCCGCGATCGCATAGCACCACCTTCCAGGCCTCATCTTTTCTTCTCTGCGATCGCAACACTAGCTATGCGATCGCAATGCACAGTCCGACAAACCTATGCGATCGCACCCCTTGCTATGCGATCGCATAGAACATTTTTCTCACCCCTCCAATCTCTTCTATGCGATCGCACAAATGACCCTGCGATCGCATAGTGCCAGTTTCCATACCTATGCGATCGCATCTCCTATTACGCGATCGCATAGAACAACTCTGGGCTCACTTCCATCCTTCTATGCGATCGCAATAACCCTATGCGATCGCATAGAGCATCCGTCTGCAACAAAACCAGCAGCCAACAACAGTTCCAAAAATAGAAGAAATGGTCCGTTTGGACCTCCGAAATCAACCCGAGGCTCCCGGGACCCCAACGAAAACCACCAACATACTCCAAAACACGATACGGACTTGTTCCAATCATAAAAACACCATCCTAAACATCAAAATCACCAATTACACACGGATTCAAGCCTAAATTCCTTAAAACTTTCCGAATTACGCATTCAATCAAAAACCCGACCAAACGACGTCCGAATGACCTGAAATTTTGCAGGCACATCCAAAATCACCTAACGGAGCTACTGCAACTGTCGGAATTCCATTCCGACTCCCGGATCAAAATCTCACCTACCGATCGGATTTCGCCAAAATTCAACCTTAGCCAATTCAAGCCTATTTCTACACCGGGTCTCCAAATTAAATTCCGATCGCTCCCCTAAGTCACAAATCATCTCCCGGAACTAACCGAATCATCAGAATCCGATTCCGAGCCCTCTAACCAAATAGTCAACTCCGGGTTGACTTTCCTTATTCAAGTCTCCTTCAAAAAGGCTATATGCCTCATTTTCAATCCAATTCACTCCTAATTTACCCGATAGACTCTAACACTTATATAAAAGCATGAATTATGTAATTACAACATAACGGGGTGATAATTCTCGTGACGACGGGCCGGGTCGTCACATTCAGTAGGGCTTCTAGGCACAATAATAATGAAATCAAAGAGCATGAAATAGAGTAAGCGTATGTCTGCTAGAAAATTCTCGTCCTTTACAATGACAATAGATCTTATTATTTATAGCTGCACCTAGGAAACAAGGTCCTAGGATCAAGCTCCTTTTTAATACCAATTATAAGGTCCATTAAAGAGTGTGTAACTGTTGGAAAAATTAGATGATTATGGAGAATAAAAGATTTAGCTTGAGGCGTGTCAAAGACACTATCCTTAAGGATATTTCTCCCACGTCGAGATAACTAATTTTAGGCGTATCCCCCAGGATTCAACAAGCTCTTCTAGTATAACTAGAAGCAGAAACAACAAAGTTTAACGAGAAAAAAATCCAGCACAAAGAATAGAAAAGAAAAGTTTTTAGCTTTGTTATTTTCACTCTCAATCTGTTATGAAGACGAGGAGGTGTATATATATATATATATATATATACAAAACATAACTAGACTCTCTGTTGAGACTATTCAAAATGAAAACATCAGAAAATTCAACCATAAAGCCATACCTATTAATTTCCAATAGTAAAGTTATTGAAAAGTCAATAACGTACAAAATCCATAACGTTAAGCCATAAATGTCAAAATGATAAAATCGTTACTTCAATCTTCAGTTTTATTGTATTCAAATTGTAATTGAAAATCTCATCAGTTACATACATATTAATACTCATCAATATTATATTAACATAATGAACCTAGACATAATTCTAAATATTTTTTTTTGAGTTAGTAAATTATTTTCAAACAATCCCCCACATAACTCAAAAAGAATAATAAGTAATAAAGTGAAATGACAAGTTTTGCTGGGTTTTTACAAATGAGCATAATGCGTCGAATCTAGTGTCTCTTGGACTATGAACCAGACCTATATAAAATAAGATTAAACTTACAGAACAAATGGTGAAGTTCAAAACTTCTATGAACCAAAAATTCTTTTGTAAGTTTAGTGTCTTATCTATCACATTATACCCGCACACACTTTATTGTTTGTCGCGGTTTTGCGCTAATAGGACATTGCGCGCGCCTGGTTTTTTTGAGTGCTCTAGAAATTTCGCCACAAATTTCATAGGAGCGGCCCCACTCCACACTCATATAGGTCCATCCATCAAGTGTATTCTGCAATGTAATACACTACCCCCAAAAGGCTATGGATTATTAGATTAAGAGTTTAATAACTCAACCTCACATTTCTTGCAGTCTTGCACTATGTACACATACACCATATGAAGAGACATACTATAATAGTGCACATTTAATCAACTAATGACTTGTTATTACCCATATGAACCTACTTCATAGGATCTCCAATCACATAGGTTGGGTTACCATCATTGTTAATATATCTCAAATCGGCAAAAGTCTCAACCCCTCGATGTTTCACTTATAAGTCAAAGGATCGGCCAAATCCTCTTTTGATTACACATAATATATATAAAAAATTCTTATGTCTAAGCAATTGCTTTATCACATAACGTCTCAAGATATATACACTTCCCATTGAGAGATTTATTTTCTTACAATGGTTATTGCGCCTTGGCAATCACAATTCATCGACAAATTATTATCGATTTAACTCCTGGTGGAATATTGCGCTTTGGCAATCACAATTCATCGACATAATTATTGTCGGTTTAACTCTCCAAGAGGTTGCTTAATCAACATCATTGCCAGATAATTTCATTATTGTAACAACCACCAAAAGGTGATCACACAACAACTAGCTAATTTTTTCTCATCTGAATCAAAGATTCGATATCATCACTGTATCCTTCTAATACAATGGAAGATTCACATGCAAAATACTAACTCATAGTATTTCTCAAATAAAGTATAAAATCATCTCAAATGAAATAAAACTTGACTTCTATACTCGTGCCTTTTGAAACATCTTTCAACACATGAAAATTTATTTTCTTTATGTATCTTCCATAGTCAAGCGCCAAAATAAAATTTTCAACAATATAGAAGTAACTTTAACTTCTATAGAAATATCTCAAATCAATAGGAACCAGATCATAATTCAATGATTTCTTCATCACCCAAATAACTAAGAGATCCGTAATGAAATAACTTTTCGGAGCCAAAAATACAACATACTTTTGATCTTCCGATATAATTATTTTTCACAAAAAAATTTCATTTTTGTAAGGCTTTATTATAACATTAATAAATAATTTTTATCTTCTTTTCCTTTCTTAGGATCATGCTATATAACGCTGAACATCAAGGTCCCCCACATTTTTGAAAATTTCAGGCTAAGGAGATAACCTTTTCACCACTCATAAAGAGTTTTGCTTTATAAATAACAAGCTAATAATATAGCTTCACCCAAAATATTTTATCTCCAAATTAAAAACTATGTATGACCAGAAATATTAACTTCATGGAAAGAGGTTGTAAGTTATTTCTTATAAATAATGTGGCCCAATAAGTTAAGGCCCATAATTAAGATTTAATTAATGAATAAATCTCATCCGTCCGATTGGTTACTTGATGGACGTACCAGATTAAATGAGAATCTCTATAAATTGGTCCTCTCTCCACCCATTAGGGTTACTGCTTTTCCTCTCTTCCATCCCTAAAGACGGCGGTAACGAAAGCTAGGGCAAGGGGCGAGAAACCAATTACCGATTAACGCTTCCGCTTAAAGATGATGGCTCACGATTCATGTATGTTTTCTATGACGATTATATGTAAGATTATCATGTTCAAGATCCTGGTAGAATTAAAGTTTATGCTTATATGTGGTATCACGAGCCTGGATTGTTTGAACTGATAATCTTCGATCATAAAGATATTAATTAATGACGTATGTGATACACCATCAAACTGGATAAAATTATAATTTATGCTTACAAGTAATTGTTATCTGTCAGCTACTGAAATTCATTATAAAAGAAAACTGTTGAGTCGACATCAGTTTGGAGTAAAAGTTCTTTTTTCCTTTTGGAGAGTACCGTCCAATTTTTTTTTCACGTTCTTTGTGCAAGGATATGTCTTTATCCTTTTTTTTAAATGTGATATTACTATTTTAAGCAATTTGGGGCCATGATCTTTATAAATTAAATAAAAAAAAAAAGAGATGGACAAGCCATGTGGGTTGGGATGAATACGGTACCTGGTGATTTTTGTCCAGTATGCAACAGCCACACGTAATCAAGAATATTTCTTTGTCCTTTCTAATGTCATTGTTTATATGATCTTCTTTAGAGTTTCAATATCAATTAAGGACTATATATTAGGTGTTTGATCTTCATTAGAAGTTCACTGCCATATGAGGATTAAATATTGGATATTTAATGTTATTAGCAGAAAGTGCTTAATTAATGTATATTTGAAATTATGTAGTTTGTTAATCACCAAAGTGATCAAGCTATATTGTTTAATTTTCTGATGCTTATTTTATGTGTGCATTTATGTTTATATAGTTTGTTAGTCACCAAAGTGGCCAAACTAGTATGTTCACGAAAAGTTTGCATACATAAAATTATAGTTTATCCATGAAATTAATAAAATGCCTATGAATGAAAATAAATGGATAAATTAAATTTTTTACTATTGCTAGAACTTAAGGATTCACCCAAAGGTGAATCAATTATTCTATGAATAGTGAATATGATGAGGTAAAATTAATATTCTTAGTCAAATATATATTGTTTGTCCAAAGATGGCATATATATTTGGTTAAAAATATTTAATTACCTATTAAAGAATAAGTGGCATTTAAATTATGATAGTGTGTCGTAGTATTTACCCAAAGGTGAACTGCGATATGCTTTAATTATTTTGTTGAATCTATATTAATTTGTGAGCATGTATTATCTATTTTGCAGCTATTCCGTTTCATTCGCTTGCTTCGTCTGTTACTATGTTCAATGGATTGAACTTCTCTTAATGGCGTGAGCAAGTCCGGTTCCACTTAGGTGTGATGGATCTTGACTTGGCTCTACTTAATGATAAGCCCGCTGCTATTACTGAATCGAGCAGTGCGGAGGAGAAGTCATTCCATAAAGCATGGGAACGCTCTAACAGACTAAGCCTTATGTTTATGCGAATGAATATTACCAACAACATTAAGAGTACTATTCCACAAACAGAAAGTGCCAGGGAATACCTGAAGTTTGTGGAAGAACGTTTTCGTTCTGCAGATAAGTCTTTCGCTGGTACACTAATGGCCGAACTCACGACCATGAAGTTTGATGGGTCGCGTAGTATGCAAAATCATATCATCGAGATGACTAACATTGCAGCAAGACTTCAGACCTTGGGGATGAAAGTAGATGACTCCTTCTTGGTTCAGTTTATTCTGAACTCGTTACCTCCCGAGTATGGACCTTTTCAAATTAACTATAACACTATTAAGGATAAGTGGGATGTTAGTGAATTGTCCAGTATGCTTACTCAAGAAGAGTCAAGACTTAAGAAACAAGGGAGTCATTCAATTAACCTCATGGGTCAAAGAGCCGGTAAAGGACTTAAAGCAAAGGCCAACAAGTTCAAGAAGAAGAAAGCACCTGCTAAAGCTCAACAGGATGCTAACAAGGAATGTAAGGCAGATACGTGTCGTTTTTGTAATAAGGAAGTACACTATCCGAAAGATTGCCTGAAACGTAAAGCTTGGTTCGAAAAGAAAGGTACAATTAGTGCTTTTGTATGTTTCGAATCAAATTTAGTAGAAGTTCCTAATAATACTTGGTGGCTTGATTCTGGTGCAACTGCTCATGTATCTACTACGTTGTAGGGATTCCTTACGATCCAAACCACAAATCCAAATAAGGATTTCTTGTTCATGGGAAATCGTATGAAGGCTCCAATTGAAGGCATAGGGACTTATCGTTTGATCATGGAGACCGGACGTCACCTTGATCTATTACAGACTCTTTATGTACCTTCAGTTTCTAGGAATTTGATTTCTCTTTCAAGACTTGATGTTTCTGGATTTGATTTTAAGTTTGGAAATGGATGTTTCAATTTATATAAAAATGCTATTTTTTATGGTTCTGGTTTTCTTAGTGATGGTTTATATAACTTGAAACTCGATATTGGTTTTTCTGAATCCCTTCTTAATGTTCAACATAATGTTGGAATTAAACGTAGTTCACTAGATGAAAGTTCTGCTTACTTGTGGCACAGACGTTTGAGTCATATATCCAAAGAAAGGTTAGATAGATTAGTAAAGAATGAGATTCTTCCGAATCTAAATTTTACTGATCTTACTATATGTTTGGATTGCATTAAGGGAAAACAAACCAAGCATAGTAAGAAAGGTGCCACAAGAAGCACCCAGCTTCTTGAAATTATACACACCGATATTTGTGGACCCTTTGATGTTCCATCTTTTGGTGGAGAAAAATATTTTATCACCTTTATCGATGATTTTTCACGTTATGGATACATCTATTTTCTGAAAGAAAAATCTCAAGCAACAGATGCTCTCAAGGTGTTTGTTAATGAGGTTGAAAGGCTATTAGATAAAAAGGTGAAAAATATTAGGTCAGATAGAGATGGTGAATATTATGGAAAATATAATGAGTCAGGACAATGTCCAGGTCCATTTGCAAAGTTCCTCGAGGAACGTGGCATATGTGCACATTATACTATGCCAGGAACACCTCAACAAAATAGTGTTGCAGAAAGGCGTAATCGAACACTTATGGACATGGTTAGGAGCATGATAAGTAATTCCTCATTACCCAAATCATTGTGGATGTATGCTCTTAAAACCGATGTATATTTATTAAACAGGGTTCCTAGTAAGTCAGTTCCAAAGACCCCTTTTGAACTGTGGACAGGAAGGAAACCTAGTTTAATGCACCTACATGTTTGGGGTTGCCCAGCGGAAGCTAGAGTTTATAATCCACAAGAAAAGAAATTAGATTCTCGAACAGTAAGTGGTTACTTTATTGGTTACCCAGAGAAATCTAAAGGGTATATGTTTTACTGTCCAAACCATAGTTCAAGAATTGTTGAAACCGGTAATGCAAGATTCATTGAAAATGGTGAAGTTAGTGGGAGTGTTGAAAAGCAAAGTGTGGAAATTAAAGAGGTAAGGGTCAATATTCTATTACCACGAAATATGCCTACTTCCACACAAATACCAAATATTGTTCCAGTCGTTGAAGAACATTTTGACAACGCCGAGCAACATTTGGATGAAACACTTCATGAAGAAACTAACTCACAAATATCTGACACAAATGAACCACAAGAAATGCCATTAAGAAAATCTCAAAGAGTTAGAAAATCGGCTATTTCGGATGATTACGTGGTTTATTTGCAAGAGTCGGATTTTGATATTGGTCTTAATAAGGATCCGGTTTCATTTTCACAAGCCATAGAAAGTAATGAGTCTGACAAATGGATTGATGCCATGAAGGAAGAGTTAAAATTCATGGAATACAATAAAGTCTGGGATCTCGTTGAATTGCCTGAAAGTTCTAAAAGAATCGGGTGTAGATGGGTCTTTAAGATCAAACGCGATTCAAATGGCAATATTGAGAGATATAAAGCCAGACTTGTTGCCAAGGGTTATACTCAGAAAGGAGGCATTGATTATTAAGAGATCTTTTCACCGGTCTCAAAGAAAGACTCGTTAAGAATTATTATGGCTTTGGTGGCTCATTATGATTTGGAGTTACACCAAATGGATGTGAAAACTGCCTTTCTTAATGGAGATCTCGAGGAGGAAGTGTATATGGACCAACCAGAGGGTTTCGAAACTAAAGGGAAAGGTCGAATGGTGAGTAAACTGAAAAAGGCAATATATGGACTTAAACAAGCCTCACGACAATGGTATATAAAGTTCAATGATACCATAACATCTTTTGGATTTGTGGAAAATACCGTTGATCGGTGTATATACCAAAAGATCAGTGGGAGCAAGTTTATATTTTTAGTCCTATATGTTGATGATATTCTACTTGCCGCTAATGACTTAGGTATATTGCGTGAGACTAAAGATTTTCTCTCTAAGAATTTTGAAATGAAAGATATGGGTGAGGCATCCTATGTGATAGGAATAGAAATATTCCGTGATAGATCACAATGATTATTGGGATTGTCTCAGAAAGGCTATATCGAAAGAATTCTTGAGAGATTTAACATGAACAATTGTTCAGCAGGAATTGTTCCAATTCAAAAAGGGGACAAATTTAGTCTCATGCAATATCCTAAGAATGATGTAGAGCGAAAAGAAATGAAATCAATTCCTTACTCTTCTATTGTTGGCAGTATGATGTATGCTCAGACTTGTAAGACCGGATATTAGCTTTGCGGTCGGAATGTTAGGAAGATATCAGAGTAACCCAGGAATTGATCACTGGAAAGCTGCAAAGAAAGTTTTGAGGTACCCGAAAGAAACGAAGGATTACATGCTCATGTATAGGAGATCCAAGCATTTGGAAGTTGTTGGATACTCGGATTCAGATTTTGTTGGATGTATTGACACTAGAAAATCCACGTTTGGTTATTTGTTCCAATTAGCTGAAGGAGCAATATCGTGGAAGAGTACCAAACAGTCTGTCATTGCTACATCCACGATGGAAGCAGAATTTGTGGCATGTTTTGAGGCCATAATTCATGCATTATGGCTGCGAAACTTTATTTCAGGACTTGGGGTTGTCGACACCATTACCAAGCCACTGAAAATTTACTGTGATAATTCTGCAGCAGTATTCTTCTCCAAGAACGATAAGTACTCCAAAGGTGTCAAGCATATGTAATTAAAGTACTTTACCGTCAAGGAGGAAGTTCAGAAATAAAGAGTGTCACTTGAGCATATTAGAACAGATCTCATGATTGCAGATCCGTTAACGAAAGGTTTACAACCAAAGATATTTAAAGAACATGTACATAGAATGGGTCTTGGTTGTATTTATGACTGATGTATTTATGATGTTTTGACACTCTGAGCTCATTTATATGTTTCTGATATACATTAGTGATTTCCTGTTTCTCATAATGGTGTGCACATTATTGTTTTGAGATATTACAAGATAAGTCTCAAGGAGACATTATTGTGGACCATAAAAATTTTATAGCTTATGAACCCGATACGATAAATTACTAATGTTGTAGTATATGGAAGGGAGTATGTAGACAAATTATGTATAACCGCCATAACTCACATTTACTAGTTTATCGTATTGTGGTATTTATGATGGACATTATAGAAGAGATTTGTTTGTGCGCAACTAATGTTCCTATATTAAATATTAATATTATGTGATTATTGGGCCAAGTGGGAGAATGTAAGTTATTTCTTATAAATAATGTGGCCCAATAAGTTAAGGCCCATAATTAATATTTAATTAATGAATAAATCTCATCCGTCCGATTGGTTACTTGATGGACGTACCGGATTAAATGAAAATCTCTATAAATTGGTCCTCTCCCCACCCATTAGGGTTACTGCTTTTCCTCTCTTCCATCCCTAAACACGGCGGTAACGAAAGCTAGGGCAAGGGGCAAGAAACCAATTATCGATTAACGCTTCCGATTAAAGATGATGACTCACGATTCAGGTATGTTTTCTATGACGATTATATGTAAGATTATCATGTTCAAGATCCTGGTAGAATTAAAGTTTATGCTTACAGAGGTCACTAACCTTTAAATAGTATATAAATGTAAATACAATTTATTCTCATGATCTCAAGCAACATAACAAATTGTCCTTTTGACATGTTAGGAAATTTCACAATTATCGAAATATCATATTGCCTCTTAAATATGTTAAAAGAGAATATTTAAAATACTCTAGATCAAGAGAACTACAAAATTAGTGCAACATCTTTCACTATGCAAAATATACATACAAAATTAAAATACAAATTTACATCAGCAAATAATGTACAACAATAAACACAGCTAAAATTGAAACGGCACTATATGTATCATCTTGAGGACAAAAATATATGCCAATTATATTCTCACGAAAATAATCATGAAAGAATAAATGTTGAGGAGGTATTAGTTCAATTATGCATACCTGTCACTTAGATATAATATTACGTAATATCAAGCAAAAGACATTACCGTATGTCTTCAAATTAGAATTTCATAAGTAGTATTCTCCATAAGAACAAAGTAGAAATATCCTTAAGATTGTTGGAAAAATTAGATGATTATGGAGAATAAAAGATTTAGCTTGCGGCGTGTCAAAGACACTGTCCTTAAGGATATTTCGCTCACACCGAGATAACTAATTTTAGGCGTATCCCTCAGGATTCAATAAGCTCTTCTAGTATAACTAGGAGCAGAAACAACAAAGTTTAAGGAGGAGAAAATTCAGCACAAAAAATAGAGAAGAAAAGTTTTTAGCTTTGTTATTTTCACTCTCAATCGTATATATATATATATATATATATATATATATATATATATATATATATATATATATATATATATATATATAAAACATAACTAGACTCTCTATTGAGACTATTCAAAATGAAAACATCAGAAAATTCAACCATAAAGCCATACCTATTAATTTCCAATAGTAAAGTTATTGAAAAGTCAATAACGTACAAAATCCATAACGTTAAGCCATAAATGTCAAAATGATAAAATCGTTACTTCAATCTTCAGTTTTATTGTATTCAAATTGCAATTGAAAATCTCATCAGTTACATACATATTAATACTCATTAATATTATATTAACATAATGAACCTAGGCATAATTTTAAATATTTCCTTTTTAGTTAGTAACTTATTTTCCAACTGTAACATGGTGCACGAATGTCATATTCTTTTGTAACGGACAGTGTACTAAATGATATAGAATATTCTTCATTAAATATTGTCGAGTAGCATGCATTTATTTCATCTTTATGAGTATCATTCTCTCCAATAACAAACGAAATCGTTGCCTTCAATTTCAGCCATCCTCAATCTTCGATTCCACATGTCATTTTCTTATGGAATCATTTAATATAACATATTTTACTCCATACAATAATTATATGTAGGAGATTAATGCAGACATGGAAATCCTTCTCATTCTATGTCTGTTATAACTTCTATCTCGATTCTGTAATCTAACAGATTTATAATTACAGCTAGCTCTTCATAATAATTGATGGGATTAGAGACAAAAAATAAAGCAAGTTCAATATAATGATTGTACAAAAAGTTTTTTAACTCTAATGTAAATAAGCCTGTATTCTCATATTTGACGTTGCTCGAAGAAATTCTTGAGTCCGCTACATACATGGAAAAATGCAAGCATATATATATAGAAGCTTCTTTTAAATATATTTGATGTTTGGCTAAAATTACATGTTTTTCGTGTGATTTGCCTTGCATTTTTCCTCAATGTTATTAACTTTAATGTGAATATTTGTGATTCGAACTTAATAATGTTATTTATATGTGTGAAGTCAATTGAAAGTAATTTGAAAAATTTTCATGCGAATTGATGTAAAACAGAAGGATCTAAGGGAAGTATAAGTTTGGTGTCCAAGTTCACGCCAAGTACCAACTAAAACACCATTGACAGCAGACGAAAAATATCGTTGTTCAGGTTGGTGCCAGACGCCAAGCAAGACGCTGAAGGGCGAATTTTGTCCTAATTCGACTAGTGGAGATTTCGACCTTACATGTCCCCAACATATATAAGAGGGGTTCTAAACATATTTTTTAGGGAATCATACTTATTTTGGAGGAGGGAACATACACAACACTTTGAGGACACTTCAAACTAGTTTATTTATTTAGTTGCTTTTTAATCTTCTTTTAGTTTCATAGTTTATTAGTTATAGAGTTGTGGGGTGGTACATGAACGTTGTAGTTTGAAGCTTTGATTGTTCTTATTATTTTATTATTTATGCTTATTTATTCAATCTTACGCTTAATTACTTGATTGTTTGATCACCAATTGAATACAATCTACAAATCTAGGATTGAACTCAAGAGAGGGAATTCTAGATTGCATATAAGATTGAGTAGAATAAGATCTTGAACCTGGACTTACAAGTCCCTGTAAGTACGATATCTTGACTTATAATCCTACATTATTTGTACGACCACATATATTCGCGCTATGTTTGGTGCAATGAATATAATCGTTGGGCTCGGCTTTACTGAAGAAGAAGAGGCGAAGTCTCAACGTGTGCGTTTGGGAGCAAACACTATTTCAACAAATTTGGCAAATGTCGTTCTATAGTGAAAGTGTTGGTTTATGTTTAGTGAACAATGTTATGCTGAAAATGTTGGTTTAGGTTTAGTCAATAATGGCATGCCAATTGAAAGAGTTGGTGGAAAGAGTTGGCATGAATGCTAGGAGGAAGCTTCCTCCTTTGATGTCAGTCATGACATCAA
Organism: Nicotiana noctiflora; assembly: GCA_032618575.1. NCBI lineage: Eukaryota > Viridiplantae > Streptophyta > Magnoliopsida > Solanales > Solanaceae > Nicotiana > Nicotiana noctiflora. The sequence continues at coordinate 2,289 of JASVEL010009295.1, read as the reverse complement.
GAGGAGGTAGTTTGATGTCACCAATGACATCAAGAGGAGATCCTTACCCCTATAAATAGATGCACTCTTTCATTTATAGAAACTATACCAAAAACAATACAATATATTGTTGTGAGTAGAGAGTTAAGAGAGAAATTCTCTTAAGTGTAATTGGGAAATCTCCCCTTCCTTTGTAAATAATAGTAAGGCAATTGTTCTCCGGTGGACGTAGGATTATTTTGATCCGAACCACGTTAAATCTTGTGTTCTTTCTTTTACGTTTCCGCTAACAATTGGTATCAGAGCAACAGGATTCTATAACGATCCAAGGAGGAAGAACAAGCAAAGATGAGTTCCATGAAGTTTGAAATTGATAGATTCAATGGACGCAACAACTTCAACATCTGGAAGATCCAGATGCTGGCGTTACTGCAGAGGGAAGGTTCAATCCATGCTATTGACGGAAAGTATCCTAAGGATATATAAGCTCCCGACATGGAGAAGAATGACGGGGATGCATTGAGTGCAATCCAACTATCCCTTGCACCTAACGTGCTTTGTGAAGTGAGTACAAGTACCGAAGAGACGACCAAACTGTCACACCCCAAATCGAGGGACATGACCGGCACCTGACCAGGTAGCCCCAGTCAAGCGGACCTGGGTGCCTTTCATTCCCACGCGTTACCCCTACATTGATTATTTCTCATAAACCACATATCTTACCCATTTATAACTGATTTCACAATGTACAAACATAACCATGCGGGTGACTCATTAACAAGTTTACAGTTTTTACAACGCCCGACATAATATGTACATAAGACTGGACTCCCACAGTTTACATGTCTACGGAGCCTCTAGGATACAAAAGGGAATACAATACTTGCCGGTAACAATGGCCCGGCTATACCTTACAAAATCCAAAATAAAGTCTAAAATAAAAGTGGCATGAGCCACATAGTTCCCCGAGGAAGAAAGGGGCTCACCAAAACGGGCAGTGGAAGATGAAGGATACTATTGCCGATGAGCTGAAGTGCCTGCTACTGATCCACCTACAATCATAACACGAATGTAGCGTCCCCGGCAAAAGGGACGTCAGTACACTAGAATTGTACTGGAATGTATGGACAAACTTTGTCCCAAGTAAACTCAAGCCGTTAAACAAGAATCACGATGATAAGATAGCCAATAAATTACACCAAGAATCAATAAGCCAGCCAACCATGTTTTTCACATCTTCCTCATTTCTAATAATAATTCTCAACACAAGACATGTTTCAAGATCAACAAGGAGAACAACAACCAATCAATCACAAAAAACACAAGTAGTCAAACAAAAGGGCAACCAGTGCCCCACAGGTTGCAAACTCTCCTGCTGTCTCCTTTCACAATTTCTCATCAATGATTTTATATCAATTTCAATAGCGATTTCGATCGCTTTCCATCCTTATTACCTCGTCCACCCTTATTACCTCGGCTACCATTATCACCCCAACCCACACCTTATTACTTCATGTTGCGGCGTGCAACCCGATCCCACCGTACAGTTTCAATCACAACAATTACAGATAGCAAATAAGGCACTACACCAAATTACAACAAGTTCAAATAAGCAACTTACAATTCGGTTCATATTCTCAAATATTTTTCAAACTGAATTCACATCCCAATTACCATGTTTTCATATTCGAGAGTGCCCACATAAGTATGTTCAACAATTTACCACAGTTCAAATGTTTCATCTCTTCCACAAGAAGCCATATATGCCACCACAACAATTTGTTATCAGTTCTTTACCAATTCTAGTTCCCTTGATATCCTTCAACTCATATTTCATAACACACCACATGTAGTTCAACATCAATTGAATACCCAACAAGGAAATCAAAGAATTTCATACAATTTCTCAAATTAACACACGCCAAAAACAATTCTCACACATTTGGGCGATTTTACAAGAATCAAAATTAGCCATACATACCTCGTTTAAGCTTTTCTTAAGTTACTACGACGTTTCGGAAATTCTAGCAATCCCAACCTACTTGAAACATAGCAAAATTAAACATAATTTAGGAAGACATTTATGGTTTCGGCTCCTTGCAACATTTTATCAAACACTAGTTGGGCGACTTGATTTTTAATACTCTTTTACAATATTTCCCTTCATTCCAAAACCCAATCTTTACCTATTTATGTTCATCAATTTTCCCCCAACTCTATTTGCACAAGCATGCATACATAACACTACCATACAAAGAATCATACCTCAATAACACATTTCACAACCTCTACAATACTAACATAACCTAG
>JASVEL010009294.1:0-13053 GCA_032618575.1 Nicotiana noctiflora | reverse complement strand
GAAGACAAAGGGGACAACATTTGGGCAAGTTGAAAAGCATCTTGTTGTTGGTTAATGATGTGATTAAAGCACAAATATCGACCGTAGGGTGCTATTTCTTCATACACACAAATGTGGGCATCGACCAAGAAATCAAGATCGACGGTCACAAATACACCAGCTTCATACATCTCAGCTGCTCCTTTAAGGTAAGGATTTGAGATTGTTAAATCAGGACCCATTAACAATCCTGCATTTATAGTAACCATGTTGATTCCTCTGTCCATTGCCAATGCCCAAGCTGTCTTCTCTGCTAGTGTTTTCGACATAGCATGCCATAGCTGTACATTTTCAAACGAAAACATTATCATTTTCTGTAAAAAATTCTATGACACTTCGAATTTTTGCATAAGTACTCCGTCCATTTACTTTTACTTAGGCCTATATATATATATATACTAAAAATAGATTTTTATTTTTTACTTGGCACTTTACGCAAATTAAGAGAAGACAATTTTTTTCTCTGTTTTACCTACTGTATTTATTACTAATTTCAAATAATTTTCTCAAATCTAATAAAATATGCATCAATTAATATAGGCACAAAGCAAATTATGTACTTCATTTATTATTTCTTAAGCGACGTAAAAAGTTAAAATAAAGTGAACGGGAGAGTAGCTTTTACTGAAGGGGAGCCTTAGTCGGCGTTTGGACATAAGAATTGTAAAATTTAAAAAAAAATCAAGTGAAAATAGTATTTGAAAATTAGAGTTATGTTTGGACATGAATATAATATTGAGTTTTTTTTTAAAATTTTATGAGTGTTTTGAGTGAAAATTTTGAATTTTTTTTTTTGGAGTTTTTCAAATTTCCGAAATTCACCTTCAAGTCAAAACAGAAGATTTTATAACCAAACATTGATTTTTCGAAAAAATGTAAAAATATTCTTATGTACAGACAGGTTCGAGCCGTAGAATCTATGACTGATACTTGCATAAAGGTAGATTGTAACGAATTTTTACACTATTAAGTTACCTAAAATATAATTAGAAATAACGGTTCATAGTAAGTAATAAGTAGTACTCCGTCCGGTCCACAATAAGTAACTTACTTTTAGCACGCCCATTAAGAAAATACTAGATCATATACAAAATTGCCTAGTATGACGAAACTACCCTTATTTAGTAAGTTAATGGGATGAGAGAGAAATATTTTGGGATATGCACATAAGGGTAAAAGAGTAAAAACAATTTGATTTTTTTCTTGATTACCTAACTAGACACTTATTTTGGAGCAAAATCAAAAGTAAATTGAACACTTATTATGGACCGGAGGTAGTACTGACCAGTAATACTCAGGAATGGCTATACTATATAGTTTATTAAAAAAAGAAAAAAGTAAACAAAAAAAAAACTAGTAATACACTAACGAATAGGACATGTAACCTTTACAATATCTTAGAATACAAAGATAGTATAAATACGCTATTCGTGTAGGTAAATTAAATCCTTTTATAAATCACGTTTAAATCGTCATCTATACATGCAATTAGGACGGTGGATTTATTTCAATCAAAACAATAAAAGGTAAAAATAAGGAAGAAAAAGAAACACATGATAAGTATGCATAATATGTAGTACGCACCTTGAATTTACGACAAAAGTTGATGTCAGTCCAATGTCTTTCATCAAGATAATCAGTGGATGAAAATTCTTTATTATGGTGTCCCCAAATAATAGCAGTTGCAGAGGAAGTAAACACAACTTTTTCAATGGTGTCTGTTTGTGCGCATGCTTCCAATACATTATGTGCTGCCCTTACCTCCACTTCTGCCATATCTTCCTGTCATCGTACGTACGTACACCCTTTTTTATTAACTAATCAAATAATGTTTGACCTTTTATTATCTGCCTAATAATACATGGATGAGCTGTTAATAATTACTAGATTCTGTAATTTTTCTTTAATTACCCCTCGCTGACAGCAGTAAATAGTTAGACATATATCGCACAAGCAGGGATAACATTATTTATTTAGTATTTTGATCACTAGATTCATGTTATATTTCTTTCGGTCCAAAATAAGTGATGTTATGACATTTTTTTATGATCCAAAATAAGTGATTTTTTCAGATTTCAATAATGTCCGGTCCAAAATAAGTAATTTTTTTTGGATGTTTTCACACAAATTAAGAAATTCACCTCTTAACATTATAAAATTTACAATATTAACTTTTACTATCTTACATAAACACTTTTAATACATATTCCAACATTATTTACTCCAAGGACAATGTAGGAAAAAAATAATTAATTTATTCTTGAAATCTGAAAAAATCACTTAAACTGGAGGGAGTATTTTTTTTCTACATCGCCCTTGGATAAATAGTGTTGGAGTATGTGTTAAGAGTATTTATGTGAAGAGATAGTAAATGTTAACATGATCAATTTCATTGCTAATTAATATTAAAATGTGAATTTCTTCATCTGTGTGAAAAAATCTAAAAAAAAATCACTTATTTTGGACCGGAGGGAATACATATTAACAATGTAAATAATTTGGATATTATAAGAGCGATTGAACTGATTATAGTAAGTCTATCACTATATATTTTTTCAGATTTACACTTTACTATATAAAACTTGCTACAAAAAGTTACTACAACAGATTTTATACACTATCACCGCAACTTATCAGATTATAGTATGTTACACTATATTTTCTCCAGTTTAAAATAAATAATTTTTTTATATTTTTTTGAGGTCTAAAATAAATAATTTTTCGGGATTTTAGGAATGATTAATTATTTTTTTCCTACATTGTTCTGGAGTAAATAGTATTGGAATATGTGTTAGGAGTGTTTATGTGAAAAGATAGTAAATGTTAGCATGATCAATTTCATTGTTAATTAATATTAAAAGGTGAATTTTTTTATCTATGAAAAAATCTAAAAAAAAAAGTCACTTATTTTTGAGCGAAAATAGTATTTTTCAGTTTAGCATGTTAGACTTACGATGAAATGTTATCTACTGTTGCGGGCAAATTTTTGTTAGTGTAAAAACTTATATATTGTCGGTACATAGAACTTAAATTCATTGTCATTAATAACCACCCAGATAACAGTAATTAATATAACGCATGCTAGATGTAGAAATTAATAACAGAAAATGAAAGAGCTAATTAATTAAAAAGAGTATGCTTACATCATAAGTGGGATAATCAGAAGGAGGATGAAACGAGTAGAATAAACCAGAACAACCCTTAAAAGCAGCAAGTAAGCTATGGTAATCAAAAGGATCAGACTCAAAAATCTTCAATTTCTTCTTCTTATCACATTCAATCCCCTTCAACAACAACGATTCCCCTAATATAATGAATATATCATAACTCGTTAATTACTCGTAAATATTAATTGAAGAATAAAAAATATATATATATATATATATATATATATATATATATATATATATATATATATATATATATATAGAGGAGCTAGTAGTGAAGGTCTAACCATGATTTTGAACTGCAGCATGAACTGTATAACCTCTCTTGAGAAGACGCTTTACTAACTTTGTACCTAAACGACTGGAAGCGTCCATTACACATATAGTATTGAATATGCAATTATAAGAAGCTGGAGCCATGAAGATAATTTATATTTGCAACTTAGATGAAAATTAAGGAAAAGTATATAGAGAGTTTGTAGGAAGATTTCTGTATATAAAGAAAAGTGAAAGAGAAGGTAACGAGATGGCCCCAGCCAACCCAATAACAGGTGGCATTTTTTTAAAATTTCTTTTTTTTTTTATACTTATAATAAGTGAACAGTGGAAAATTTGAGACTTGCTATGTACAATGAAATAACAACTACGTAACTCCATCCTTATCCACGTTATGTGGCAAGGTTGAGAGAACGTCAAAGTGTTTCATTTTACTACTATAAATTATTATTATACTATTAATAAGTCATAATATTGTTACATATATTGAAATAAAATAAGTATTAGCTTTAAGTGAGAAGCAGTTGATTGGAAAATTTTGGTTACAGTTGTAATTTCTTCACATAGTTAACCCTATGAAAATCCTAAATAGTTGTTAGATGATCATTAAACCCCAAATTTCTAGTCCTAAAAAGTGAGTGATTCAACTTCTACAAATGATAGTGTAAGTAAACTAATATTAGTCATCGAATATAGTAATATATAATTTTCTTAATAAGTCAAACAAGTAAGTTAGAAATAAATTGTTAGAACATTAATATAGTAATATATAATTTTCTTAATAAGTCAAACAAGTAAGTTAGAAATAAATTGTTAGAACATTATTAAAATACACTAAGCTAGCGTTTGGCCATATATAGATCCCAAATTTATTTTTGAAAAATCTGATTTGGGTGAAGTTTGGTTTAAAGATAAAAATATATTTGGACATACGTTTCAAAATATATTTTTCAAATTTATTTTGGAAAAACATGCATATAATTCCCAAGTTTTGGGATTTTGGTCCAAATTCAGCTCAATAGCTGATTTTGGAATTTGAAATTTTTGATTTGAGATTTGGCCAAAATATGAGCAAAATTTATGGCCAAACATGAGTTTTGAAAATAAATCTTAAATTTATTTTGACAAAACTTATGGCAAAATAAGGCCTAATAGTTTGAAAATAGTTATACTTTCAACTAGAGGCGGACGCACACTTTAACAAAAGGGGTCACAGCACCCGTATCAATCATTATAAGTAGTGATAAATTTATATTAAATAGTATGGTGTCCCGTGATCACGAAATCCCAGGTCCGCTTCTAGTGCAAGAGTTAAATCTGAATTTTAAGTTGTGACCACTTAATTATTGGATTGCCTAATTATAGCTGTTTGATTGAGTCAAAACCTATTGTCCACCCGTGTGAAGCAACTAGTTAGAGAATAAAGAAGAAGGTTTATGATCATGTTATGGTTGACATCTACTAACTGTGCAACTGCAATTGTTGGATTCATTCATTAGCTAATAAATGCAACCGTTGACCATGATTTCCCATGAACTCCCAACTCCCGTTGACGTGTCCTAAATGCATTCACCTCATTTATACGTACTATATATGACTTGCAACACGGAGAAATTAAATGATTGAATAGACTAATATTTTAATCAATTATTTAATATTTAGGTTACCTTGGTGCAAGATTTTACAATATTTGGGTACAATATGATGTGTACATAGCAGAACAAGCTGAACATAATGGCTCAACACCACCTAGGCCAAAGAAACCAATATTAACACATGACATTGATTTAAGAGATGTTAATCAAGAATCATACTTTGGGTTCTCTGCTTCAACAGGAAATTTTTATCAATTGAATTGTGTGTTAAGGTGGAACTTGACAGTTGAGTATTTTCAAGAAAAAAATCAATACATAATAATTGGTTTATGTAATAAACAACAAAAGAAGAGGAAAAATATTCCAAAGAAAAGTAAGGAGAGAGAATTCTTATTGCTTTGAGATCAATTACAATGGAATAGAACCCTCTATTTATAGGGAGATGACGACTTAGCCACCAAGTAGTAAACCCTAGAATCTCTCTAAATATGAACATTCACCATAAATAGAATTCTATTTATAACACTCCCCCCGAATGTCTATTCAATAATAATGTGCCTCATTAAAACCTTAACTAAAAGAAAATCCAATGGGAAAACTCAAGAAAAGGAAAAAGAGTACACATGTTTAGAAATGCGCCTATTGGTTGCCCCGTTAAAAATATTGCAAGGAAACCCAGTGAGACAAAATCTTGTAAGGAAAAAAGAGTGCAACGCGCATTAACTCCCCCTGATGAGAGCGTCAATTCACATTCTTGAGCTTCTGCATCCCGATCTTGTGCACTTGCTTCTTGAAGGTTGACGTTGGCAAAGATTTGGTGAATAAATCCGCCATATTAACTCCAATGAATATGTTGCACCTTAAAAATCTCCGCTATCACATTATCATGCTTATAGTTATAGCAAGATATATATGTGCACAAATTGCACGGAGGATGTGTTACTTCAAGATCAAGAATTGAATATGCTTCAAGCAATTTAAAATCGTTTGTGGATTGTCATATAAGTATAGTCAAATATGTCATTTAAATAGACTTTAGATGCATATCAACTTTTCATGTCATGCTAGACATATAAGATAAATAAAAGTGATTGCACACTCTATTGACATTATACTTTTAAGTGTTTGAATTGCAAGGCCAAAATAACATGTCTTTCGTATTAAACCAATTCTACTTGAATTGTTTCTCTAGATTTAAGATCCTCATCTATACTTAGCCATATCATAGATGTTATTGACGAACATTTTATATCAGTTCCAACCTCCTTATTTTTCATAAAGACATAACATAAAGATCTCTTCATTCATATATTTAGGTACCTGAATCTCTCATGAGATTTTATGAAATGTTATGTCATGTGATCTTCTAGATCACTTGCCTCCTTTATTATGATCATTTTGATCATTTTCTCATCTTCTTTATCAAGAAGTTTATTTGAAACTGATTGTCTATACGCTTTAAACGTACCATAGACTTTGTCATTCTAGGATTTAATACGAGCATTTGCAATGAGAATATAGTTACTTTCTTTGGTTCAGCAAATGCGTCTGGCATGCTTCGCAATAAATTGCACATGAATTATCCTTTTATGAACGTCAAGTTCATATCGTATCCGAGGATCTTAGATGTACACATGATAATTCATTACACATAACGTTTTCTCAACTGTTTATCTTGTATCCCCCTCGTGTTAGAAAAACTAACTTGTTTCCTCAACTTTGAGAAGTCATCTTATACGTTATGGTGTTAATCAAAATATACACCGTACATCAATGATAATAAGATGAAATTATTTGGTTCCTGACATGAACCACTTTTGAGGGGAGCAAAATAATATACTTTTGTATGTAACGTATATCAAACTGATATACAAAACTTTGTTCTCATAAGCAATTGTTTAGCTTTTAAGTGGAGGCACTCAATAAATCATTTTGCTAAACCAGTTGGGATATAAACCAACTTATCAAGATGAGCTTCTTGAATAGAAAATCTGGAATATGCTCTAAATTAAATTATTGAGCAAGTTACCTCGCAAATACCATGTTGCGGGTTAATAACAATCGCGCATGTAACCATCTCATAAATGCATCTTAGGTGGTATACATGGCAGGTGAATGGGTCCATCTTCACCTTTGATATTTCCAGCATTCATGTGATTCAATCCCAAATTTAATTGGCTTATTAATTAATAAGAACAAATAACGTAAGAGAATTCGTAAAGAACTTTCTAGTTCTTTAATATTTAGCCATGTGAATTCTTTTTTATTTTTGCACATCATACTTGAATTAACTTGGCTAAATCAACTATGCCAACTAGATAAATTATTAATATTGATAAACTTCAGGTTTACACCATGACGTGTACAATTATTAATAAACTTCAAATTTATTATGATATGAGTTTTTATATCAATAAACATACACTTTATGGTATTGTTTTATTTGTGTAGTACAAACTGGAGAATAAAGCATGTAGCTTTTCACATACATATTATACCGCTACAAATTATAGTAATAGAAGATATTAAATCTTTTCTTTATTTATAGTCTCAATATAATCAACCGTGTTCGCGTATACTTTGGAAACTGAATATGTTTCTTTGAGACTTACTACAACGCAATACCTTATTGGTAATCAATTGTGTTTCTCCAAAACAGTATAATTGGCTCTTGCAGAGTTCTCTATTCATTTTATAGTACCACATATTCATCAACATCCATATGGTGAATATCTCTTTTAAAGAGAAAGTTATACAATTATGGTCATGGTCAAAATAATATGTAAGATGTGTTTCTTGCAATATAGTTGTCCTTTAATAATAACATTGCTAAAATATTTTGGCGTACAATAGGTACGTGACCAATGACCATTCATGCCATAATAATGATATTATTTTCTTATATCATCTCAAGCCTCCTTCTAGAGGTGAGTGTGGTATATTTGCTACCACTAGCACGTTCATATTCTTTGAATAATTAATATGTATTCATAAATCAAATGTTATCACATTCATATCATGAATGAATCACAATCATCTATATGTGCTTTATAAAATCTCATGTCAAATCGATGACAAATATTACTTTCACAAAGTTAAAGATTATTTTGAGAATCTATATTATTCCCCCTCAATGATGATGATTATAATTTCGTCTATTGCCACGTCCACATCCATTGATACCTTCACGGTAATAATTTTGTCTTCTTTCAGACTTATCACATTCTGATCACGCTCAACTATGCCTTATAAAAAGGACAATGCGGTCATTGCAAACATAATCTAATTTACAAGTCCGGAGTCGAATCCCACAGAGAATTAACCTATCAATTACCTTTCTTGGAATCACTAAATTCTTTATAATCAACTTCCCCAAACGTTGTAACCAATAGTTGATGGTATCTCTACTAACAATGATTGAAAGTAAATAAATAACAACTGTAAACTAAATATACTTGGGTTGTAAACAATAATGAGAAGGCTCTCAGGTAGTGATTTCCCCTATTGATGGAATCCCTTCCGGTTATATTTCTTATAGATTCACCAAAATATCTCTATCAATCATGAGCACTCTTTTTACCGTAAATATCTCCCGAGTAATCGCGATAATTTACTAGACGCACTCTCCCGGGTTATGCTAGCTGACTTTATTTATTACAGTTCCCTTTAGATTACACCCAAGGCTTCGTATCCCTAATCCCGCCTTTAACCCCGTAGTTATAGATCCCTTTTATACTTTGAGAGTGGTGTTGTTCAACAATTACCTAAATATGCACTCTCTTCCGAGTTATATGCACTAAATAGGCACAGCTAATTGAGGATCCTATCAATTAACTACAATAAACATGTAATTGAATAAACAGAGATTAACCGGCAAACTATATGAACATAATCAAGAAGTTCATCCTTCAATAGGTTCCATCAAAACCTTAGACTAAAGTATTTAGCTACTCATAACTTCGTAAAGATAAACTACAAAAATATTCATCATGAAAAATTTCAAGAAAAAGAATAAATAAAGAACTATGATATTTTCGGGTGATCTTTCACTTGTGTTTCTTTCCAAAGTACTCTCCAAAACAAATCTGCCCTAATGTGGTCAAATTCCTACATTTTATAAGGGTTTTACAACAGTTTTACCGACTTGACACTTTAGTATCTGGCTTTTCCACGTTCTGACGCGATCCCACCACAGTAACGCCAGGAACGCGGCCAAAGAGGTCCTCTGAAGCATTAATCAAGTTCTACCACAGTCCTACAACGGTTACTGTCTGATCGCGGCAGGCCAAGTTCAGCTCTTCTTTTGTCTCTTTGCTTGGTGCACTTTGTGGGCATTGTTTGATCGGCCTCCTTTTCTCCGTAATTGATCCCCAAACGTGCTCCATCGACTTCTTTCATTAGATATAGCCAGCAAAGCATTTAAAGTACTAGTTAGAGCATTTGGTTATTACTTTTTACCACAAAGCTATACAAAAATATGGTTCTTTAGGGTCTATTATAGTCTAATCACCTATTATCAACACTCCACACTTAAATCTTTGCTCGTCCTCGAGCAAGTTGTACCACACTATTAGGCCTATTCGTTAGATGTATGCATTATCCTTTTTATGTCACACCTGCTATTATGAAAGAACAACCTAAGCAGTGCAACAACCACACCTCAGATGAAGACTTTAATGTCATGCCACACTCATGCTTACTCTATGTACTCTAACAGAAGTGAATACTTCTTTTTTTTTTCTTGAGTTAAATGCCCTCACATCACATTTTTTTGAGAAGTCCACACACATGAAATCAAACAACAAGGAACTGTAGAATAAACGAATTCACTCACTCTCAGCAAAGAACATTCATATACCATACAGATACATCATAAACTTGCCCTTAGTGTAATACTCTACTAATTGAATTGTTCAATCTAAGATCAATAGGGCTTCATTTAGTTGTAATGTACGCTACGGGCGGGTAGGATGCATTTAGATATAATAGTAACTAAACCTCCCTAAGCATTGTAATAAATATATTTTCTGAATTAAACCTCATCCTTTTGTCACCTCAAAATACCACTTTCACATCAATGTAACTATCCCATTCTTCTTTAACCACACTTGCATCTATCACACCTCCCTTTTTACTACCCCAACCCTTTTAAAAAAAAGTTCCCAATTAAGAGAATAGGGTATACCTCAATGTTCAAATACCCGAGAAGGATATAATAACAAAGAGGAAGGAGTTTTTCCAAATAAAGGACAATCGGTTCGGGATTTTATTTAATTTTCAGAGTCGCCACTTGGGAAGATAATGGCATCCCAAGTCACCGGTTAATCCCGAATCCGAGGAAATTGACTTTGCATTACAGTCCGCGAAACTAGAGACCTGGATAAGGAATTCTGTTTTAGCAAGGTCGCTCAACTGTCGTTCTCGATTTTATATGACTTATTATATGCCTTTTACAATATGTACATGTTTCAAGCTTTAATATTTTTTACGAATTGCGACGTCGCGAAAACATATTTCGAGTCACAGCGCAACCAGTACGCCTGTGACCTTTAATATATTTCGGCTTCGCCGGGATTTATGATTTGAGTCGTACCAAGTGCACACTCGTATTAAGGAAGGTATATTTATTAAATCGTGCCTAATATTCGTCTAACGGCTTTAAATCTTTGGGAAAGGTTGTGGAATTTGCTATCAACCTTCCCAAATCTATTATGTACTCATCATTTGTTCATATGAGGGCCCCGCTGTTTTTCGTTGCTATGCGAGGCTCATCCCATTCATTTTTTACAGTCCACACTTAGTGTATAACTATATTTTCTACCACTATTTTTCCCTTAACCAATTTAATTGCCCTATATTTCCAGAAAATTAGTCCAGGCCTAATTATTTTTGTTGTTACTGGGCCTGGACTTCTGTGCTTGTATTTAGTAGATTGCTGTGGATATCTGGGTCTCAATAACCCAGATTATGTTGAGGCTTTCGTTCAGAAGCCCAACTAATACTCGAACACAATCCAGGCCTGCGTTACACGTTAGGCCCAGACCAAAACGAAATAGAGAAAATGAAAACGAAGATCGAAAGCTCATGATATGACCATGTACTTAAAATCAAAAGGAATAAATTCAAATTGTACTTTATTCATTAAGAGAAAATTACTGTACAAAACTGACAATATCAATTCTGAATCGCAATTGTCTAATATGCACAAGACCTAATTAACAAATTATTTTCGTTTTTGTTTTTTTTAATAACTAATTCATACTGTGGTCTAAGTTGTTTACTAGCTAAGTGACAGGATATTATCTAATTATGCAAAACATGACTAAAATAGATGATTCACTTACTTATAGCTCATTTGCAGGTGCTGGTTATATTTCATCACTGAGTTTATTTGATACTATAAAATCAATCTTAATTAAACTATTGCTTCGTTTTATTATTGCCGTTTTTAAACTTGTTTAAATCCAACTATCATCTACGTAGGTTGATTGAAACCACTACCATGAATTTATTGTTATAAGTCTTACGTCGAGATTAATTGGTCTGGCTTTATGGTTTACCCTATTTTATCTAAGTGATTTTGGCTATTATTACTACATTATATCTACTTACTACTTATTACATTGTTTCATTCGTGCTTCTACATATACACAATATTTCCTAATGAATTACATATTTAACTATTTAAACAGCTACAAAAATAGAAATATAAAATGACAATAGGCTTTAAACTCGCATCAAGCTCTTCATCTCATCATAATACTTCAAATTACGTAGCTCGAACGAGGATATGTACCTGATTCAGCAAAGAAATTCGATGAGTTCTAAGGGAAGGAATAAGTACATCGATTAGAATCAACACAGGCAATGCAACAGTGGCTAGAATGAATCCCAACGAGCAAATGAATCTTAACACATCAACAAAGCAATAGAGACCCAATGAAGAGCAGAAATCCACACAGCTTTAAGTATGAACTTCAAACATAAAACCCAGGCAGCTATCTACGATATAGTGTATGAAGTTTTTCTGAAAATTTTGATCTCCCAAAATCCAGCCCCTCAACAGGCTCTAAATGAAGGTATCTATAGGTGAGAGGTGGTGAAAATTTTGGGGGGAAAAGCTAGAAAGTAATTCTAGTTCCCTCCCCTCCTTTTTTACCAATTCCTACACTTTAGTCCCATTTTCTATTATGAAATGCCTTCCAGCATGTGCTGGAAGGTTCTATTTGATTTCTTTTTGGGGCTTTTAGTAGTGTGCCCCTCCTTGTTAGTGTTATTTTCTAAGTTACCTTTTATTTAGGACCAATGTGCCCTTAATCTTGTGCAATATTGCAGAAATCATGAGCCTAAATGTCTTTAGTGTCCCTATAGGCTCTATTAAATCCACAACTTTACCATTTTCTATTCCCTATATGCCCTTAAGGGCATTCACTATTTACCCGACCTGTCCAGGTCAGGTTTTTCTATTTTCAGCTCTTATTTAATTACTGGCTAGTGTTTACATTAGTTTTTAAGACCTGGCCAGATTAAACTTCAATTTTATTTCAATTTTAGCCACTTTTGTTTCATTTTCTGTTATTGAAACTAGTTAGCAGGACTATCCTGCTTAATTATTCAGAACTATACTTGTTTAAGATTTGGCCAGTCCAAAGTTTGGACTTAGCCTTGCAATTTTGGGCCAATTAGTGAACACAGGCTGGCTAAGACTTTGCAAGTCTAGCCAACTAGTGAACATATGTCAATTGGGACCTTGCAAGCCTAGCCTATTAGACTTAAGTCAATTTTATTACACACTTGGCCTATTTAACACTTAGCCAGTGTTTCGAAATTATTAGAGTTGGTCAGTTGCAAGACTGACCACTCTTTATTATTCATTTCACCTGTGACTTTTTTTTTTTGTGGTTTTCAATTTTAACCAATTTTAAACTACTTAAAACATGTTTTCACAATTAGCCACTTTTCAGGTTACTACACTA
>JASVEL010009293.1:0-22769 GCA_032618575.1 Nicotiana noctiflora | reverse complement strand
CGCACGGCTTAATAACAAGAACATACAACTTTTAACTCAAACAGTAGACAAAATGTTAATGTGAAAAAAGGAAATCAATGCCTCTTTACAATCCTCTGCATCAATTTCCTCTTCCTCTCCCCCCTCCCCCCGATGAATATCAGTTTCTTCCCCTTTATCACCTATGATCTAGGCAATATGTTTAAAGTTATCTACGAGCTCCAGTGCTTTAAAGAAATTTCCAGCCTGCTTAAAAAAAGCTACTCATACTGAAGCTCTTAATACTTAGGTAGTGCTTGGATGACAAGATTGTTTTATTTTTGTCTCAATTTTCGGAGAAAGGGAACAAAGAGGGATAACTTTAGATAGTTTTTCCTGTTTCAAACAAAATGCGTCTGTTTTCAGTTACATAGCTTAAGACCTTGGATCTTCAGTATTCACAAAGATTCATAAGTAAAGCATTTTCTAAATTACGTAGAGCTTAGAGACTTCATAAAAGCAGCATGCCTTAGAAACTATACGCCAACAATATATACAAAAAATGACTTATTGTGTTCAAATATTCTATAAGAGGCAACTAAAAAGTCAACAAACAATAAGCTCTAGTACTTTACAGTGCTATACCCAGCTACTACAATATTTCTTCTAGTTATAATTTGAAGTTAGTCTTTTTTGGTCATAGTAGTGCTTTCTATTTTCATGCCAAATTGTAACATAAGGGACAACATGAAATTGATTTACACAATAACAATCAGTACCTGAGAGCAAAGGTCTGTTTATTTCTCTATTACTTACTAGCTATCTAGTCCTTAATTAATTAAGTAGCATATTCTGCAGAAACTCACTGGTATTTTGTAAGTAAAAATGAACAGATTGCTGAAACTGAGAGAGCCCAGCAGCAGCAGATGAGCTTGATGCCAGGGAGTTCAAGCTATGAACTTGAAAGAGGAAACAAATTGCAAACCTCATAGGTACATGAGCTGAACTGCGAAAATCCCTCAAAATCCATAAAATGACACAAGTTTAAGCGTAGAGAAATAATACCCGATGCGTCAAGGAGTGCATAGGCTACGCAACAGCTTTAGGCACTCAACTCTAGAAATTTGAAGCTGTTCATCAAGCTTTAGCACCAAAAATTTGATTGTTGACACTAAACAAATGAACCCAAGCTTCAACCACAACTTCTCGACACCAAATAGAATAATACCCCAAACCCAATTTGTTCAAGAATTCACGAAAACAACGAACCCTAGGTCATCAGAGAGAGAGATATATAGGGGTATAAGTTTTTAACTCACGAAAGAATAGAGAGAGAAGAAGATTTTAACCTAGGTCATCGAAGAAGAAAGAAAATTTTGATAGAGAGAGAGAATGGGGCGGGTATCAGTGAAGAAGAAGATATCGCGCGCCTAGCAGAGATATCGGAAATTAATTAAGTGCCAAAAAGTTTTTTTATTTTATATGTATTATTAAAATTATTAAAAAATAAAAAAATAGGGATTGTTTTGGCGGGTGTAATAAAATTTAGGAGGGAAA
Source organism: Nicotiana noctiflora (assembly GCA_032618575.1). Taxonomy (NCBI): domain Eukaryota; kingdom Viridiplantae; phylum Streptophyta; class Magnoliopsida; order Solanales; family Solanaceae; genus Nicotiana; species Nicotiana noctiflora. The sequence continues at coordinate 21,254 of JASVEL010009293.1, read as the reverse complement.
ATAAGGAAGAAAAAAATAACCGTTCCAATAGAAATTTATCCAACTTAAGCATTCCCGTAGATAGATTTATTGGGATAGTTCAGATAACCGTTGTGCCAGATGAATCTATGGCAACTGTTATTTTACAGTTGGAACTGTTTTTGTAGTTAAAGTGTGCTAATATCACCTAAATGCTACTGTAACGGTTATAACCGTTACCATACATGTTCTATGGCAACGGTTTTTGAACCGTTGCTAAAATAACTGTTTCGATAGGCACATTTTCTGGTAGTGAGATGATGACGAAGTATTGAGATTGCAGGGGCGAGTTTGTATGCCCAACATTGAGGGGATTCAAGAGTTGATCTTGCGGAGGCCCACAGTTCGCGGTTTTCTATTCACTCGGGCATCGCGAAGATGTATCAGGACTTGCGGTAGCACTATTGGTGGCGTAGAATGAAGAAGGACATTGTTGCGTATTTTGCTCAGTGTCTAAACTGTCAACTGGTCAAATATGAGCACCAGAGGCCGGGTGGTGTGTTCCAGAGAACTGAAAATCCCGAGTGGAAATGGGAGCAGATTACAATGGACTTCGTTACTGGACTCCATTTAACTCGGAGGAAATTTGGTGCTATTTGGGTCTTTGTTGATAGGCTGACCAAGTCAGCACACTTCATTCCAGTATCTTTCTCTTACTCCTCGGAGAAGTTAGCAGATATTTACATCCGGGAGATTGTTCGCCTTCATGGGGTGCCGATGTCTATTATCTCAGATCGGGGTACACAATTTACCTCGCGTTTCTGGAGAGCGGTCCAATAGGAGTTAGGCACCCAGGTTCAGTTGAGTACAACTTTTCATCCTCAAACGGTTGGTCAGTCCGATAGGACTATTCAGACACTAGAGGACATGCTCCAAGCCCGTGTCATTGATTTTGGAGGCTCGCGGGACCAATTTCTACCATTAGTAGAGTTTACCTATAACAACAACTATCAGTCTAGCATTCAAATGGCTCCATATGAGGCATTGTATGGTAGGCGATGTCGGTCTATAATCGGATGGTTTGAGCCAGGAGAGGCTCGGTTGCTGGGTACAGACTTAATTCAGGAGGCCTTAGACAAGGTCAAGACTATCCAGGAGAGGTTGCATTCAGCTCAGTCCAGACAGAAGACTTATGCGGATCGTAAGGTCCAAGATGTGGATTTCAAGGTTGGTGAGTGGGTATTGCTCCAAGTATCGCCTATGAAGGGCGTGATGAGGTTCAGAAAGAAGGGCAAGCTTAGCCCTAGGTATATTGGTCCATTTGAGATTCTGGACCGAGTAGGAGAGGTGGCTTACAGACTTGCACTTCCACCTAGCTTATCAGCCGTGCACCCAATTTTCATGTATCTATGCTATGGAGATACCACGGCGATCCTACACATGTGTTAGACTTTAGTACTGTCCAGTTGGACAAGGATCTATCTTACGAGGAGGAGCTGGTGGCCATTCTAGACCGACATGTTCGACAGTTAAGGTCGAAGAGTTTTCCTTCTGTGCGTGTCCAGTGGAGAGGTCAGCCTCCTAAGGAATCGACCTGGGAGTTCGAGTCTGATATGCGTAGCCGTTACCCACAATTGTTCCCCGACTCAGGTACTTCCTTCTCCTGTCCGTTCGAGGACGAACGATTGTTTTAGAGGTGGAGGTTGTGATGACTCAAAGGGTCATCACCTGCTTTCCTCATCTATCCCGCTCTTCCGAGGCCTTGAAAATCTTATTTTATAATGCCTCGATTTACGTGCGTAGTCCGGGCAAGTAGCTGGAAATTTTTTGTGTTAGAATATGTGAATTCTATGGAAACTTTGAAGAAATTTGATATTAATATTGATATAGTTGACTTCGGTCAACATTTTGGGTAAACGGGCACGGACCCGAAATCGGACGGTCCCGAAAGGTCCGTAGGAAAATATGGGACTCGGGCATGCGTACGAAGTCGAATTCTGAGGCCCAAAGCCCAAGATATGAATTTTTTTGTGAAATTATTTTTCTGAAATTATTAATGAAAATTGAAAGGAAAATTGATTAAAAGACCAAGGTATCAGGCTTGTATTTTTGTTTCGACGCCCGGTACAAGTCTTATATATTGTTTAAGCACTTCATGTAAAGTTTGGTCGAATATGGACGCCGTTTGACGTGTTTCGGATATGTTTGGGTTGCGTTATGCTCGTTTTCTTATGCTTCGACATCGTTTCTTCAATCATAAATGATATCATATTGAATAAATGAGCTTCAATTACTGTTTTGAATGAATCATTAGATCCGTATCGTAATTAAAGACCCGTAGCAAAAAGAATCATCGAATTTCGACATCGTATGAGGATTTTATGGCCATTTTACTAAGGTTGCCCAAATTTTTAGATTAATGACGAAATTGCCCCTGATGGCGTATTAAAAACCTGTACTATTTGCAAATCTTAAAACCTACATATCCCCTTCATTATAAAGTCAAATTGAGTGATTCAAAAGCCTAAATTAATTAGAATTTCACACGGAATCCATTGGAAGTAGTGAAACGCGTGAACATTATACCTATAATGAGCAGGTCGAGTTCTTTTCCAATTTTTGAATGGGAAGAAGGTTCTGAGGCGGTCTTTAAAAGAGAAAATTAGTGGGTATCACAGAGGTAAGTGATTTTATTATTAAAACTCATTTATGGGTGATTATAAACCACAATCCCATTCTTTAATTCATGAAAATAACAGAAAAATAGGATTTTGGGGCCTGGAATTATGAGACCTTTAGGGGTTGATTTGAGGGGTCAAACAAACTCCAATTTTGGTTTTATTTATATGTACGAACTCGTGGCAAGACGAGGAATCCATTGGTATAATTTTCGAAAATTTTTTACCAAGCGGACCTGGGGTCGATTTTACAATTTTTGGACAGCATGTTAAAAATACTTTAATTAGGCAATTGGGTTGGTTTGTTGAGTAGAATTGATGATATTAAATAAATTTTGTATAGATACAATTGATTTGGAGCCAAATCCGAAAGGAAAAGTATTTCTTGAGGATTGAGTGGACTATAAGCCGTCGAGGTAAGTGTTTGATCTATCCTAGCTTGAGGGAATAGGATTTATTGTGCTAATTGCTATGTGATCGAGTGCGGTGTATAGGCTGTGGTGATGAGCATCTATACACTGGCGTCTAGCATGACCGTGAGTCGTTTGTTGACATATATTGTGAGTTAATGTGGGATGTTTTTAAGTCATAATCTTGAACCCTTGCCGGGTTGTGAAGTTGATTATTGTTTTCCCTTGCCGGGACTTTATTGTGAAGTTGATTATTGTTTCCCTTGCCGGGACTTTATTGTGAAATTGATTATTGTTTCCCTTGCCGGGACTTTACTGTGACGATTATTGTGTCCCTTGCCGGGACGGCTCATATTAGTTGTTTCATTCTTTTGCCCTTAAATGTGATTTTTATTTGGGTGAGGAATAGTGATAATGCACGAAGGGTGATGCCGTGCTTTGTTTTATTGATTATGCACGAAGGATCATGCCATGCCTTGTTTTATTGATTATGAACGAAGAATCATGCCGTGCCTTGTTTATTGATTATGCATGAAGGATCATGCCGTGCCTTGTTATACTGATTATGCACGAAGGAACATTCCGTGCCGTTGCTATTTGAACCATGCATGAAGGATCATGCCGTGCCATGGATGTGAGGATGAGAGTAAAAGCACGAAGGGTGATGCCGTGCAATTTTATTTGTTAATTTGGTGAGGATGAGAGTAAAAGCATGAAGGGTGATGCCGTGCAACTATTTGAATTTCTTGTTTTGGTGATAGCTGTTTTTACTACACTCTAATTCTCTTTACTGATTTATTATATGTTTCTGATTGTGTTCCCCAGCATGATACTCCTTTGTTAATTGTGTTACTTGATAATCCTGTTATTTTGTGGTATATACATATATAGAATTGCACGAGTTTATGGGAGTGTCTGGTCCTAGGCTTGTCACTACTTCGCCGGGATAGGCCAGGCACTTACCAGCTCATGGGGTCAGATTGTGCTGATACTACACTTGTGTGCATTTTTTCACAGGTCCAGGTTTTGAGTAGGAGCAGCAGCAATAGTACACTAGCGGGATTACCGAACTTCCGAGACCGAGGTAGCTTGAAGGCATCCGCAAGCCTGGTGTCTCCTCTATTTGCTTTATTATTGTCGTGGTCTCATTGTTCCGAGACAGACGGTTATTATTTATTTCTTTCAGACCATTATGTGTTGTTATTCATTAGTAGTTCGTGAGTTGGTAACTCCACATCTTGGGTAGAGGATTATGTCAGTTGTTTTACATTATTACTATTCATCTCTATTCGAAAGACTTCTGCATTTAACAATTTGAGTAATTATTCTTGATATTAAATATGAGAATAAAAAATGATGATATGAACAGGAAAATGTGAATGAGTTGGATTACCTAGCTACCATGAGTAGGCGCCATCACGATCCCGATGGTGGGGGAAATCCGGGTCGTGACATTTTTCTTGCTAGGAATCATGTCTACTCCATGTGATTTATCTATTTAAGATATGATAGAGCTATTATTGTGATATATGTTTTTCCCTTAATTTTAGCCATGTTCTCAGTCATGATATTATATTCGCGTATTATATCTCTATCTTTGTGCACTATTTATATGCTATCTTAAAGGTTGTTGGTGTTCTTATATATGTGACATTAGTTGATTTGAGCACTGTGATTTATGTGCATTTTGAGACTTAAGTGGTTTGATGAGAGTTGATATTGATAGTGAGGTGACGCGTGCGCCAAGCCCTATATTAGGCTGAGTGGTATTGACAGTGAGGTAATGCATGTGCCAGGCCTCATATTGGCTAAGTGATATCGATTGTTGACTTAGACTCGATCACCACTAGGCTAGGATCGCTCTTCTAGAGTCAAGTATTAACCTGTGGGTGTAGGCACATGAGACATGCTTAGTGAGGGACTTATGTCAAGAACCTATATAGTTCTGAATGTAGGTGTGATAATTGTGGGATACTCGTGCCAAGCACTATACATGTACTCAGATTTGGTATACTTGATGATTAAATAGAAATATCATTGAATTTGGCATGTAAACTTGTCACAGAGGCATATAATTTTATCCTTCTCATGCTATCTGGTACTTGATGTCTCTATATGATATTTAAAGCTTGAAAATTGTATTAAATTGGAGACCGCATGTTTATTTGATTTTCATGGTATAATTGATGCCTTGATTGATATATTAGGCTATTGCGAATGTGCATTGGACCTCGCTAAGCTCGTCATTGCTTTTAGCCCGAGGTTAGGCTTGTTATTTACTGAGTACATGGGGTTAGTTGTACTCACACTACACTCTGTATTTTATGTGCAGATCTAAGTATTGCTAAGAAAGGTTATTGGTAGAAAGTGGCATCTGTACCCGTTAGAGATTTCAAGGTAGTTGTTGTTCTTTTCGTAGGCCTTGATGTCCTTTTTTTTTCTTAGTTCAACTAATATTTTCAATCTTTCAAATAGTACTATATTTTTTGTTTGGACTCTGTATTTTATATTGTAGAGATCATGTACTTAATGACACTGGATCGTGGGATGGTTTTCAGTTGTATTTTTTCTATTGACTTCTGTTATTTAGGTTATTTTTGTTGTTGGTACTGCTTTATAATATTATTGAAGTTTAATTATGCTTATAGGTTGTTGGCTTACCTAGAAAGCGGTGTTAGTTTCCATCATAGCTCCAATAGATTTTGGATCCTAACAAGTTGATATTACGGCACTAGGTTGCTTAGGTCTCACGAGTCATGAGCAAGTATAGTAGAGTCTTGCGGATAGGTACGAAAATATGTATACTTATCTTTGAGAGACTGCAGGGTTGCTAGGGAAACTTCTCTTCCCTTTATTCTGTGTAGTGCAAATTTTTTTTTATCTCTAAATGTGAATCTTTTACCTTATATTCTCTCACAGATGGTAAGGACATGATTGACTGGTGCAGTAGAGCAGACTCGCGTACCCCAAGCTAGGGTCGCGAGAGGACGAGGTAGGTGAAAGGGTGGAGCACGTGTTGTTATAGTTAAGGGCCCTGCTAGAGTAGCTGCCGTAGAGCCACCAGTAGCTCCCCTTGTGGAGCAGGTTCATGACTATGTTGAACCGAAGGTATCAGCTTAGATTCCCCATGGTTTATTTATTTCACCAGTTTTTTAGGATCTCTTGGTCCTCATGGTTGGGTTGTTCAAGAGTTTGGCTTAGGCCACAGCATTTTATATTGTACCAGCTACTTTCCAAGTAGGGGGCGGAGTTCCGGCTTCAGCTACTCGTACCCTAGAGAGATGGTTCATGGCTATAAAGTGTTACCAGTTGGGGGAGTTCAACTTATGTTTCCATGCATCCCGAAGAGAGTCCTGCGATGTATGCGATGAGATGAGAAGTCTATATAAGTTCACAAAGTTGCATCCTCCTCACTTCAGTTGTACGCCTTCGGATGATGCCCATGGGTTTTAGAACGTTATCATGAGATTCTATGAAATTGGGTTGACTAGTAGGACTTCTTCTTACCTGGGCTTAGTTCTGTATGGTCTTTTTGGAATAGTTTATGCCCCGCATTTGGAGGGAGGAGCTTAGGAGGGAGTTTGATCACCTTTAGCAAGTTCATATGTCATTTATTGAGTATTAAATAAGGTTTATAGAGGTGTAGTGTCATGATACTATTTTGATTCCCTTTGAGAACGAGCGAGTAGAGTCATTAACGTTCTTAACACTAGTATTTGCCATGCTATGGCTAGAGAGATTGAGACTAGGACTTCCTTCCTCTTAATGTGGATTGAGCATATCCACAGTGAGACTAGGGAGATAATGCAGCGTAGGATAGACATTCGGGTAGCTTCAGTGGTGCCTCGTCAGGAGGTTAAGGTTGATTTACGAGAGGCCATTCTAGTAGGGCAGCTTATTATGCGCCATCACCCATTAAAGGAGCTTCTATGCAATCTTCATTCATTGAGTTCTTATCATATCCATCCATTCAAGGTTCATCGGTACCAGGTTCTTCTAGTTGGTATTCTGGTTCACCGGGTCTAACTCAGGCCCCATAGTCATTTTCGGTCAAAGTTTTCTATGAGTGTGGAGAATTGGGACACATCAGGAAATATTGCCCCGTTCTCCTCTGAGGTCAATGGCAACAATAAAGACATGTTGTTATTCCTGCATCGGTTGCTATACCACCCACTCAGCCAGCTTGTGGTGGAGGTCATCCAGGACGTGGACGTTGATATTTTTGTATTTAACCAACTTATCTTGTCTTTAAACCTATACTTCTGGTATGTTTTAATGATAAAATCATGTATTTAATGTCATTACTTCTATTTTACAGGTTATATGTCATTTAGAGGTAACAGTGAAGAAACCAAGTAAAAACAAGTAAAAAATGAGCTAAAATGGGCAATAAGAAACTACACAAGGGTTTACTCTTTGCTAACACGAAGGTACACCGCGAACAAGAAGAAGCAGCCAACTAGACCTTCGTGAATGCTAAGTACACCACGCGTACGTGATAAAGTAGAACATGAACCATTGCGAACGCGAAGTACACCCGCGAACGCGATGAAGCAGAACATGAACTTTTGCAAACATTAATATATAAATGCAAACATGATGACTGAGAAAAGTAAGCCTTCGCGAATGCACAGTCTTGAGCGCGAATGCGATGAATAAACTAGGCGTGAAATTTGGGCAGTTCTGGAATTTCATATTTTTTGACATTAAACGCTTTAATACCCAAATAAACACATTTGTTAGAAATCTGTGGCATATATTTTGCTTATTTTGAGTTTAGCACACAAGAGAGAACACGTTTTGGAAGCTAGAGTTTGCACACACACTTTGGTCTTGATGATTTGAACCTTGTGGTTAAGGAATTCTTGCCAATTTATGTTTAGTTCTTCATTTCCTTACTTTGTATTGTATATATAAGTGTGTATTATTTTATTCAACACTTGAATCCTGTTTATGGAAATATTCATGTTTAAAGTGTGGATTAAGTACCTTGTTGTGCTTATGTATTAAATGATTTTTATTCTTTTATGAAGTGAGTTATTTTTATTTTAATTATTCTTTTTCTTTAATGTTTTCAAATGAGTTATCTAACCCTAGGACTCGCCCGTTAACTCCGAATTAATTTTGAAAAAGATAATTTGGGGTTGGGAAATATTAATTAATAAGAACTTGAGGTATTAACCCTCCTTTTATATATTCTACCTAGGGATATGATAGAACTACTTGTAGCCATTCCGGGTGTGATTAATCCCTTAATTATTTTAGGGATAATTCAATTAGGAAGTCTTGTTAGTCTTCAGAATAAGCTAATTGAGAATTATTAACTAGTTTGTATTTACCCTTACCCTTCACATTTGCGAGTACCACTCGCATTCACCTAGGTTTAGAAAAATGTAACCTATTGCGTTCGTGTGCTGTACACGCGTGTTCGTGGTCTTTAGTAGAGTTTACCCTACGAGTACATGTAACACCTCGCAAACATGTAGGGTCGAGTAAGGTTAAATACAAACTAGCTAATAATTCTTAATTAGCTTCTTTCGAATACTAACAAGACCTCCTAATTAAATTATTCCTAAAATAATTAAGGAATTAAGCATACCCGAAATGGCTACAAGTAGTTCTATCCTATCCCTAGGTAGAATTTATAAAAGGAGGGTTAATGCCTCAAGTTCTTGTCAATTAATATTTCCTAACCCCAAATTATCTTTTCCAAATTTAATTCGAAGTTAATGGGCGAGTCCTAAGGTTAGCTAATGCCTTTGAAAACATTAAAGACCAAGAATAATTAAAATAACAATAACTCACTTCATAAAAGAATAAAAGTCACTCAATACATAAGTACAACAAGGTATTTAATCCACACTTTAAACATCAATATTTTCATATACAAGATTCAAGTGTTGAATAAAATTTACAGACTTAGATATAGAATACAAAGAAAGGAAATGAAGAAATAAACATAAATGGGTAAGCAATCCTTAACAACAAGCTCCAAATCTTCAAGAACAAAGTGGTGTGCAAACCTTAGATAACAAAACTTGTTCTCTCTTGTGTGTAGAACTGAAAATAAGACAAAGATATGCCACATATTTCTTACAAATGAGCTGATTTGGGTATCAAAGGGTTTGGGGTAAAAAATTTGAAATTCCAGAACTTCCCAATTTCTTCATCGCGTTCATGCTCAAGACTTCGCGTTCTCCAAGGCTTACTTTCGTCAGTCATCGAGTTCATGTTTACATATTCACGTTCGCGAAAGTTTATGTTCTGCTTCATCACGTTCGCGTGGTATACTTCGCGTTCGAAATGGTTCATGTTCTTCTTCATAGCGTTCGCATGGTGTACTTCGCATTCGCGAAGGTCTAGCTGCCTGCTGCTTCGCGTTCGTGTTGTACCTTCCCGTTCGAAAAGAGTAAACCACTAGGTAGTTTCTCTTTGGCCATTTTAGCTCTCTTTCGACTTGTTTTTACTTGGTTTCTTCACCAATACCTCTAAATCATATACAACCTACAAAATAGAAGTAAATGACATTAAATACAATAATTTATCACTCAAACATACATTATAGGGAGGTGGGAGTCTAATCTTGTGATTACAGGTATTGGTTCTATGTGCTACAGAGATGCTTCAGTGTTGTTTGATCCTGACGCTACTTATTCATACATGCCATAATACCTTTATTCTTGTCTGGACATAGCTCATTGTTCTCTTGATACTCTTGTGCTTGTGTCTACACCTGTTGGTGACTCTATTGTTGTGGATCATGTGTATCGGTCTTGTATGATCACTATTGGTGGTTGAGAGGCTAGTGTTTACCTCCTATTGCTTAGTATGGTGAACTTTGATGTGTTTTTGGGTATGGATTGGCTATCATCATACCATGCTATTCTTTATTTTAACGCTAAGACCGTGATATTGGCCATGCTGGGGTTGTCGAAGTTTGAGTGGAAGGTTCTTTTGGTTGCACTCCTACAAAAGTTATCTCATTCTTGAAGGATCAATAAATGGTGTTTGGAATATCTAGCTTTTATTAGAGATGTTTGTGCTGATACTCCTTCTGTTGAGTCAATTCCATTAGTTAGGGAGTTTTGGAATATTTTTCCTTCAGACCTACCTAGCATATACTCGATATGGATATTAGTTTCGACATTGACTTGGCACCAAGCACTCAGCCTATTTCTATTCTATCATATCTCATGGTATCTGCTAGGTTGAAGGAATTGAACGAGCAGTTACATGAGTTTCTGGATAAGGGGTTCATCAGTCCTAGTGTATCATCTTGGGGTGCATCCGTGTTGTTTGTTAAGAAAAATGATGGGTTTAGGAGAATGTGTATTTCCTACCGACAGTTGAATAAGGTTACCATCATGAATAAGTATCCACTGCCACACATTGATAATTTATTTGATTAGCTTTGGGAGCTAGGGTGTTCTCAAATATTTACTTGAGATTAGGATATCACCATTTGAAGATCAGGGATTTGGACATCCCTAAGACGATTTTAGGACTCGTTATGGGCAATATGAGTTTTTGGTAATGTATTTTGGTTTGATTAATGCCACATCAACCTATATGCATTTGATGAAAAATTTATTCTAGCCTTATTTCAATTCTTTTGTCATTGTGTTCATTGATGATATATTGGTGTATTTCTGTAGTAGGGAGGAGCACGAGCATCATTTAAAGAATGTTCTTCAGTCTTTGCGGAAGGAATTTTGGTTGCATTCAATAGAATTCTTAGGTCATGTGGTTGTAGTTGTAACAGTCATATAAGTCATTTTGAGATTTAGAATTTTGTTTGGCGGTTTGAGACCTTGATTCATTTCATATTATGCATTATGACTTGCGTGTATACTTTCGAGAGGTTCAAAGGTGATTTGGAAGAGTAATTCTCAATTCTGAAGCTTTAAGTTGGAAGAGCTAACCAATGTTTGATTTTTGAGTAAATACCTCGAAATCAGGATTTGATAGTTTCAATAGGTTGGACTTGGGCATATGTTCGAATTTAAATTTGGATGTTCCTAGAAGGTTTTGGCTCTATTTGTGAAAGTTGGCAATTGAAATTTGAGAGTTCAAAAGATTGAACGTGACTTGCTATCAGGGTTGGATTGTTGTTTTGGGAATCGAAATAGGTCTATTTTGCTATTTGGCATTTATGTGCAAAGTTTGAGTTCATTTCATATTGATTAGACTTGAGTCGGATGTTTGGTTCGAATTTGGAAGTACAAGAACTTGAGAGTTTGATCTTGATAGATAATTCATGGTTTCAATGTTAATTTAGTGTTTTGAGCCTGTGGATAAGTTTAGACAATGTATTTAGAATTTTTGGTATGATTGGATGGGGTCCCAAGGGGCTCGAGTGTGATCCGGTGTGGTTTTAAAACATTTTGGTTGTTCTGAATTGTTGAGTTTTGGTGCTGTTTTGATGTGCTTCGCGTTCGCATTTAGTGTATTGCATTCGTATAGAGTGTTGCAGGATGCTACTAATTTGTTCATCACCTTCGTAATAAACCGCGCTCGCAATTGTAGATGATAGCTATTGCATTTTCATGGGTAACTTTGCATCCGCATAGTATTGGATATGGCTAGTCAACAACCTTTCATGTTCGCGCTTGGCCTCTCACGTTCACATAGTTGAGAGGCCAGTTGGCCTTTGCATTTTCATGGTATATGTCACATTCTCGTAGTTGAGAGTCCAGTTGGCCTTCGCATTTTCATGGTGCATGTTGTGTTCACGATGAAGGCTTTTAGGTGCTGGGTTAGTTTGTTCTCCACGAACGTGGGCCTAAGGTCCTTTTCTCGTAGTGTACAACTGGGGCATACTATTTAAGTTGCTATTTTAGGACATTGCATAATATTTCATATTTTGAGCCCTAGACTTAGTGAAGATGAGATTTTGAAGAACAATTTCACTAATACCACATTGGAGGTAAGAAATTTTTACTTGGATTTGGCTTTATATCTTGAATGCTCATAGATTTCTATACCTAAAACATTGACTTTTGAAAGAAAATTTGAGATTTTTGCCTACACTTGATGAAAGTGTATTTTGGAAAATTGAGTACCAATATGGACCTAGTTTTGGATACTAATTACATATTTGAACTCGTGATTATCAAATTTTAATATTGGTTTCGAATTTTGGCCATATGGACTATGGTTGACTTTTGAGATTTTTTTTAAATATCAAAGCTTTATGGATGGGGATCGCTTCCTATGGCATTGTTGACTTTCTTGGATGATGTTTGGCTTGGATTTGCACAATTGGAGAGCTAGATTGTGGTTTTGACACCATTTGAGGTTGAAGATTAGCCCGAATGAGGTAAGAATATTTCTTAAACTTGGATTGAGGGTAATATTCCACCGGTTGTGATATTTGTTAAATGTTGTGGGTAACATATATGCGAGGTGACGAGCATATATGCGTGTAGCGTGGTTATTCACAATCTGGGTAGATCTTAGGCTAGTATATGCATTATTTTGCTTCTTTGATATTGTGTTTTCTCAACGTCTATGACTACGTGAGCTATGCTAGAAATCATGTCTAGAATATTTGCTTTTTTGTTGAGACATGATATGGCTGTTTTTTCTATGTTGAGCTATTTTCCTTAGCCGTAATCATATTCCTCAGTGATTATATTAAATCCACGTGTTATGTCTCTGCCCCCATGTAATTTTACATGTTATCTTACTTGTTGTCGGTGCCTTGTGTATGATACGAGTCTGAGACAAATCGGGACATGTTGTTTTATTCTGTGCGGTATTTTGATTATTATTACTATGAAATGTTGGCATTTTGAGACTTGAGCGGGTTGATGACTGATCTTAGGCCATAGAGACTTGTTGGTATTAATATTGAGGTGACGCGTGCGCCAAGATCCATGTTGGGCTGAGTGGTATTGATATTGAGGTGACACGTGCGCCAGACCCCATGTTAGTCAAGACGATATTGATTGTTGACTAAGATCCGATCAGCATTTGGGAAAGGACCTGCTCCTTTGGAGTCTTGTGCAGTGCTGAGTGTGTGTATGTGTGTGAGTTTCAGGGTCCATGGGCATTGATCCAGGCACATGAGCATGCTTAGAGTGTAATTGAGGGGTACTTCATGCCATTCATCATTGATTTGGCATGTATAACTCACATGCAACCATAGAGATGTACAATCCCTCATGCTAATTGGTATTTGATGTGCCTACTTGATGTTAGAGCTTGATTTACAGTATTGTCTTGTTAAATACCTGTTGTCACGACCCAAATACCACCAACCGGTTATTTTGGCACCTATGTCACTTTCTAGGCAAGCCAAAAATAACAAAAGTAGAACATAATAATATAATTAGCAAAAAATAATATAAATTCAAAGCCAATTGGCACAAATAATTGCGTAAATACATAAACATATACCAGAACTGGTAGTACAGAGTCATGAGCTCTAACATGGAAGTACAAGTTTGAAATACAAAATGAATAGACCGTTTGAATGAAAGCAACATTATAAACTGAAAGGAGACACCAAAGACTGTAGACGAGATCCAGCTCTCCCTCTTCTCCCGATAATAATCACAACAACAAATCATAGCTAGTCACAACTTGGTCCAACACTTGGATCTGTACAATTAAATTTAAAATGTAGTATGAGTAGAACTCACCCCATATACTAAACATTTATCGTAACTAACCTCGGCGAGGTAATAGAGGTAAGAATCATTTGATACTAGTTTATAACCTGCCCAGTTCACCAATTCCACTAGTACACAAAAAAGATAAAGCCACCTTAGTGCACAAAGATAACGTGACATGCTCTGTTTATATTGATGATCCAGCTGATAGAGAAGATATAAATAATAAGTCATGTATAATCTCTTTCCAGCATATAGAGAGGATATGGACAAGAAATTCAATAACCAAAACACTGGCTAGTTTTCCTCATATCGTATGTACACCATCAAGAGATAAACATTAGAGTGACCGTAGGAGATCCACATGCTGCATGGACAACTCACAACTATATATAATAACCTCATGGATAATTCACGTTCCAACATAACGCAGCTCCACACGGACCACTCACGTGCTATCAACCCTGTCTATATCACATAGAAAACATATACATGAATATATGCACATGAACAATGGATATTAAATTACATACGTATGGACTGATGTAAGTGACATGCTAAGGTGTAGGCATGTGAGAAGTGTGCTATCAAATTTGTAGTCAGGCGACTATGCCAAAAGAATCGCAAATAACATGTTTGAATAGGTTTTCAACTAACAAATAATCTCTAACACGATTCAATTTTCTCAAAAAGGCATACAAGTATAATAAGCATGATAACATGAAGCTTACGTATCAAATTCAAGGCATATCAAAGCCTAATCACTACCCGAAGATGAATATTACTTTGGTGCATGCAAATGGGCTCAACCGCCTCACATGTGCACCACCCATAGCGCTTAGCCAACATTATTAATTCAGGCAACTAGTGCCTCAACAGAGTGTAGATAAGACACTTACCCCAAGCAAGACAGATCAACACTCTAGAATACAGCCTTGGACAGCTCGAATCTAGCAATTTTTTTTTAACAATATCAATAAAAGCCATAAAAAATAATCCCAAAAAATAAAGCTATGTTCTTTAACAACTATACAAAATTAATCCAAAAAGGCAACCCCGAGCCCACACCCCGAAACCCTGCAAAAGTCAAAAATCCCAAATACCAATTTCAATACGAGTCCAACCATACATGTTTCATCCAATTCTGACTCCAAACTGAGGTTCAAATCTCGAATTTACACTTTAGATACGTTTTTACCAAAATGCCCAATTTTACCCATATAAACACTAACCAAAAGCCAATATCAAGTTTGGAACCATGAATAATAACTAAATTTATATAAAAAATACTTATCTTAAAGAAAGCCATGAAAATCTTCTCCAATATTGCCCAAATTCGAGCTCCTAATCTCAAAATGTGATAAAATAACCAAACACTCAAAATAAATATGTTCTTCCTAGCAATTCCTCTTTGGCAGACAAAGTACATCATCTTCGGTATCAAATATGCAGAAAAACCATCGCTCATGTACTCAGTCACACTGTGTCATGGGATGGTTTTAGTTGTATCTATTAACTTTACTTAATTATCTCTATTTCCATTGGTGGGACTATTTGATATTACTATATAAGTTTTTCTGCTTATTATTTTATGACTTGCCCAAGTAGTGCTAGGGGCCGTCATGAGTCTGGTAGTAGTTTGGGTCATGACACTTGTGAAGGGATCAAGGTAGACTCAAAGAATTTGAGAGTTGGTCTAGACCTTCTACTGCTACAAATATCAGGAGCTTCTTAGGTTTGGCTAGTTACTGCTATCACTTTATAGATTGATGGTTTTAGTTGTATTGTGACACTATGTCGTGGGATGGTTTAAGTTGTATTGTGACTATTGACTTAATTATCATTATTTTCACTGTTGATACTATTTGATATTACTATTTAAGTTTTGTCTACTTATTATTTGATGACTTGCCTATCAAATAATGCTAGGGGCCAGCATGACTATGGTGCGAGTTTGGGTCGTGACTCTTGTGATAGGATCAAGGTAAACCCAAAAAACTTCGGAGTTGGCCCAGACCTTCTACCGCTACAATATCAAGACCTTCTTAGGTTTGGGTTTGTATATAGTTTATTGTGCACGCATCGGCTTTGGGTGTGTATTGATATAGGACGGTAGGGTGATTGCCTATGCATCACGCTAGTTAAAGTCACAGGAGAAGAACTATCTTGTGCATGTTATTGAGTTAGTATCCATTGTGCACACGCTCACAATTTGGAGGCATTACTTATATGGAGTGTGTTGTGAGGTATATTCGGATCACCTTAGTCTCCAACATCTATTTAAATAGAAAGATTTGAATTTGATGTAGCGTAGATAGTTGGAGTTGTTGAAGGATTATGACATCAATATTCTCTATCATATATGGTAGGGCAACGTGTTAGCATATGCCTTGAGTATAAAGGCAGAGAGTATGGGGAGTTTAGCATATATTCCATTTTTAGATAGGCCTTAGGCTATGTATGTTCATGATTTATCCAACAAACTCACCAGATTGGATATTTTGGAGCCTAGCAGAGTCATTGCTTGTGTTGTATCTCCAAGATCCTTGTTGGAGCATATTAAGGCTCGACAACATGATGATCCCCGTTTTCTTGTCCTTAAGGACACAGTGCAGTACGTTTGTACTAAGGAGGTGACTACTAATGATGATTGTGTGTTGAGGCTTCATGGTCGAGTTTGTGTTCATAATGTAGATGGATTGAGGGAGTTGATTTTTGAGGAGGCTTAGGGGTTGTGTTATTATATTCACCAAGTTCTACGAAGATGTAACGTGATTTGAAGTAACATTATTGGTGACAGAGGATTAATAAGGATATTGCACGGTATGATGCATGGTGTTTAAATTTCCAGTAGGTCAAGTATGAGCATCAATGGCTACATGGTTTACTTTAAAAGTATGAAATACTGGAGTTGAAGTGGGAAACACACCACTATAGACTTTCTGGTAGGGTTGCCATGGTCATTGAGTAGATTTGACAATGTTTGGGTCATTATGGACAAACTAACAAGGTCTGCTCATTTCATTAAAGTCATAACTTCTTACATTTTGGAGCAGTTGGCTAGGATCTACAAAAGGGAGATTGTCTTCTTTCATAGTGTGCCTGTGTCGACATCTCGGATCAAGGCATTCTATTTACTTTGCATTTCTGAAGAGCGATTTAATGTGAGTTGCATGAACGTTTGGTTGAGCACTGCATTTTACCCTCAAACAGATGGCAGTTAGAGCAGACCATTTAGATTTTAGAAGATATGTTGAGGGCCTGTATTATAGATTTCAGAGGCCACTAGGATCAGGTTCTTCCATTAGTAGAATTTGCATACAACACTAGCTATCAGTCGGGTATCCAAATAGCTATGTGTAAGCCTTATATGGGAGGCAATGTCGTTCTTGAGTTAGTTGGTTTGAGCCTAGTGAGGCTAGATTATTGACACAAACTTGGTTTATGATGCTTTGGAAAATGTGAACGTAAATCAAAAGTGGCTTCGTACAATTCAATCCAATCAAAAGAGTTATGCTGATAGGATGGTTTGGGAAGTAGCTTTCATGGAGAGTGAGAAAGTTCTTCTACGAGTTTCGCCTATAAAGGGTGTATGAGATTTTGAAAGAAGGACACGTTGAGACCTCAATATATTGATCCTTTTGAGGTGTTATAGAGAATGGGTGAGCCGGCCTATACATTTGCTTTACCATGTAGCTTGTGAGGAGTTCACCCAATGTTTCATGTTTTCACACTTCAAAAGTATTAAGAAGTTCGGTCGCATGTGTTTCATTTCAGTTCAGTACAATTGGATTAGAATCTGTATTTTTAGGAGGAGGAGCCGATGGCCATTTTTGATCAACAGGTTCGAAAGTTGAGGTCTCAAGACATGACATCAATGAAGGTTTTGTGTAGAGGTCAACTGGTTGAGGAGGTGACTTAGGAGACATATTATGATATGCAGAGCAGATATGCTCATCTTATTATTATCCCAAGCATGATTCTAATCTTGTTTGAGGACGATTATTTGTTTTAGAGGGGGGAAATGTAATGACATAGCCGATCATATTTAATTTTCTATGAATTAAAAATTTTAATTCAAAGAATGAGTTATAAATGATAGAATTTGATGTTATTATGAGCATGGATTGGCTAGACTCTTGTTACGCAATAGTGGATTGTTGGAAGAAAGTTTTTCACTTTAATTTTCGAGGAGAGCCAATTATCGAATGGAAGGGTGATGTTGCAGCGCCAAAAGGGAAGTTTATTTCTTACCATAAGGCTCGAAAGGCGATCACATACGGATATTTGTATTATTTGGTATGGGTGCAGGTTACAGAAGCGGAGCCTCCCGCTCTTCAATTGGTTCCAGTTGTTAGTGAATTCACCGATAAGTTCACTGATGAGCTCCTGGGTATTCTACCTAAGAGGGAGATCGACTTTGCCATCGATATGTCACCTAATATGCAATTGATATCTATTCCTCGGTACATGATTGCTCTTGTCGAGCTGAAGGAACTAAAAGTTTAGTTGAAGGACCTTCATGATAAGGGACTATCTGACCTAGTACTTCTCTGTGGGAAGCGCCAGTACTATTTTTTCGAAAGAAAGATGGTTCGTTAAGGATGTGTATTGATTATCGACAACTAAATAAGGTAACTATTAAGAACAAGTATCCGTACTCAAGAATTGATGATTTGTTTGATGAATTGCAAGGTGCTAAGTATTTTTCAAAGATCAATCACAAATCTGGTATCATTAGCTAAGGATCAAGGAAGAAGATGATTCGAAAATAGCCTTTCGGACCAGATATTGCCATTATAAGTTTCTTGATTTGTCCTTTGGCCTAACCAACACACTAGCGGCCTTCATGGATATGATGAATCATTTGTTCAAGCCATTTTTGGGTATTTTTGTGATTATGTTTATAGATGATATCTTTGTGTATTCTTGGTCAGAAGCAGAGCACGCAGAGCATTTGCTACGCCTGTTTCGGGATCCTATATTGTACGCGATAGAGCCGAGTTCATATTAATAGTAAGGTGACACGTACACCATGCCTCTTATTGGACTGAGTGGTATTGATAGTGAGGTGATGTATGCGCCGGGTCCCATATTAAGTTAAGTATATTGATTATTGACTTAAATCGGATAAGCATTTGGGCTAAGATCCTCCCCTCCGAAGTTAGGTATTAACCTGTGGGTACAAGTACACGAGACATGCTTGGTGAGGGACTTACACCAGGAACCCGTATAGTGGTGCGTGTAGGTGTGTGTGATAATTGAGGGGTACTCGTGCTAAGCTCTACACATGTCCTGAGATTTGGTATATTTGATTATTGGATTGTGATATTGTTGAATTTGACATGTAACCTTGTCATGCAAGACTGAGCTATATATTTCTCATGCTATCTGGTACTTGATGTCTCTATCTAATAAATAAAGTTTGGATATCTTAGTATATCATAGTATAAATCAGAAGCCCATGCTTCGATGATTTTCTTGGTATAATTGATGCCTTGATTGGTGTATTTCGGAAGCATGCTTATTGATCCTCTTATTCTGATAAAGTTGTACTTGTTTTTTTATTGAAGTGCTTTTTATTTTGCCGATAGTATGGTACTATCGTTGTTGTTGGCTATTGAGAATGGGCGTTGAACCTTGCCAATCTCGTTACTTATTTTAGCCCAAGGTTAGGCTTGTTAATTATTCAGTATTTGAGGTCTATTGTACTCATACTACACTCTGCACTTTATGTGTAGATCTCGATACTGCTGAGAGGGGTGATTGCTAGATTATAATATATTAGCGAAATGGCTTCCCATCCACTTAAACTTTCCAGGCTTTTTAAAGCCGATACATAAACTTTCTATTTTCCCAATTGAACATTCGAACTCGTTTTTTCTATAACTAATAAACACATATGACAAGAGACCACGTGCACGTGTATTACACATACATATACGTGTCCATCCAGTCAGCAGATGACCAATAGATGTCTTACACGTCGACAAACTCAAAATCAAAATGGATCAATAATAAGGAAAACTCAAGCAACAACTCTCCTCTTTGACTGCTTTAGCATTCTTCTTAATCCCATTAATTACCATTTCAAGCTAATTCCATCACCCCTAGCAACATAACGCCTATCTCTGCTCCTTTTTCTTCCCTTCACCATTGAGGCAACTGGTGTTCATAATGTAATAGGTGAATATACATGATTAATAGGGAAGATGGATATTTCAGAACAAGATAATAGATCTGTGCAGGGCTTAGAGGTTCCTGCTTACAAAATAGATGTTGATAGTGTTTGCAATTAGTTGTTCTATCTGAAAAATCTTTGCAATCAGTTGTTAAACTCAAAATCTACGGTATCTAATCTAAACAATGAGAATCCTAGTCCGCCTCTAAATGATAGAGTGATGAAATACACATTTCAAAGAAAGGGGAAGAGGGATTTGTGTAGGATATCTGCTGAAAATGCTTCTATTCAGAAGAACTTCTTGAAGAAAACAAATGAGGAAAAACTAATAATCTTCTGGAACCTCAAAAGTTGACAGTGACAGACTCATCAGAAGACAGTGGGAAAATTGCAAAAGTTGCTCAGCGGGTTAGTTATTTGATGATCATTGTAGATCCTACAACTTTCCACCATTTTCAGTCTGAAAAACTGAAAAGAAAATTGAAAATGGAGCTTCAGATTTTTAAAAATGGAGGAAAGGGGTATTTTAGAAGGAATAAATAAGAACACAATTAAACACAACCCATTTTGTACTATTGGGCGTTGGCAAGGGGGTTTTCACGCTCTTGTTCGTCGTGTTCCTCACGCGAGCTGCTGATTAGGATCAACTGACGCCACATGGGCATGGTCAATGGTTAAATGTGTTTATTAGTTATGGAAAAAATAAGTTCGAGTGTTCATATGGGAAAGTTATAAGTTTATGTATCGACTTTAAAATCCGGACAAGTTTTAGTGGCCAGGAAGCCATTTCGCCTAACATATTTAACAGTTGGAGATTTCAAGGTAGCTTCTGTTTTGTTCGTAGGCCTTGAAGTCCCCTATATTGTCAGTTCATGTTATTATTGTTAATGTTTCAGACAGTATTGTATTTTGGTTTTGACCTTATATTTAAATTCTCTAGAGCTCATTTATTCGAGGACATTGGATCGTGGATTGGTTTCAGTTGTATTGTTGCTATTGACGTCGGTTATTTGTGTTATTCCATTCTTCAGACTATTTCATGCTATTATTGAAGTTTATTTCTATTTATTGGTGGCTTGCCTAGCAAGCGATTTTAGGCGCTATCATGATTCTGGTGGAATTTTGGGCTGTGACAATTACTCTCTCCATCCAAATATATGTTTCACTCTTTTTTTTAGCCAGCGCGAAAAAGAATATCATACTTTCTTATTTAAATATAATTTAATTTTAATTTTCTCATTTTAACCTTAGCGAGATACTTTACAACCACACAAATACATATGGCTTATTTTGGACCAGAAATATTAAAAGATATAATTTTTTCTCTTAAACTCCATGCCTGGTGAAACACCACCAAATAAATTGAGACGAATGAAGTAATAAATTTTAAAATTGTGGCTAATGGTTAATT